>JAPMOQ010029938.1:217130-287015 GCA_026543055.1 Argiope trifasciata
GATTTATATTTAAAATAAAAATATGATTTATATTTAAAATAAAAATAGGATTTATATTTAAAATAAAAATAGGATTTATATTTAAAATAAAAATGCAATTTACATTAATTTTTTGTTTTGTAGAAGTCATGGCACTATAATCCCACTTCTTACAGCTAAGTTTAAATAAATTTATTAGCTACCAGCCGCCTTTGGCAACCAACTGGTTCACCAATTTTACTGTGCTTAAAATAATTATTTAAATACTTTATGTCACGTCTTTGTCAATTAAATACCTTATGTGACTTATCACTGATAATTAAATACTTTATGTTGCTTGCCTTTTAATAGCTACTACATCAAAATATTTTTTGGGTTCAAAGTTTTATGGACATATAATTTACTCATATATTTATGAAGGTCTTAAGCCCATAATGCTCTATATTCCTCTCTAATTATCTGATCAGCTCATGCAAAATTTCAACTTTAAATTAAAGTGAAAATCATTAAATTGCAAATTGATAAAAAACATGTTTTTTACCGAAACCAAGCATTTTTTAAAAATATAAATAAAAGAGAATCATAATGTGTACTACTGAATAATTACAATAATTTATGTAATGTTTTAAGAATATTCCACAAAAATAGATTCATCATAAAATTAAAGTTTTATTTTAACTTTCAAAAAGATTAAATGATTCGTATAGTAATATTTTTTTATTTTTTTTTATTTTGTGAACATAATTAAAAAATTGTCTAAATTTTATACATCTTTTAGTTTTAAGGAATCATATTCTATGAAATATTCTTGACATTTCAACTTTCAAATAAATAAATGAAGGTTTCTATCCTCTGCTATCGAATTTGATTGACTTACGAAGTTTTGAATAGAAATGTTTGGAAAATTCAACATTTTCCTTCTTACGCCAGTCAGTCTTGAGAAATCTTGGACGTTGATATGGGCATTATCTTTGGAATGGTCGATGGTTTGAAATTACCCGTTTTTCTTGAATAGTGATCTTCATATATTCAGTTTTAGAGGCTGAGTTGATTGAAGTTTATCGCTTTGTATTTAAAGCAAAACATTCTTCATTTTTTAAAACATTTATAGTCTCATGTTCCTTATTAAGTAGCTATTTACTTCATTTTAACTATATTTTTAAATTTCAATTTTTTTCAATCTGATGGCAACATATTGATACATCTTTTTTTCCTTTTCACTCGTAATGTGTTCGTGCAGCTTAAATTTTATTTTTTCGTCCGAAATATATTGCTGAAAAATATTTCTTTACAAATTTGTAAAAAATAGAAGCTTAAGCTGTATGTAAATATATTTACATCACTAGAAAGCTAGTTTTTTTAATCTTTAATTTGATCTAGAGATCATCTTTGTACGATAATATTTTCATAAGTTATAAAGGAAAAAAGTCGAAAATTCGCTTAATTTTTAATTAATTCTAATTATAATTAAAAATTCGAAAAAAGAGCCCCAATGTGCACATTCTTGACCCCCAAAGTATACATATACCGAATTTGGTAGCTGCAGGTCCAACGGTCTTCTTTGTAGAGCGCAAACACACACACTCACACTCTGAGCTTTATTATAAGTATAGATTAAAATTATCAAAAATCATTGAAATATGTTTTTGAGTAGAAAATATACATGGGTAAATGACTCGACTTTCATATTTAAAAAACCCTGGTTTAGTTTTCATATAAACAGGTCCAGAAATGTGCTAATCTGAAAATTATATCTTTGAATATGGATGAAATATTTTCCTTTAACATTTTTATTACAATTAAGAGTTTCTTGCAATAATTTTAGATAATATTTGGCAGCAATTTAAAACATATGCTAATTTATAGATTTGAACATCAATAAATATTAGTATTAAATTTCTTATTGAACAAATTATCAATATTTTTTTGTAATTTTATAAAAAAAAATCTCTAATATGTTAACAGTAAAATAATTATTTAAATTTCCGTAAATGCTTAGTGAAATATTTTTAAAAATTATTTTCACTGCGATTGTTGTAAACATTAGAATAGGAATAAATTGCATTATGGTATATCAGAGCATAAAACCATTACTATTTCGAAAAAGTAAAAATTTTTTGTACTTAATTACCAATATTTTTAGTCAAATCAATGCATTTTTATATTTCCAAATGTATTAAACTCCCAAATATACTGATAATTATTTTATTAATCTCCCAAATATATTAATAATTAAAGTAGCAATCTTTAAAATATATTAATAATTAAAGTACCAGTCTCCCAATTATATTAATAATTAATGCATTAATTTTCCAACCAATTAATAGCTAAAGTATTAATATATTAATATCCAATGCATTAATATTAAAAACTAATTATTATTTTTACTTTGGCTTTTTAACTATTTAGTTATAGTCAATGTACGTAATAATTAATACATAATATATTCATTTCCTAAATTATTTTTAATTAACTTCGTCAAAAATTTTCACTAATTATGCTGCATAGAAATAAATTCCTGAAACTTTTAATATTTGTAAAAAATTACGAACAAAATAATTATAATGCCTATTCCTTCAAAATTTTTATCTATTGCTTAACAAACAGTTCTCAAGAAACAATTAAAAAATCTAACATATGTCGGTAATTTAAAACCAATGATTATTTTTAATTTGTATATTAATTACTTAATTATAGTTAATGTGCGAAATAATTAATATATAATATCATTATTTACTGAACTATTTTTTAAAGACTGCACATTGATAAATTACTTTTAAATAATTCCGTCAAAAATTTTCTGTTATTATGTTACATAAAAATAAATCCCTGAAACTTTTAATATTTGTAAAAAAATTATGTACAGAATATTAAAATGACTATTCCTTCATTTTCATTCATTTCTTAACACACAGTTCTCGAGAAACAATTCAAAAATCACACACACACACACACACACACACACACACACACACACACACACACACACACACACACACACACACACACACACACACACACACACACACACAAAAACACACACACACACACACACACACACACACACACACACACACACACACACACACACACACACACACACACACACACACACACACACACACACACACACACACACACACACACATATATATGTATTAAACCTCGATAAATCATGAAAATTTTCTTAATTTATTAAAACAAACCAACGCAAATACATTTGTAACAGGATGTTTTATTCAGATACTGTTCTTACTATGAGTACATAAATTTTTTCATATATCTTGAACATATTAAAACATTTCACATTTGCAATTACATATGAAGTAAAAGTAGTGCATGCATTTGTTTAAATTTTATTTACAATCCAGGAATTTCATTACATCTTAAATGAAATTTAACCAAACACGATCATCTATTTAATGACAAATACATTAATTTAATCATAATATAATTGATGAATACATACTTTTGATATCCACTGATATTTCTTATGCACATATTTGTTACATTTTCAAAAGAATTTTAATAAGGAATGTATAACATTTAAAATGCTAGCCAGAAAAAAAAAATATTAATCTAATAAATACAGCAAAACTTAGCATCGAAAATTAATAATTAAATAATTATGAAATCATTTGATGTTTGAAATGTTGAAAAATATGAATAAAATTTTTAAAGAACACATGTGCAATATCTATATTTATGCTAATATACATGCATAAATACATAAGTTACTTCAGATTTTATATTTTTCAAAAAGAGGTGCATTTTTTTCACACTCAACTGTATAGTTATTTTTAAGAATTAGGTCACAAGAACCACGTCTAATAATTTAAATAAATAGACAAAAACATTAAGCACAACTATATATTACACGACGTGGCAAGTGTCGAACAATACACTCACACAAATAGCATATACATGTGTATAAATATTAGATATACAAATGCAGTTTTATATAATACATAATACTTATAACGTGTCATCAATCTACATAAACTAAGTTGGCGCATTTCGTAGCTTATAAAATAATCATTCTAGGTTTATCTGATGATAATATTACTTATTTTCTTCGATTAGAAAAATTATGAAATTATTGTAATAAATCCACTATACAGTTTCAATTTTTTTTTTTCAAATGAAATTTTATATGATATGCATATAAAACATTTTTGGGTATAAAATACTGTCTCAAGTATAAAATACTGTAGATCAATAATTTTAAAAACGAAAATGTCGTGAACTTTTTATTTTATAAGCTACAATTTTTTACGAGCAACCAAAATGTCTCAGTTAATAACTTAACTTCCACAGTTTGATCAATTTCCACATTTCAAATGCTTCACGCACTTACGTCCCTTTACAGTTTATCTCATCTAGCGCGCGTCTGGTGAGAAAGAAAACATTTCAGCCATAAAACAAAGTTGTAACAAAAACCATGAGGTAATAGGTAAAACAAAAGTACAAAGAATAATTGTGGAATGTCGGGGCTGATAGGGTAATTTAATTATACATTTAAAAGGGTGTATCGGTTACGCACACATCTCTTTATGTTTAATACAGAAGAATTAAGTATTAATATTTGAGATTCTAAACATTCAGAAACAATTTTTGTATTTAACTGATATTGAAACGAAGACATAATTAAAATATTAAAAAAATCAATAATACATTATATAAAATATTTTTTGACAAAAATCTGTCAATAGAGTTAAGTATATTTTATCAATTTATAAATTCTTTTTAATATTATAGAAATCCCCAAACAGAAAAAGTTAAAAAATAAATAAATGCTTAGCATGAAAAAATTTGAAATTACATCAGAATGTTTAGCTGCTACTAGAATTTAAAACTGAATATTCCATTTTTTATAATAAAAGTAACTCAATTTTAATTAATAAAAATGACAATAAATTTAGATTGTATTTTCAAAACCAATTTACAAGCTTGCATTTAAGCATAATATCTGCTATGTTTTTGAATATTCTTTTAAACTAGAATCAAATTTAGAATTATTGATGTATTTATAAATTCTTTTCGAAATTTTTGTAAAAACATTAGAGCAATCCCTAATCACAAAAAGTGAAAAAAGCGTAGCATAGCTTAGCAAACAATTTGAAATTATAACAAAATGTTAATCTACAATTAAAATTAAGACTGAATATTCTATAATTTCATAGATAATAAAAAATAACACAATTTTATTTAATAAAAATGGCAGTAAATATAGATTGTATTTTTAAAACAAATTTACTAGTGTACATTTTAGTACAATATCAGCTAAATTTTTGAATATTATGTTAAATTAGGATTAAATTTATTGGTAATTAATTATTGTAATAGTAGTAATGCATTGTAATAAAAATTGATAATTATATCTATCAGGATTTCCCGCTTTATTCCACATTTCATTCATTGCATCAAAAAAGATTCTGTAGATGTAAAACAATACAGCTAACAGCTGCACCAAAAGGAAGATAAAAAATCTTCTACATAAATCTCCAAGCAACATGCCTTTAAGAAAATATGTCTATTAAATAATACATTATGTGAAACTAATATACAATAATCGATGCGATCTACAACTGTAAAAAAAAGACTCTATCTCTCTCTTCACGAGAATTCTCAAAGACGAGTCCCGATGATATTAAGCCATGCTTTGACTTGACCAACCGTGGCGCTTTTTGAACTTCTGGATGCCATGCTACGCCAATGGAATGAAATGGACTAGATTAATCAGCTTTATAAAGCAACTTCTGGAAGAGCAATCGTTCCAAACAATTTGCTTTATCTGAATGAGTTGAAAACTGTTGGAAAAGAGCAATTACTCTTAGGAAAATCCTTTTCATTCAGAATTTAACTAATAAAAATTAGATGCCAAAGAACAAGAAGAAACCAAAAATAGAGTCAAGACAGATGTTCAAAGAAACTGTTTTCTTTATTACAGTTAGTTTTTTAAGAAATAATTATTGATCGCTTGCTGAATTTTGCTTTTAACAGTTGATTTTCTTTTCAAATCAATAATACATATTTGTAGCTAGAAAATTTGAGCAAAATTACTTAGTGTCACAAGCATTAAACGTCAGCTATTACAAAACTCGGTCATCTAATTTATGTTATAAAAATAGCAAATAAGCAAAAAAAAAAAAAAAAAAAAAGAGCGGGGAAACAATTTTCTATTGCGTTTTATCATCAATTTATTTATTTATTTTACGTTTTTGTAGAAAAAAACATCTGTCCAGACTGTTTAGGTTCTTCTGTTCCGCAGATGGTACTTGAAGTCTGAGCATGGCCGTATGTTAATGTCAACACTTTTTTTTATGAAAACCGATACATTCGGTTACAGTCAATTGTGTCAATGGGAATGTTTGAAAAGGTGCAGATGCCAAAGAATCTCTCAACTCGAGGTGTTAGGTGAGTTGCCTTGAATAAGGTCTGTATAGAGGTCTGACTGTAAGAACCTTACATAAGCGTCTTGTTCCATCAGACCCTGGATCCTCCTTTGCGCTGAATCGAACGAATGCCTGTCAGGATTCTGCAGGTGATCGTAGATGGCGGAACGCATAGAAGAATCTAAATTGACCTGAAAAGAAGGAAATGCCCAAATTAAATACAGGAAAATATGAATACGCGATTTTTTTTTATTACAATGCATTTACTATATATATATGGTCGAAGAGTCAGTAGCCGCTTTATTCCGTCCAGGGAGGTATAATAGCAGAAAAGCAAAAACTAAATATGAAATAGAATAAATTAAATGAAATAAAATTTGCTTTACCTCTTTCGGAGCTTGAACTGCGACAAAATCATCGTACAATTTACGAGCTTTGGCTATCAGCTTATTTGCCCTGGTCCGCTTGTAGTCTTCACATGCAAGCCAAAATTCTATGTTTTCTTCACTGAATTCTCGAGATAAGAAAGCCCGGAATAATGAGAGACCATCTAAAAAATACAAAAAAATATTTTCGTATAAGAAAAATGAAATAACTATGACTTGTGAGCAATTATACAAATAGTATAAAATTTCGAAATCATGATCATCCAGTTATAATGCAACAGTTAGAAAGATTTATCGAATAATAAAACTAATATCAAATGCAAAAGCTCTAGTAACGAACAATCAATCGAATATCAAAAAGTCAATTTATGCGTTTATATTATATTTTAAATTATTAAATTAGAAAAAAAAAACATGGATACTGACTTTAAAAATGAAAGAATGCTTTTAAACTTGGAAAAATTAGTTCGACATTTATTCCACAAAATTTCTTTTGAAAAATTTGCAAATGACAGACGTTAATTATTATGTTTACTTTCACTTTAACTACCAGGAAATATTTTTTTGAATTATAAAACCTGGAAAAATAGATTTAATCTAGTGGAATTAGATTTTAAAAAAGATTATCTAATCAAAGATAACAAGATTTTGAAAAAAATATTTAAAGAAGAAAAAATTAAATAAAAGTGAACGACATTAAAGCCAAACACATAAAACCTAAAAATCTTAAAAATCTGCTTGAAAAATAAAAACATTCTAAGGGTTCTTCCCCGCAAGCCATCTTTAATATTTTTAGAAACACAAGAGAAATATTTCTGAAACAACAGTTATTTTTCAAAAGGAAAAATCGTTTGGTAAAAATTTGAAGAATGTCATTCGCAATACTCGAGGGATTAAATTATTTGAAAGAAAGTTCTCTTACATTTGCTGTTTGTTAGTTCTTGAAAGGATTCTGCCCATTTGTGAGCTTCTTCGGGAGATGGTCTGACAGAAGATGGTTGGAGGGAACTGTCCGTATGCCGCCTACGCAGGAAACTCAGCCGCATCTTCATGTCCTGCGCCCTGTAAAGGGAATGGAAGAATGAGTTTTGAACAAAAAGTAACGACTTAAATTAGCTTCGTTGAGCATTTAGGGAGGAATATAAGATATCTGGAATTGATCGGGAACAATTTTTGTTTGCAGTATAAACTTAAATTAGGCTTGTTGAACATCTAACAAGCATCATTAAGTATTTGAACTAATAAAGACTTTATTAAATTTTCCAGTGAAACAAGAATAAAAAAAAACTGAATTATAAAATGAAATAAAGGACAGAATCGTTATAAACGCCGGAATAATAAATAAATGAAGGCATTTATATAGAAATAAATAAAAAATGAAGCATTGATATTTTAGTATAAATAAGAAAATAATGAATTTATATGAAGAAAAATTATATTTAAATAAAAAAAATAACATTTCAAATGATTATATGCTTTATGGATAAAGTAGGAATAAATTCAATGGAATTTAATTTATTCCTATAACTGATTCTTATTTATGATATCGATGCACGAAAATAGAAATTCTTTTAAAAATTCGATTTCCCAACTAAGGTTTCTCCACTAATTCCTTAACGCTCCTGTAACTTGATGCAAAAACGCCACAAAAATAATTATCATCTTAACTTGCTACTAAACATTCGTTATTAAGCACTTGCTGCTAAGAAATTGTCTATAACATAGACGCACATTTAAGAAATTCTTTAAAATCATATATCCCAAAAGGGCTTTTTAGCTATGCTCCAATAACTTACAAAATCACCAACGAAAAAATAATTAGTATCTTAGCTTGCTACTGAGCATTCATTTCTAAACAATTTTTATTAATAAATTATCTATAAAATATACGAACATAAAATAAATTCTTTTAAAAATCACGTTTTGCAACAGTTTTCTGCATGTATTCCAATAACTTTACGCAAAAGCGCCACTAAAAATTAATTAGTATTTTGGCCTGGTACTAAGCACCAGAAAGAAATTATTATATAATTATTAAGAATTATATTAATTAAGTATTAAGAAACTATCAATAACATCAACCCACTGAAAAGAAATTCTTTTAGAAATCACAATTTCCAACAAAATTTTCTGACTTGGCTCCAAGAAACCTGATTCAAAAGAGGCAGTAAAAATAACTAGCATCTTGGCTTGCTACTAAGCATTCATTAATACTTGACAAAAACCCATATTTAAATATTTGGAGCTAAAGACAACTCATTTCTTCATAGTTAATAAGAACACTTTTTTTTTCTCTCTTAAGAGTACCATTTAAACAAAATTCTTATTCTGTGAAACAATTCTAACAAAATGAAGAAAATAAACTACCCATTACTTTTTAGGAAATATCTAATGTTCATTTAACTTTTTCCCCGGATGATTCTAAGGGTAGAAAGCGATTGATGCGTAGTTCTATTTATTCTCATTGATAAGAGCAATAGTTCAATTTTATTAAAAGTTTATTTAAAATATTAATAACTATATATTTATTATAAAGTATTGGTAATATTATAGCAGGTTGTATATTGATAGTTTCCTATCCTTTTTACAAAATATTTTAATTTTAAAATGTATTTAAAAAAAAATTTGATTTATCAACTGCACCTAAAAGCTCTTTTTCATTTTTTTAAAAATCATGATTAAATATAGAATGAGGTACATTAACGCAACTGAATAATATGTGTTCAATCATACTAAAAAAAAAAAAATAAATGAACAAACTGACTGACGGATTCACATATAATTGATAAACTGCATTTATTTTTTAAAAGAAGCAAATGACACAGAAAATAAATTACTTACAAAGTTTTTCTGTTCTTTTTTTGTTTTTCATCGCCATCTTCGCGACTGCACGGAGCCGAATCCGCGGACTTCGTTTTCGTAACAGGCTGTGGAAGAAAAAAAATATATATATTTGAGTATTTTATTTCATCTCACAATCGTACATGACTGCTCATTAGATAGCGAAAAGTCGAGGCTGGTGACAAATTATCTGCCCGGAAACGACATTTAACCTCTACACAAAATAATTCGCTGTCATTCTTAATATCTAGATATATTAAAAATATCTCATTTGGGTGAGGTAATAATTTTAATAAGGAGGAAGCTATCTGTTTGAACAAAAAAGGGTGTTTAATAGACTCGTTAGGGAACTGTGAACACTTTATTTATTTTCGTTATTAATTAGGGCAATCATATCATTTTGTAATGGTTGATATATTAATTTAAATAAGCTGCTTTTATTTACCTAATAAAGGTTTGTTATGCAGAATTAGGGAGATAGTCGATTCCACTAGATATTTCTAGAAAATTTTCTGTCAGGGATATTATTTTTTGCGTATATGTATTAAAATATAAATGCATAAAATTTCTTAAAAAATCATTTTAAAACAAAATATATTATTTAAAAAAATTTTAAAAAATGTATAATTAAAATTTTTAAAAATAATTCCAAGCGATTTAATTTTCAATTTTTTTTTCTATTTTTAAATTATACTCTAGATCCGATGTAAATTAAATTCTATTCCCAATATAAATTTATTTGGAACTAAACTACGTATGATTTTTTAAATCCAATTAAATGCTAATTTTTTAGAAATATTTTTATGCATACTTATTGAATTATTGAATTTTATTAGGAATTTCATGTTGTTTTAAAATTAAAATTAAGTTTTTGACTAAAATTGACTTTTAAAGATTTAAAAAAATCCTCTAAATACAAAATGCATGCCCCCAATTTCCTTTAATATTTGACCAGAATGCCTAATATTAATTTCATTTAATTTCTTCAAAAATTAAGAAGCCTGGAACATTTCAAAGATATTTAAATCTAATTACAATATCATTTTGAGAAAAGTTATTAAGACACATCTTTTCCCTCTTAACCCTTCAAATATTTATTTTGTAGAACAATACATTTTATAACATTATTTTAATTGAATTTAAACTTACTTTTTGTTGATGAAATGTAAAAGTATGTCCCTTTAAAGTATTTTAAACTATTTAGTTCTTTTTTATGGTTGATGATGACGAGTGCAATGAATATTATTGGTATAAAACAATTTTACAAAGAAAAAATTATAATATAATAGAAAGAAATAAAATATTATGTTTTGGTTGCTCATAATTCTGTAAAATCAATAGGAAATATCTTTAAAATAGATATAAATCATGACATATAAAATAATGCATACGTTTTTACGCTTTTAGAATGAATATGGAAACATATTCATACAACAAAAAATAGTAAATACGCATAAATTGAATGAAAAAAATTCAAAAAATAAAATAAAATCCTTATGAAATAAAATTTATAACTGAAATTCCAATTTTTCAATAACGTCAATAAAGACAGTAAAACAATTGAAAAGACACAAGACTGAATTTATTCACTAAAGGAAAATAAAAACAAATCTTTAAAATTAGGTTTTAAACTAAAATTAACACTGATTAAGTTAAAAAAATATTACTATCATTGAAAAAAAATATAAGCTATAGATGTCTGTGAGGTCATATTCGAAAATACTAAATTTCAACTACATTGAATTTATTTTTCAATTTTTTAAAACAATTTTTTAACTAGTTATAAGAAGAAAAAAAATAGTCAAATGAATACAATGAGTTTCATAGACTAGGAATACATGCTTAATTTTATTTGTTTATGTGTATGAATTGAGAGAAAAAGACAAATGTGCGAAAATAAATAATCTGTGTTATTGTCTTGTTACAGTAAACGTGTATTAATGACATGAACTCTATGATTATTGCGTAATCATCATAACAATTATTCATTTGTTCGGATTGAGGTAACAAACGTATATTATTTATGAAACACATTCAATCTAAAGATTTTGCAGCTACTGAAGCTTCAATTTGTTTACATTTCCTATTAATAAATGTTCTTTTTTACTTATAAAAAATATGTTATTTTACATCACAAAATAATGTTTTTTATTGATTTTTCAAAGATTAATACTTTTTTTTCTTTAAATGTACTAAAAAGAATTGTAATTTTAATATGGTATAATGAGGGAATATAAAAAAATATGTTAAGAGTCGTTAATTTTTAAAGATTTTCCACTAATTTAGAAGCATTAAACTGTCTTTTCTTTATATGTTTATAAAAAGTAACAATTATAACTATTAATAACTTGGTTTACAATTTTTCAAAAGTACACATAGCTCTAATAAGGTCAAAAAATTATTAGTTAATCTGGTAAATAGATAATGTTAATCCGTGAAATATAATAACAGCAGTTTGTTACATTCAAGCTGATAAGGAGATTCATTATTTGACATAGGAAAAAAAAATAGACATGAGATTAAAAAGAAGCATTCTTCAATAATGAGCTGTTTTTTTAAACAGAAACTCGTTCTATAATTATGACGGTAAAAATACTATCGTTATTTTGATGGGATTATAAATTTCTCAGGAAAAAGTATTAGAGAAAGAATTTATACCTAGGCCTTTTGGAAAAAAAAAGGAAAACTAAGACACTTTTTTATTTACATAGTAATAATCCCTTAAAAATGGTGTTAGATTTATACATTGTAACAACTTTTTTTAGAATAAATAATCACAGATAAGCCTTTTAATTTTCCTGAGAAAATAACGAGGAACGAGATACACTTTTTAATTATTTAATAAAATGAAAGAAAATTCAATTATTAAAATAAATCTGAATGACGATATGAGGAAAGAAAAAACAGAGTAAAGTTTTTATTTTTTAAAAAGTTAAAAAGGTAGTAGCTAAATTTAGAAAGATAAAGTCATTATTAAGGTATTAGCACCATTATTTATTATAAAAAATGCTTATACAGGCAAATTTAGAATATAATTATTAATTCTTTTATAACTTCTTTCGAAAAGACAGTGTATTAAAGAAAAGAATGAAACCTATGTTTATTGTTGTTTCTTACAGCACTTTGGAAACCCATCTTGCAGTTGTCAGAGATTGAAACTGAATATGCAATAGTTTCTGAGGCCAAGGCCCCTGAACACCCAAAGACATATATCTGACTTCTAGCTCATATGAAGATGACACATACATTCACCTGCACAACCCCTTTTTACAGAATTCTTTCACACACCTTACATATAGAACAAAGGAAAGAGAACAACCATGCCAGAACCAGGACTCGAACCCGGGATACTCAGATCTTGGAGAATAAATAATGATGACAGAAAATTAAGAACAAGTAATTTTAAAATTTCAATTCTTACTTAAGTCAACAGAGAAATTTTTAAATTTAGTTACCTTTTATAGAATAATTATCAAAATTTATTAAGTATCAAAAAGTGATTGATTTTCCAAGAATTAAACTCGCATTCTTCACCTTCATATGACCCTTACATTTTACAGATGGAGCTACTTCCTGTTGCTTTCAATTTTCATTGCAAACTGTTGAAATTCTATTTAAAGCATTAAAATTTAATGAATGATTTAATATTTGAAAAAAAATCTGTAATAACATCACTGAAAGTTTTAAAAAATTAATTTGAATTTGAGTGGACAAATAAAAAGTATTTTTTAAACGACTGAAAATTTGAAGTTGATATATAAATAAAAATAAATATATATATATGGAGAGTGTGAACTAATGGTAGGAACTGAATAAAATAAAATGTACATTTTCTACTAAGCATTTAAATACTGTTTCTGATCAAACTTTTTTTTAGTCACAAAAAATACGTATTAACCGGAGCAAACGAATCACTGTAATCAAAATTCATTTATTTTATTGAATGAATTCCAAATAAAAACTGAAAAAGCATTAAGAAGGATCACCCAGGAGCTTTTGATAACAATCAGACCAAAACTTATATCATTTATCTAAACAATTTTAGACACAGAAAAAAGCCCGATTTCCAATAACAGAGCTCAAGGCTGCAGAATTGGGTGTTTCTCTTCCGTATCGATTTTTTCTATAAAAGGACTTCACTCCACACAAACAATAACATGTCTTCCCACAATACTGCCGGAAGGCCATCATAACTTATTTATTTCCTTTCGTACGGTTAAGCTCACTCTGATGAGAATTTGTCGATTAAGTGCGTTTGTTTGTTTCTATTCGGGGGCGAGAGTTGTTTTTACGTAACTTGAGTAAAGAGTTTCATAACAATCTTGATATTTATAAGAGCAGCATTTTCTCAGCTGATCCTCATTTTCTGGCATCAAATTTAAATTATTTCTTAAGCGGTTAGTCCGCATATACAAGAATAAAAAGCAAAAAAAAAAAAAAAAAAGCAATGAATTGAAACAATAAAGGTTTTTTTTAAATGTAATATTTTTCGGACAATTTTTTTTTCAAAAGTACTGAAATATATTTTCACAATAACTTTGTAAAATAAAGAAAACTTTTCACTAGCTTAGAGTCAAAACACAGGATGGTTATAATTAAAGTTCACTTTGAAATGGTTATAGAAGGAAAACTATCGGACCAAATGTTATTAAACTTGGTAATAGTTTAAAAGAGGCCATGGAAATTTCATTTCCAAGAAAAAAGTTCAAAAATAACATCAGATGGGGAAATAACGCAGTATGCACTATTGTTATGTGACATAGGATATGAAAGTGTTTTAAAATGTGTTTAATCGTTTCTGAAATGTATACTAAACATGTACAAAGTGGCATTTATTAATTTCTGAAAGCAAGTTAAAGTGCATTACAGCATTCTCATCAAGATCTCTTAGCATATCCCTTGGCATATTCTGCTTACTAAATGATAGCTTTGCACAGCATGACAATTAATGTTCATCATTATTATTCAGACAAGGCGTTTCATGCAGTTTTTTCATAAAAAAAATAGTTGCATATTTTGTAACGTCAATCTAAATAATTATTAAAAAAATTCCTTGATAAATGAGTCAGTTCTTAAGAATGACTGTATATATCCACAAATACGGAATTCAAGATTTAACACGACTATTATTATTATTATTTTTTGGCTCGCAAGTGTAATTCGACACTTCATTAGATACTTATTTCATGACGTAAAGTGATTTAAATCCAACTTCGTAGGAAATCCCCGCTGAACGAGGTCTTTGACTCAAAGGGAATTGATGGCCCAACAATTAAATCTATCTCATGTGCCATATAAGGGTAAAGAGCCTCGTTAAAGGAGAAAGCGCTATTTGCTCTAGTACAAGCTACGCGTGACAGTAGACAAGATACAGGAAGCATTAAAAGGGCAGACACTGCCATCAAATTTCTAATATTCCCAAGAAACGGTGTCACAAAAGTGTCTGAGAAAGTAGATAAAACAAAAAAGAAGAAAATTAACGAGGATACTCGGCCACTTTACTGTGTGTTCGTTAATGACAAAAGAAGAAGAAACGAAGTCATAGTGTCCAAGCCTTTCGTGCTACAACACTGTTTAATTTACCAACAAGTGGGTGTTCCATATTGTTCAGCTGGTAATGACACAGAAATACTAAAGTAACAGACTTGCATATTAAATTTGTACTATTTTCATTATGGTGCAAGTTAACCTTGAACAGATGGACACGCAAATGTTTTTTTCTCTTACTATAGATTGTACTCTTTGTGAATATGAAAAAGAACGGATCTGCATATTTAATAAACTTTTTTTATCATTACATCCAAGGTTTACGTTAAAAGGATGGTAGGGAATAGCATACATATGCATATTCATTTGTGTCAACGTAACTGATAACCAAGCACGGAAATATTACATTTTTATGACATTTGAAGCATAAAATTGTCATTAAAAGAAGGGTTAGATTTGACATTTCGTTTCTTTTCAATGCAGCCCAATCGAAATAATATTACTAGTAATATAAGTTTTCTACAATAGAATCAGTCATATTCCACCAATTAAGAATTCGATCTACTATAGTGTTCTTCTTGAAACATATATTGAGCATAAAACTTTAAACTTCTTTCATTGTAGGCCGATTTTACCTTGAAAAGATGCGAGGAAAATATTCTTTTACGCAATGAGAAATGGCGTGTGTTTTTTAAGACCAACTTGCACGTTAACGTCAGAGCAGCTAAACGAACGAAATTTATGTTTAGAAAAGGTCAACAAGGGTTTTAGGTAAAGCAGGAAGCACTAAATTTTTCTATCTAACGGAAGGTCAGTGAACTTAAAGAGATAAAAGCTTCAAGCGAGGAATTTTTAAAATAAAAATTTAACAACTTAAGAAATTCAGAAAATGATATTAGCATCTTTAGAAAATTTGGGAAAAAATATGTAATTTTCAAGCAAATAGGAGAAAATTATTCCAACTTCAAAACCACAAGCAGTAAGTTATTCTTAACGTTAGAGAAATGTTCTAGAAAGTACAATACAAATTTAAAAAATACAGTACACTTCCGAGAAACCGGTTCAAGACTATCCTACTTCCGTACTATCTGGCCAAGTTTTATTTATCATAATTATTTGAGGAAGGAAAGCTGTACAGAATATTGTTTGCTGTACAGAATACAAGTTGTGACAGGAAAATAGCCGTGTTTTGTTCGTTGCTGTTTCTTTAGTGTTGAAATTTTTCCTGATTATAATTGCACAGTACGTACAAGATTCGTAAATGTTTCTTGGGCTAAGCTTAATGTTTTTTTTTAAGTGTAGCACAGTGAGGTGTAAAGAATTCATGTTAATATGGACAGTTAATTTTCTTTAATAAATTCCTGCAGTGCATATAATAACCTACCAGTACAGTGCCTTCCCTTTTAAATTGAGACGTTATTTCTATGCTGCTTCTATGGTTCACCGGGCCGAGTTCATATTCTATGTGGATTGAGATGAACAAGGGTTAATACTCAATAAGAAGTGAGAAAATACGTATTGTAACAGTGAGATTTGGGATAAAAACTTTGTCTTCAGGTAATAGTTTCAAAAGAAAATTCAAAGAACTCTGGCCTATCCGACTTTTTTGTTATCCGGCCTATTCTTTCGCCAAGATTAAGTCGGGTACTCGGAAGTGTACTATATACGATTTTCAAATGAATAGAAAAAAATATATACTAATATCATAACCATTGATAATAATTTATTCTTAATGCTAGCCAAATGTTCTAGAAAATATAATAGAACTTGCAGAAAAAAAAAGATTCGTTTTTCTGATGGTTATCAAAATAAAAGAAAATATCAAAACTAATTTCAATAAGAGTATTGTTATATATAATTCATTAATCATTATGTGTTTTGAACTTTTAGAAGTAAGAAACATGGTATCGAACTGTATACAATGAAACTGATTTAAATTTAAAAAGCTTGTTACCAGTCATCCATATCAATTCAGAGCTCATTGCACCGAACAAAGAGACAGCTATTTCCTTTCAAAATATTGATACCGGATATAAGATAAAATAAGATAATCGGGTCGGTAAATATTTCAGCCCGATGATACGTATTGTCCGGTAATGTTATCAAGACAGGTAAAAATTTGCCGCGATAATTCTACATATTTTTTAAGCGAATTTTCAGGTAAGATAATTTCAGACAAGATTAAAAAAAAGAAATCTATGTAAACAATCTATATATTTCATTTTACACTTCTGGTTCAAAGATACATTTAAAATGCAGAACTTCCATTTAATAGTTATTTTGCAATTTTCAAATTAACTGAAAACAAAGTAGTAACAGATGAACAATAGTGTAAACAGGGGTTCTTATAATTACTAACAGTTTTTGAATTGGATTTCAAAAATACTATTGCTTGCTTCACTCAGATTATTTAAAATTAATAAACAAAAAAAAATATGAAATTTATCAAACATTTCAATTATGTTATTTAAATAACTACGCTGAACTAAATTTCTTTCCTTTATGTCATTTCATTTTTTTTTCGGCTTAGAATACTTGTCCTGGCGAGAAAAATATTTTGCTCACAAATGTTAACTGTGAATATTTTTTAACTGATAGTAATAGAACAAAAAAGATTTATTAAAAAATGTCCTTAGGTGAAAGCCCCTTTATAAATGCTCAGACAATTATTTTTGAATATTATATAGATGTCATCAAATCAAACTAACCTTTTTTCTAGCCTAACCCTCTAAGTAACAACCGAAATGGCCTTTGCCATTATTCAGCTCAAAAACATACTATTTACATATACTCAGCTCAAAAACATACTATTTATATATATTCAGTTGAAAAACATACTATTTACATATATTCAGCTCAAAAATAAATTATTCATGTTCCTACATATTTAATTTCAGGAACTGAATATTATCAAAATTTTAAGATCTTAATTTTACAAAAAAAAAAAAAAAAAGGTATTTACCATGAAAATTATTTTCAAACCTTGAAATTCTTATATAAAAAAATGGATGCTTATTGGATTAGTGTATCGTTTTTTGTTGCTATAGAAATAATGGTAATCAAAATGAACAACTTTTTATGTTTCCTTTCTCATAAAACCATAAGTAATAAATCCACAAGCGAAAGTCTTTCATTTCCAAGAAAAACCCATTCTTTTGTCTTGTTCCTTATGGATTTAAGACTTCTTCAACGAGCGGGTCGCATTTTATCGATTTTTGACGATCGATTCCGCACTTCATCGATGTTCGTGATCTTTCATCAAAATAGCGCATTTGTTGAAGGCGTGCATAACAAAATTCCATTTGCCATTATCCGAGCAAGCAAAAGGGTTTCACTATCAAGATTATCGATCCAATAAGCTCAGAAAGAAGAAAAATTCGGTCAATTCAGCCACATTCCATTCTTTCGTAATTGGGTTTTGATCATAATTATGCGATACAGTAAATTGCGTTAATAGTTTTGATATGATCGATTTTTGTTGTAGAAGCAATGTGAAGGTCACGGATATGTAAAAATAAATTTTTCGATTCAAAAAATAAAATCAGATAATAAGAGTCCCCCCCCCCCTAAAAAGTTTTCTTGTAGTTTTAGAATTTTTTTTAATACAAAATTCACAGTTGATAAAAAAAATTAATTTTTCAATTAAAGCAAAAATTATAAATATGTTTCAAATATTTATAATTTTTGCTATAATTGAAAAACTAAACACTTCTGTAGTTTTATTTTGTTTAATTAAGGGTTTTTAAAGAAAAAAAATTTAGCATGAAAAAAATAACTTGATTTGGTATTTTTTTCGAGTAAAAAATTAATTATTTTCATTTGTTTGCAAAAACTCAATAACTTGAAAATATTCATAAGGGAATTTATGAATTTAATTGATTATAACTCATCCATGGATGTATTTTTTAGGATTGGTGTTATGAGTTTTTAAAGAATTTATTTAATTATGATTTGTAAAAGATACAATTTGATGGTTTTTTCATTACTTATAAATTATTATTAGTAGTAGTAACTGCGATTTTATATTAAAATATACGAATCATTTTTTCTTTCATAAAACAGTATAAAATATTATTATTTTAAAATGTCAGCTATTAAAATATATCAATATTTTCTTTTTAAAGTCAAGTATTGCATCAAAATTTGAATTTACAAATAAAAAAAATCATTATCACCTAGAGTAAAAAATTTTTGATTGTAAAAAATTAATTTTATTTTATTTTCAAATAGTGATTTTCAGTTCAGAGTACCTACAATAAACAATTTCTTATAGAGTATATCATGGAATACTAGATTTCAAAGTTAATATTGTATAAATGCATGTACTTATCAATACGACTCATTGTTTATGGATCTATTTCTTGAAATTTAAAATTTTGTATATCATTTTCAAAACTTAGATAATGTTAAACTTTTTAATTTAAAATTAAGGCATCTAAAAGAACATTTTAGTTTAATTACCTCTTTTTTTGTAATATTTTAACGCCTTTTTTTCTTCTAAATCCGAACAAAATTATAGTCTAATGTCGGTAAAAAAAATTTACAAAACAGTGAAAAAAAAAATTGAAAATAAAACGTATTAGCATTAACATGATAATGCATGTAAACATATTTATAACATTATATAAGAAGAAACAAACAGACGCGCCCTTTTAATTTCAGTAAACATGCGCTTTACTTCACAGAATGAAAAATAAAAAGACAGAGGGAATGTGTTGAACTCAAAGCTGTTTTATTTGATCCTGGTCAAGAGGCCGGTATGAATCTTATTTCATCTGTTTATAAGATTATACAATTTTTTTTTCTTTTGAGTTGAGTAATGGTTTATCAAAGATACCGCGGGACTCATCTTCTACTGAATAAGGAAATAAAGAAGTAAAGGAATCTGAGAATCTGATAAAGGGTAAATAAGGTTGAATTCTTCGCAATCTCATCGTCAACAAACGATATAGTTTTCTTTTGAAGGTCTTTCCGCAACATCATGTTTATATTTAGGAATTTTCCTACTACTTCAATAGCACGTATTTTCAAAATAATTACTGAATGAAAAAGAAGTCTCAAGGAACTAGAAGGTCTCAATTACTATGGCACTACGCATTGAATAACTTTTAAAATAAAAAGACAAAAAATATCGTATTGGATGAGAGAGTACCATTCTTTATTAGTTCATTAATTAGCAAATATTAAGAAATTAAAATATAAATAACAATATTTTTATTAAAAAAATTCAGAACTATTTTGGCAAGCAACAGTTACTGTATAGGAAATTTGATGATACTTTTTAATTTTAGTCATATTAACGTTCTATTTTAAAGCAACACTAAAATGGACCTCGTAATGGAACCGTGGTCAGATGACGAGGTCAATCCCTCAGTCGACACCTTCAAACTTCCACGCCAAACCAGAATGACGTTTGGTTTAGTTATCATTAAGGAAGCACGTCCCGTCATCGACATCGACAGGAGGAGCCAGATCCCTATCTTTACGCGCACACACAAGTGTATCGAGAACCAACCATCCTGTCGGAAACTTCTCATCCTCAATTACATGGCGCCTCTTCGGTGGGAATAATAACAATTTAAGAAATTTTTCAATTCATTCTGATTATTTAATTATAATTATATGCAGAAGGATTGTAGAACACATATTTCAGTTTGTGGGAAACAGAGCAAAAATGTATAATAGATGGAAAATGTCACAGGTTTAATAAGAGGTTGCAGCATATCTGTTAAATAATACATATTTCTATTACTCATTTTTATCAATTTCGATATAAACGTAAATAACATACAACTGTTTTAATGTAATTTCAAAAAACATAATAAAATAGAAGAATATATTGTACAAAGCATATCATATTAATCCTTTGATAAATAGCAGATAAAACTTAAAAAGTTTAAAAATCCAGGAAATAGTAAAATAAATCTTTCGACAGTTATAATATACACTGCTTGCATCGCATTGAATCAGTGATTCTTAGACAACCTTCCGACTAAGAATCACTGATTCCAGAATGCGAGAACTGATTATACAAGAAAACGGAATTCTTCCAACTGTGCAGACATGACTGGGTAAACAAAAAGGAAAATTTTTCAAAAATCCAAGCAAAAACTTAAAACATTTGCAAATCCTAGACAACACTACCGAAAACTGTTTAACATTCCGTACCCTTTTGTGCCATGAGAAACATGCAGCCAGGAAAAGAGGCAAATCAGTTCGAACATAAATAAATTGAGAGTGAATAAACACAAATGTTTTTTCAGCTTCCCAAGTTTCCAGTTTGCTTTTGTTGTTTCGAGGGGGAAAAAAATCATCTGCGAACAAAAGGCCAGTTCAATTCTAGCGTGTTTCCGAGACTCGAAGGGAATACGATTTCTTTTTCTTCTCCCCTTTACGTTGGAAAAGGTCACTGAGAGTGGTCTGTTGCTAAGGCTTTCTGTGCATCCACAGAAACCTTAAAAAAAAGTTTTGATTTAATCAGCTTGTGAGGGGTATACGATATACATGAATCCAAAACTTGTTAAGAAAAAGAAGAAAGGAAAAGTAATTCAAATTACGTGGTTTAATCGTTTTTAAAATCAAATTATAATTCTTATTTCGTGTTTTTTTTTGGTATAGTTATTTCAAGAATAGGCATATTTTAATAAAAGATGCATCTTTTCCATGTTTGTACCATTTATTTGACTATCAATGCTTAATATGTATTCGATATAGTGTTTTACATAATCACTTAAGAAAATGATTTGCTTTTAATAAGGAACAAATTTTTTTAAAATAATATGATTATTGATTCTAAAATATTTTGAATTTAGGCTCGGTCATTGAAATAAAATAATGCGATTAAAAAACAGTTTGTATTTTGATTAAAAAAAGCATGATTATCAACAAATAACTTTTTTTTCCTTCAGTCGAAACATTAGTTTTAAAGATTACTAATGCGAATTCGATACAAATATATTTATCAGAAAACGACAGTTAGAAATGTCTACAGCTTATATATAACATATAAAGTAATTTATATATAAAAAGAAATGTATGATAAAAATGTCATACATTGTTTTAAGTAAATGACTCAAATTTTTGTTCTTTACAAAGAATAAATTTTCTAATAAATACGCTAAGTTATAATAATAAAAAATTCTTAAGCAATTGTGTAACGAGACAGTTTATCAGATCTTATCACAAAAAGTAAATAAAATAATATGATAATTATATTTTAATATTAAACAATACAAATTTCTTACTACGACGATCAATTATAATCTGCATTTGTGACTAACTTTTATTTAATTTAAATTTCCGATAAAAGAATAAAATAAAATTAGGAAAAGAATTTTGAATATCATTTTATGAATGTTTTAAATACAACTAATATATTTTTATTATTATTTTATTATTTTCGATCCCACTTTCTATTTATGTGTTTTAAAAACAATAAAGGAGTTTATGTTTTAAAATTTTCATATTCATTCAGAAAAATCCTTGGCTTATTATATTAAATAAAACGCATCCGAATAAAGATACACATATAAAAAGAAATTAGTGCATCAAAACAATTAAGGATTAAAAAAAAATAACAAACCAAAAACTGATAAGGAGGTATGAAATACAAAGGACAATATTTTATGTGGCTTTTGTCACTGTGCGCCTCGAACTTTCTCGACTCTTTTATTTCGCCGAATATGGTGAGAAATTTGAATGCGCGAGTTCATGGAAATGCCAAGTCAGAGTCAACATTTCCCTGTGCCGCATAAACAATCGTCAATCTAGACAGGTGCTGTTTCCTAGCTTCAGTCTCTCATGAAAAGAGAGCGGAAACTGGCAACAGACCAAAATCAGCCACTAAAAAAGTTTTGATGGTCTTCCAGTTCCAGCCATGCCTGCTTTTCTAAGGATCTCGCTGGAATTTAGTGTCCTCGTGCAAGATGTTAATAGATGGCGTAGTATAATTTAGCATTCATTTAAAATGATGGATTCGAGATTTTCACTTTGAAGTGTGCTCTTTTATATTGTATCAATTAAATTTATTGCGATGGGAATCATATTAAATGTTCTTAGAGACAAATTCGTGGTATAAATTAAATTAAAACATCCATAATTTTGAACTACGTTTTATGATTAACTGTTTTATTCTCCTACCAAAATGATTTCTACACCATTAAAAAGATTAGTGATTAATTCTTAAAACCAGTTCAACGATTAAGTTTAATAGTCTTTTGAAAAGCGTTTATATATCTTTTTGATTTAATTATTTGCGGGAGATTCAAAGCAGACAAAATTAAATAACTTTATATTTAATAACAGAAATAAACGATCAGTAAGCTACAAAGATTAAAGTAATATAAAATATGTCAAACAATTCCAGCATTAAATTCTTTAAATATATTCGAATTGACTAAATGAGAGCATTCATCCACTTCTAATTTTTGACAAGTTGTCAGTATAGAATCCAGAATGAAAATTTTCCACAACGAAATAAAAATTAAAGAATAATCGAATATCTAAACAGAATAATCAAACTCTTAGAATTATAAATTCAATGAAAACTATGCCAAATCACGTTACAGTAAGATCTCCTAAAATAATGCGAAATAAAATAATTTTTCAATACACAATTGTTAAAAATTGTCATTTATAATTAATCTACAAATAATTAATGGTAAACAAAAACTTTTCATCACAATTCTTTGTATTTAAGCCCTTAGCAATGATTTGAGAAAATAATTTGTTTACATTTTTTTATTAAAAAATTCCACAGAGTTTGACACACACACACACACACACACACACACACACACACACACACACACACACACACACACACACACACATATATTTCCGCATATATCTTAAAAGAATAAAACAACAAAAGATATTATTTGCAATGGAAGATTTATCTTTAAAGAAATTTATTTACTAATAAATTCTTTAAAGATAAATGGTCTTTAGAATTGGATTATAATTCACTAATTTAAAATAACCTCAATTTTTGAATTTCAGCTATTGAGCGGAGTGAATAAAGACAAGTAATAACTTCTATTTAAAAGGGGGGTAGAAAGTCGATTAGGGGAAAAGACTTCAACTAATTGTTATATTTCATTAATTTCATTAATACATAACAGTTCGAAAGTATGAATAAAAAATAAATATTTCAGCGTAATTCTATGCTGAGTTTCCATTATTTCATATTTTTGAAACATAATTTTATAATGAAAATTGAGAAGAATGAAAAACTAAACTTAGTGACATGACCCGTGTGGGCCAAGGCACGACCAGGCCAAGGCATATATCCCGGTTAGGGAAGACAGCGTAACATGGAAACCCCTATGTTTAGTTCTCAAGCATACTTGGCCCTCAGTTTATCGACCTACTCAAGGGATAAAAGAGAAGAGCGATTCTTGAATTTATTTTTCAAATCAAATCAATATTTATAAATTATTTTAAATAATTCAAAATGTTTATACTAACATATTGTCAAACAGTAATGCCTGCTTGTCTAAGGATACAAAATATAAGAAAAAAAAATGAGACCGCACCATCTAACTTGGGATGTCCGTTGACTTTTAAAAGCAAGCAATTAACAAAGCACTTCATTTGTAAACGTTTTTGGGACAGTTGAAATGTTACACCAATTCTTCTCGTATAAAAAACATTTCAATAATAATTTTTTTGAAATAATTGAAAGACTAAATAATTTCTTAACATACGAAACACATTTGATATGACACTTACTTGCATCCTTGAAACAAAAAGCGAAACAGATTGCACCACCATTATAAAAATCCAATTGGTAGATAAATAAAGTATCCTATTGAACCCAAGAATCCACAAAATTAACTTAAGAAAAGAGTCAGAGCTCATCCAACTTTTACACCATCCGTACGCCAGAAAATATCCAGGCAAAATAATCCAATGATGCACCCAATCTGCCAGCACTGTTAAAAGTAGTTGTACGAACTGCGAAATGATGAGTTGTTTATAATGCGAGCGCGGTCTGTAACGAGCTGAAAAATGCTAGAGATTTGTTTTCTAAGAGACCTTGCGAACTGAGAATGAATCCCAAGCTCTTATCTTACTCATATCATGAAGGAACGCGAGTCTCTTTTTTATTTATTATTTTATTGGACTTCATTTTTTCGTCCGCATCAGGCGATCAGAGATGATTTAGTTTCAGACTCAGTCATCTTCAATCTCAATCCGGCATGCCCTTTGGCTTGATGCCAGAATTCATTTTCAAGACCCAAAATGCACTTCGTAAATTTGGACAGAGGTCAGAGGTTGGGAAGAGTGAGTAATTGAAAAAGATATTTCGGTAGTCACCGGTCAACCATGGAATGTTTCCAGTTAGGGACGGAGATTAAATAATGTTATAGTTGGGCACATGTACTTATGATGGTACCAGTAAAAAATGATATCATAACGCAGCTTTCAAAGAGAGATAATCCTGTCAACATTATTTTGTTCCCATGAAGTCTTTTTCAAAGGTTCCAACACATTTGAACAAACAGCAGGAAATGTCATTTTAATTAAGCAATAGAGAACCTTTTTTATATGCTTTAAATTTATTGTCTAAAATGTATTTCTTTATCAACACTTTTGAGTTGTACTTTCATACTTTCCTTTTTATATCACACACTCATCCATAAAATAATAAAGTGAACAATTTTGCCTATTTATTATAAAAAAGACTTATACATATCATTTCAAATGATTGCCCATATTATTTAAACTAAATGTTACAAGTTATACTTTATCTCCAAAATTAATTGAAATAAATAATGATAACTAACAACGACAAAATAAATGCTTGTGTACTCATGCCATTTCATCACTGACGTTAATATTTTTAACGTGAGAAGATATCAAAGATTTTGGTATTTTTCTTCATTAATATTTAGTTGGCTCACCAAGACCTAGCATCTAATAAAATGCTTATTTACATTAATTAATTACAAGCCACAAACTGGCAACTCCGATCCATCGGACGGCACACGGTTAAATCGGATTGACCAAACCGCCACGACAGCAACACAGGCAGGAATTATGGTTGAATCCTAAAGGCCATCACAGGCCATGGTATAACATTTACAGTGGAAAGTACCTTTCGCCATAGAATGGGAGGTAGCCGATCCCCAACATTTCTGTACTCAACAGGATGGTGGGAACCAATCATCCTCCTTTCTGCGTTGAAAAGATTAATATATAATAACGCTTCAGATGATTGCTCCTCCCCTTTTTTTATTAAAGGAAACAATTGTGACTTTGTCCTCAGAATAATAACTAACAATGACAAGTTAAATATTAATGTTACTTAATTATCATTTATGTATCAAACAAAGTGTTTGTTTACGTTAATAAATTACCGAAAGTAACGAAATCGCAATATCACTGAATTTTTAAAAGTAACTTATTAAATGGTTTTTTTTACTTAATATATCATTCCTTGCGCAAAAGTTTATAAATCTATACATAATTTTTTTTTGTTCCTCATAAATTAAGATGTAAATGCGTGATGTGAAGAAAAATATCAAATAATGTAAAATTTCACAAGTTGAAGTTTCCATATGAAAAATGTTCTAAATAATTACCTAAATCAATTTTTAACAATTTAAAATTGATCAAATAATTCAAGAACCATAATTCCACAGAAATTAAAAATGCATGGTACTTAGCATCAAGAAAAGAATTCAGAAATTTCGCGGTTATTGGTGATTATTTTTAAACTACTTAATTATTATCTGATTATGTTATAAATTCTTTTTTGCGGGGAAAAAATTTCGTGGGATTTATTAATGCGGGAAAAAAAATCAATGGGTTATCCACACTGTAAAATAAATCTGTTCATAGACAAAAACGGAAGTAGTTTCTTTAATGACAAGAATAACGTTTCTTTTTCTTGTTGGTTAAGTAATTTAATCTGTTCGGTGGACAGAATCGCACTTCTTCATGTTCGATCAAAAATTTAATGACTTAACTTGCTCATTATTTTTTTTCCTCTTCATTACAAACAAGGAAGTGAAAATCGCCTACATTTCTGATTTGCGTGGGAATGCTAATGATGGCAGTTGACGATGATCAAGAAGTTCAGGAACATTTATTATTATTTTTTTGTTAGTAAACAGATGAATGACCCTTAATAAACATTGTGACCTTTCATTAATGGTTATTCAGACAGAATTTTTTTTTTTTTTTTTTTTTTTTTTTTACATAATTGCCTTTGCACTTAGAATATGTAACAATTTATTTTCAAAGAAAATCACTGAATTGTCAGATAGTTGATTGAAAAAGATATAATATATTGCAAAAAAAATCTATGATCGCAAATTTCATGTTATCATGTGAGAATATTATTATTTTTCAAGTCATTATCTGTCCCAATTAATTTAAGGCATTAACCAGTTTAAACAGGTTTGAAACAATCACGACACTTCTCGATCGGTCTCTATCCCTTTTTATATTTAATGATTATTTTTTATAACTTTCATTTTTGATTTTTCTAGCTGGCAAACAAAGTTTTGGAGCTCGGCCGATTTTGAGATGACGGGGTGAAAAAACATCGATTTTCAAAATATTAATGCGTGCGCAATTTTATAGTCAAGACAATTCGTCAGAGAATGAATAAATTGGAAATTAAATTGTAGCTTTAGTTGGCAATAAATCACCACATGTGATAATCTTCTGCGTTATTTTCTAATAATCCTAAAAGCGGAAAATGAATGCCACAAAAGCGATAAATCTCCAATTTTTTTGCCATATGCATTTTGAGGTTCAAAAAACCTCAAACCAAAACAGCATTATATTCTAACATGAAAGAAAAAGATTTTCTTTCAATATATTTTTTTAAATATCTGTTTAAAATATTTGAAACTTTAAAGTATTATGAAATTTATTTTGTTCTTTAGATACAGCTCAAATTCAATGGAACAAAATAACTGATATGGTAGCGAGCCATGGAGGATAGATTGAATGACTAACAAGAAAAAATAAAATATTTCAGAAGGATTCATTTACCGATCTGAGATCATATCAAGACGGGATTTCTTATTTTAACTATAATTAAAGCTGTCAGTAAGAAATTAGCAGGAAGTGTGTTTTTATTTACAATTTTCTTGCGTCAGTAATTTAAACATCCTAAAATAAAGTTTACTTTCACTATATATTTATTTCAATTTGAGCTTGAATGCTTTATTTTCATGACAAAATGCCTTATTCTCTAAAACTCAATTCGCCTGTTCTGTCGATTACAAGTTCAATATACATATATTTGTTTCTAAAATTAAAATGTTTTTTAAAATTTTAATGCAAAAATAGAAAATATATAATTGATTTGAAAAAAATTATTTTGTAGTGAAGAGAAATTTCAAAATTGTTGCTATATTTAAAAAATAATCTATAGCTTTCAAATTAAAATTAAATATTGAACCTTCCCTAATATTTGCAGAATAAAAAAAAATATATGAAAGAATATATGCACGACTTTTTAGTTTCTAAAGTCGAAAAATATTCTAAACATTTTTTAAAGCTAAAATAGAATATATATCATTGATTTAAACATATTTTTTATTGGAGTGAAATTTCACAGTTGTTGGATTTTTTTAAGATGATCTATAAATTTAAACAAAAAAATATTTATAATTTTTGTAGGAATTACTGGACAAAAAATTATATAAAAGAATATGCACAACTGTTTATTAATCATGCGTAATATATTTTACAAGCGTAATATTTTCATAATTGTGATAACAATTTTAAAATTAACTGTATGGAAGTCAACCAACTGACGTAAATAAGTTGATGTAAAAATATTTAAATTAAAAGCCTAATTATTTGTATTATGAGAATAATAATAATAGAATTCCTCCTTTAGTAACACCTATAAAAATTAAAATTATTTGATCTAAAAAAGGCACAAATAAAACTTCAAAGGAATCTCCTCAACAATACGTAAATAAGTAAGTTAATTTCCTTTCAACTTACAATCTAAATAAAACGTAACATCAAAACAAAAGACATCATGTTGTTCTAGAAAAATAGAAGCTCTTGTAAAAATATTACGTAGCAGGAAACCCTATAAATCAAAAAGCAGCAGAGCTTCCCCATTTTAAAATAGCAGCCACTGCGGGCAAGCTTTAGACACCACATCACCCACTTGTATCATCAACTACGATGCGACCCAGTAGAAATTATTTATAACTGCTCTCAAGTACCGGCGGCGGTTACCAAGTCAGCAAAGATGAGCTGGTGCTATCAGACAGAGTGGTACCAGTGCGTGAACTTTCACTAAAGGTTGCTCTCTTAGGGCGGGGTTCCGTATGATGTCCTACGTCTACAACGATTTCAGCATTTTCGGCTGATAGATACTAACAGCCATGAGCGTAATCAATCTGCTGATAAGATTCCAATTCTTCCACAAATAGTAAATCTTCGCTGAAATTGAGGCTCCGAAGAAAAAGTAGGGATGTACAAAGAAATCCTTTGATGTGGGAAAAGCGGGCGTACGTGACAGTTTCCATGTCTTGGATGATACTTTTCTTTGAACTGGTGCGGATACCGCCTCGGCCTGCTACTGTAATGATAGCACGTCGCAATTTAATCAGTGTATTGTAAATAGATGGTGGTAAAAGATGTCGTTAAGTACTTTTTGAATATTTCAGTTACCATCGTAGTTCCGACATGGAATTCCCTATTGCAATATATATTTTTAGAATTTTCTTGTAGCCATTGGAAGATTTTAGTAAAAAGACGAAATACAATATAAATATGAAATTAAACTATGGTTTTTATTTCTCCTAAGTTTGGAAATATTATTTGAGACATTCCGATTAGAAATAAGACATTTCCGAGAATTTCGTAATAAAATAATTTTATTCCTAACAAACGAAGTTTTGGAAATTTAAGATTCTTGCTAAGTTTTTATTTTTTAATGCTTTGATTTAAAATATCCCCTCCCACGGCAGAAAAGTCTTTGTCATTTCGTAACAGAAAAGTTATTTATAGAAATGTAATAAAATGTAAAAAAAAAAAAGTAATGCAACTGAGATTTTTTTTTACTAGGCACAAATCAAAATGTTTTACTCAATTCTTTTCACGAATTATTAAACAATTTTTTGTGTTTAATATAACTCTTCATAGACTTCAGTTTATCTGTCTTATTTTTATGGCTTTAGTTTCCTAAGTTCAACATGCTCGTAGTTTCCAATATAGAAATAATCCGATACTAAATTATTTGTGTTTATTTGGCGTCTCATATAAGCATGTTTCAAATCAAACTTTATTTTCATTCAAGCAGCAGACGCGTTTCAAAATCCTTACCAGACAGACAGAGATGGAGCAATATGATTTAAAAAAGAAGTGAAAAAATAATATTTTTCTATTGAGTTCACATTCAGTGAGAAAGATCTAGCAACACATAAAAGGGCTTTCTTACAAGTTCTAACTGGGCAGACGCTAATTGGTGTAGTTCTTTAGGTTTATGACCTTGCTTTGCCCCATCTGTCACCCCGCAGTCTGCCACCGATATTTTAAAAATAAAACTTTCAAGGAAAGGCAGCTGGCATCTATATGTTCCGCCTGAATGGATGATTTCATTTCATATGTTTCCAACTGCAGGCGTAGAATTTAGAAAGGAGAGAAGAGATTTTTTCTGCCTCTTGGCAGTAGCCTTAACGGTGAGTCACAAAGTGAGGTGTTATATCACTAAAAGGAGCCGACTGTCACATGTGATCCAACCATTGCACTAATTATGTGTACATTGGCTGCGATACTTGAAGCTAGTTAACTTTAGCAGCAGATTTTTCAAAGAGTTTTGATTTGAAGAATAATAAATAGAAACACACTACATCAAAGGAACGGAACCTACAAGGGAAAATTACGTTTTTCTTTGAAAAAACAGACTAACGGAGCACGTGTGTCTAGGCGGAGGTTGAAATTCTTAGGTTTCTTGCATTGTGAAATTTTTCTAAATACATAATCATATTTTTTAAAGAAAAAAGGACCGAGATTCAATAAGGATTCCTAAAATGCAAAATATTGCAGGTTCTGAAGATCATTTCAGAAATGAAGAATTTAGAAATATTTCATTTTTTGAGCTTAAGTTAAGAAACATAAACATTATGAATGTGAGATTTTATGGGGCTTTTTTCAGCGTAATCAGTGTTACATTTGAATTATTATTTATTAAATTATATTACAATATAACAACAATATATTTTATTAAATAAAATGATTATGATTATGTATATAATGATACAACATATATCATAATAAAATTTTATATAGATGCAATTAAATTGGAAAAAAAAATGAAAAGGCAAACATCAATGGCAGTATCTGAAAGACGATATACCTCGTCGGTAACGTTGAAAATGTTAAGAAATGAAGATAATAAATAAAAGTCGCAAAAGAAGACTCTAAGTCTGCATGTGAATTATAAAATCAAAAATCGTCATATAGCATAATTTTGTTAGTAAATACTAGCTCGCTTAATTAAAATTAGCCAGATAAAAATAGTATATGATTGGCTCATCTTATGCACAGCCTACACGTTTTTCTAATTTTAACATTTTAGTGAGTGGCATTGACGGACTGTGCGTGAAATGACTTTTACTAAAAAATTAATCAAATTAATTGAGGTTCTCAAATCTCAATGGAATACATAAACATATCCATTACGTTAAGGTTTTAGAATATTTTTTTCCTTCTTATTTCAATTCTGTATCATATCATATCATGTCACTGTCACCGATATGTTTCTTTGAGACAGCTTCGTGTCTCAATTAGATTTAAGGTCTTTGGAATCAAGACGAATGATTACATCTTTGGCGGCGCCAACTGGGTTCCCTAAAGTAACATCCGTTTCGAAACAATTTTCCATTTACCTTGAGCCTAGTTAGGAAACACATTTCGACAATAATGTTTCGCCAAATTTGGCTTCTCACCTTGATAGTTCATTCAGGGTTTACAAAGCTTAATGAATAAGAGTGAATTGGAAAATTTATCTTTCCAAATATTATCTCGAATTTACGTTTCCGTTTTCAACGTTTTTCAACAGTTTATAATACTTTTTACTGGTCTATATCAGAATGAGTTAAAAGTAATCATAGCTATTATTGGTATACCACTCCTCACGTTAATTTATACCACGATTCCTCTGAATAATAAATTAGAGAGGTAATGTAGTATTTGAATTTTTTAAAACCTATTCTCCTTCATATTATTTTAGAAAAAATGCAATTATCTATAAATTGTAAATGCTTGAGATTTTCAAATATTTTTTTTTCATCGTCAGAAAAAAAATATTTTTTAATCAGCAGACAATATCAGATAATTATCAGATATATAATCAAATCATTATCGGATATATTAACAAAATTATCAGATGTATATAATTAGATGCTGTTATAAAAAAGTAACTTAAATTAACACTTTAATTTCATTTAGGTAGATATGTTATGACTATAACATTGCTCATTCTGAATAACTGGTGAATGTTCATTCACAAATGGTAAAACCAGAGAAATCTGGAAAAGCTGCGAACATTTATGGTGATGTTATTAGACTTCAATCTTATGCTTCAAGAACTTGTTCCGAAGTTCACAGCTTGAGATGATGTGACGTCATTAGGCTTAACATGTCGATGAACGATAAATTCTTGTTTCCAAAATTTTATTACTTAAAGATCTATCACTATCAGAGATTTTCTGTACACGATCTGCCAGGTAGAAAGTAAATTTTCATAATAGTTAAATCAAGTAGAAATATTTTTGTTCGTTAAATTAGTTAAATAAACTTTTTTTTAAAACAATTGTTTTTTATTTTTTATAATCTGTCATATTTGTTGAGAAATAATAAAAACTATTTTCATTTAAATAAAAAAATATGATTGAAAAATTATGTTCAAGAATTTTATATATATATATATATATATATATATATATATATATACCTCATATTTCATTAAAATTTATATTTACGTACGAAAAAAATCTATCCCCTTTATAATAGAAAAAAAAAATATGTATATATTTTTAAGTTTTGGGCATCAGTGTGAGCCTTCTTAACTTTTATTCTATACATTTCGAGATTTTGACAATAATAAAAACGGCATTCGGCCCTAATTTCCTAGACATTAACATGCGTTTTATGAAAAGAAGATAAATTGTAGTCTTTTATATGTATTGTATATTTATATCGTTGTGTTTTATTTCTTGGAAAAAATGTATGGAAATAAAATGAAACGACTGACAAGAAACTGAACATTATTTTAAAGGCAACAATCACTGAAATTATTTGGGACTAATATAATCAGGTCTGATATTATCATACTTTAACGTTTAGTATCATATAGTGTAAAACCTATATATCATATGTTATCAAGTAGAATTATTATCATATGCTGTCAAATAGAATAATACCTATAGTATTATCATACAGTATAGTACAATATTCATAATACTCTTATGGAGTACGAAATACGATATTTGTTAAGACAATAAATTTCATAATGTTTTATTTTTACCTCATTTTTAAAACTGTTTTGATAATTAATACAAAATATTTAATGAGAGTGTATAAATATCTCTACTAAATTTCCAATTCTCTAGCAATATTATAATTTATAAATGAAAATGAGGACTAAAAATACCAAATCCTAGATTCATAGAATTTTACTCTAGTTAAAATGTTCTGAACAAAGATAAGCTGATAATAGGAAGATATAAGAATAGCCTTTCTCTAATTTGATTAATACAAAAAACTTTATGCAAGTGCTACTAAATATTCAATTCACAAGCAGAACTAAAATACATAAATGAAAATGAGACTTTGATACGATATCCTAGATTCGTAAAATTTTACTCTTGGTAAAATGTTCCGAACGAAAATAAGCTAATGAGAGAAAGATTTAAGAACAACTTTTCTCTAATTTAAAATTCATTTTGCCGAAAACGATTGATGCTAATCCAAAATATTGCAAAATCTTTACGAAAGAGAATTTTATTAACCTAACCCAAAACTCAAAAGGATGTTATTTCAATGAAATGCAGCATTCTGTCGAAATGCCACGAGTGCAACTGGAATAACATTTGAAAAATTACTGAAAATAAGTTTGAATAAAAAAACAATAAAGAGTAAAGCACATGCGAGACTTTTTCCATAAATTACAATAAAGTATTGAAGTTTAAAGGAAAGAAAGTTATTAGTTTGGAAACACTGCAATTTACATTTTGACGTCAGCATGCACGTATGATTCCAAATGGTTTATTTTTTTTTATATGTGAAGTGAACTTAAACAATACGACATAAAAATAAATGTAGGTTCATTATGTCCATGCTAAATCTGTACTTAACGATATAAACAATAGCGGAAATGGAAAGTAAACTATGTATTTTTAGAACTTTTATTGAAGGTCAAAGACATGCCTCTGAAACATACTATCAAAAAAATAACAATGCGTTGGAGTAGGAATAAATTATCTTCTATGATAAGAAGTAATTCGTATTTTAAGCAGTAATTTATTTTTGAAACAATATAATTAAATCATTCATTGTCGAAATACAATTACAATTTTCACGAGATCACGAAATGCAAAACGATTTTTACTCGGCATATTTTCAAGAGAAGTGAATATAAAATAAAAATTAAATATACGATCGCAAATTTCAAGCTATAATGTGATAACATTATCCTTTTAAAGTCATTATTTACCTTAATTAATTTAAATCATTAACCAGTTTTAACCGGTTTGAAACAATCACGAGACTTCTCTATCTTTATATGTAATGATAATTTTTCAAACTTTCATTTTCAATTTTCTAGATGGTAAAGTTTTGAAGCTCTACGATTTTGAAATGAAAAAAAAAAAAAAAAACACTCATGATTTTTCTAAATATTAACGCATGCGTAATCTGATAGTTTCAAACCTGTTTAAACTGGTTAGACTTAAATTAATCAAGATAATTCGTAAGAATTCAGAGAATGAACAGTTTGGAAACCAATTTGTAACTTTAGTTGACGATAAATCGCCAAATGTGACAACCTTCTACATTATTTTCTAATAACCCTAAAAGCCACAAATAGATGCCTCAAAAGCGATAAATCGCCACTTTGTTGCCTATGCATTTTGAGGCTTAAAAATAAACCTCAAACCAAAACAACATCATATTCTCACATTATAATAATAGAAATCTTAAAGATTAAATGTATAAAAATATATCCACCACTACTACATTCGAAATGAAAATACTTGTTATATCATTTGCGATATATTCTGCATTAATAAACGAATATTTTTTGGAAGTCGTAACTATTTTAAGCAATTCACTACTACATTTCGATTAAAAAATAAACTATTTAACAATCGTTGTTATATTTAGGAACTCAAAATATTTATATGCGGCGTTTTCTTTTAATAGACATATAAAAGAACATGTTATTTTAAAAATCGAATCAGTTCATGTTTCACAGTAACCAATTATTAAAATGAAAGAAAATCAATAAAAATATATTTATTTGACTTGAGTTTAATGACAAGGGCAGCCGTGAATATTAGAGGTTTTATTCTAAATATATTATTTGTCACACTTTTCAATTTTAATTTCAGGTAGATTGCCTTATATAGTAAGAAAAAAGAAAGTAAAAAGCAATGCGTAACTTTTCGACTCTAGATTATCAAAATCTGTTGATAACGAAATCGGGAAATTATTTTGCATTTCTTTTTTTGTAATTTAAATTTCTAAAAGTAATAATTAATCTCAATAAAATTTTTGATTTTTTTTAAATCTATGAAACCTTTTAAAAATAAACCTCTTTTAGAAGAATTTAGGTTATTTTGGATTTCCAAATTATTTTATTTTAAACATATCACACACCGAGATTTAATGATAAAAATTGAGAGCGGGCGTTTAAGAAATGCTTATCGAAAATATAAGTGTTCCATATTTTATAAAAATTCACCAAAATCAGGTCATTTTTTATTGGGACGTATAATAATAAGATCTGCATTCTAAATATATGTTCCAAAATTTCTTAGATATTCTCAAAATAAGGTCAGCTTTGATAAAGTCGGGAGGTTGATATCCTAAAATCCTTTCTGTAAAAAAAAAGTTGAAAGAAAATCGACTTTCTTGTCGAATCATTTGATTTAAAACGCCTTTTTTAATAAAGAAAACTAGGTTAAGAGGGGAGAGGGATAGCATCCCGGAACCGAGGGTGGTTCAAGATGGGTGGGAACCAAAGAAAGCAGAGCGGCCTTTTTTTCTTTTTCTTTTTTACCCCACTAGATAAGAGGAGAAGAAAATGAAAAGAAAATACAAAAACCACCAAGAAAGTGAACCTATTACAAACATGGGAGAGGGGGAGATGCATATAATGTCGAAATATTTCTTCGGAACGGTGTGAAAGTGCGTCAGTGGTGACCCTATTTTGATGATCCTCCTGAAAACTAACCAAACTGTCCTTTCCCCCCTCGTTTCAGTTCAGCATATATAATAGCTACTGTGATACGATTATAAAAAAAAAGAAGAACCTTAAACGGCAAGGTAACGGTATTTCAAAGATGGGTAAATAATTCAGACCGGAATGCCTTTAGAATCAGGTATGACCTAGATCCCAAGTACTTTAATTAAAAAAAAAAAGTCTGAAAGATGTTCTTTTGTAAGCATATTAACATAAATTGGCTGGATGACGATTTTGATGCTGGTGACACAAGCTCGCAAGGAAATGGTGATAGGAATGAACCATCAGGGTCTTTTCAGACGTAGGTACCAAGGCGCAATGCAGACCTTCAACTAGATTTGGAACAAAAATGTTTTTGCAAGCGTTGGAGGATTACTGATGTTCCAACCATGACCTGCTGTCTGAAGGTCTACTCAGTAACTTAAAGGATTGGAAGAAGGTTGAGTAATATAGTTTAACTTGGCAATGAACGGTAATGAACCACAGGTAGCAACCATAACAAGACGCAAATGAAAATTTACTGCGAAATATATCCAAGATGGATGATTCGAAGAAAGATATTTTCTAAAATCAATGCTCGAAGAATCAATAAAATTTCAGTTTGAAGAATTTATTGAACAGTTGATCATTTAATGTGAAGTCTGAAATCAAATATTTCTTTAATTGCACTTCCTTGTTTATATAAAAATACGGCATTATAAATCAGCTTGTCGTAATGTAAATTTCGTGCATTTAATACATGAAATGTAACATAATTAGCACTTTCAAAGCTACCGACGAGATATTTCTTCTTTCAGATATTTCCCTTTTACATGTTTCTGTGGACTAAAATTTGTCTTACACCTATTGAGATAGGTTGAACTTTCTAAACTAGCTTAAAATTGAATCCACGGTCAATTTAAAAAAAAAAAAAAATCTTACAAAAATATTCCATGATTTCTTTTTTAAAAAAAAGCAAACATCAGAACGTTTTTGTCTATACATCTGAGTCTCTAATAATTTTTATTGAAGCCAAATTAAGATATTTCTAGCGTATCATTTAGGAAAAATTATTAAATTAATGTTTATCATAATCTAAAATAAATGTGGATTATGTGTGATTTCTCAGTTAAAAACAACATCGGCAGCGAGAATAAGTAGCAAAAATATTTTAAAAAGCTTATCCCTATTCGAATAAAAAATAATAAAAAATCCTACTAAATTGCTTCATATTTCCTACGGAAAGGCTTTACCTCGTAAATTTAGATTTCAACGGTTGATAAAACACATGGCTACCTCGTGCCGAAACATGTGAGGGCTGCTCGTAAAACTCTTAAAATTCTCAGGTATTAAAAAACTCTCATTCGTTCTTAATTATTCGACTAAAAATTCAATTGTTTAGATTCAAGGGCAGTTTCGACGTTTAAGAGCCAGCAATAAATAACGGCAGTCTATTCTTTTTATTTTAAGAAATGGAAAGACAGACATAAGCTAATTTCTTTTGTTTTTATCATAAAACATCAAATTACTGATGCGGTTATGAAATATCTGGAAGCAAAGTGAAGTCCAGAACAACGACAGTGATTGGAATCAAAAGTATAATCAAAAGTGTAATAAAGACCTATTTTAATGATAAATTACTTTAAACTGATTTATCTTTCAGTGTTTGATATTGTTAAAGGAATGTAAATTGAAGATTCTAGAACTTGAATGGGATAAAGTGGTTCGAACGATGAAATGTTATGAAGTTTTTACTTTTAGAAACTGTCAATCATATTTGAAATTTATTTCAATAGCATCAAATGATTTACTTTATGAAACTGAAAAATGTTTCTTCGTGACATTTCTGATTTGCAATGCAGATAACAAAGACTATTAAATTGCAAATAATACATGTGACTAAATATTACATGTGGCATGTGACGTCGTGACTAAAATAATTTAAATTAAATAAAAAAAACCTTTCGCATAATATAAAGCGCATGTAAAATAGAAATATTTTTCGACGGATGAGGCATCAAATGTATTGAAAACAAATAACATACTATAAAAAGGAAGAGGAAAAAAGAACTTTGATCTTAGAACATTCTTTAACTCACATGCAACCACCTAACATCCTGAATCACGATACAATTCAAAAAGAATGTTCTTCACCTGCTGACAATCCACGACCAAACTGCATAAATCAAATTAATTTAATATGGCAGAATGTTCTTCTTGAATGACATTCATGACCAAAAACAATGAATATGAAATAAATAAAAAACTGATTTAAATATGTTAGAATGTTCTTTATCTGTAGGTGCAAAGTGACAAATATATTGAATATAAATTAAAAAAAAAAGATTTTATGTCCTAGAATGTTGTTTAAGGTTACATTTAATATTTTAAAGCTTAGTGAACTTAGCAAAAACAAAAATAAGCTATAGAATGTTCTTTTCAAATATGATAGAATGTTCTTTTCAAATATGATAGAATGTTCTTTTCAAATATGATAGAATGTTCTTTTCAAATTTGATAGAATGTTATTTTCGAATGACGTTCAATAACCAAAGTAGTGAATATAAAATAAACAAAAAATTGATTTTAATATATTATAATGTTTTTTACCTAGTGGCGTTCAGTGACCAAATATATTGGATTTAAATCGAACGAAAACAAATTTTAATATCTTAGAATGTTCTTTCAGGTGATATTCAACGTTCAAGCGTAGCAAACGTGACATGCACAAAAAAGATTTTAATTTTTTAAAAAATATCTTAGAATGTTCTTCAACAAATAACGTTCGTTGACCAAACGATATTGAATACGAATTAAACAAGAATTATCACAATCTTTCCCAAGAATAAAGGAAAAAAACCCAAAGTCATCGAACTTCAATTGTTAAATTTTTGAATATTTTTTGTAACATTAAATTTCCAGCGTGTAATAGCAGTCTCGTGTTTGTAAAAAAACTTTATCGCAATTTTATCTCACAACGAATTCTTTTAAGAAGAGGTAGCAGTAGCTTGAAACTCGCGTTCAATTTAAAATACTATGCAAAAGCTGATAATAATAACAGTTCTTATCTTTTTAAAAGTGTTCGATAACTTTTGTGTTGTTTTGAAGAATGACATTTTCATACTCGTGATTTAACAATGGAATTTTCATATAAAATGTCTGTATTAACCTTTAATGAAATGTGCGAAGACTTACATTGCAATAAAACTTTTTGACTAAGTTAATAAATTAGGGCCAAATTTATGAAAAAGAGAAATGTTTGTAAAAGACATTATAATAGAGATTTTTTTTAAGGGTAGGACTGATAAATCTTTTATTATAATACCATTTCAAGTGCATCCGATAATTTAAAAAAATTCTTTTCAACAATGACTTTAAGATAAAATGACGCCATACTTAGAAAAACAAAGTTATTTATACGTGTAAAGATAAATAACGGAAAACGTGAAGTGTGAACAGAACAGAAACAATACTACGATAATTAATAAGATAAATAAACCATCGTAATTTAAGATAAATCAACCATCATAATTTATGATAAATCAACCATTATAATTTAAGATAAATCAACCAACAAAAAGTGCATTATACATCTTACACCAAACATAAATTATATTTAACTTTGCCTATTTTGCAAACTAAAGGCCTTGTTTCTAATATTATTTTAGAATAATAATAAAAATAATTTTTTTATCAATGCATATTTATGCCAGGAATATCTGAGTACTGTTTCCAAGAATGGCTTTCAAATTCAAGAAGACTCAAACAAAAACTTCCCAACGAAAATTTGAATGTAAAAAAAGTACAGCATGTGAAAATACAATATAACTAAAAGGACTTGCTGCTAAGTTTTCAGCGAAATTTGTAGATGACAATTGAAATTATACCTTATATTACCAAGAAAATTATACCTTAGTTTTCAATTGGTATAAGGTATAAAATTAAGGAAGTTACGGAGAAAATTCCCAAATTACTTAATTCCGAATGAACTTATATTACTAAACATAGAATGAAATTTACGTATTCTATAATAATGAAAAGTTGAAAAGGGAGACAAACAGGAAAAAATTCTAAGCAATGAAACATAAACTGTATGTGCTATAAATATTCTATTCAATCTAAAATATTTACCTTATGGTATGTTACAGCTGAGGACAAAATAGAATGTATTTTCAATAATTACACTTAAAAAGTAGATAATACTAAAATAATTAAAAATATATTTGTTTGATTTTGATTTTATAGTAATAAGATTTTAAAATGAAAATACAAAATATATTAATAGTAAAAAACATATTTAAAATATATTTAATTTTATTATTAACTATCCCTCTTTTATTTTGCCTCTTCTCTATTAAGTGTCTATTTTAATACCAAAATTATTTCATTATTATTTAATAAATTTTTTTATCTTGCATTTAAACTAAAAGCCGATCTACTTAATATAATATTAATTTATCTCAAAACATGGCATCTATTGTGATTAAAATCGTATTAAATGAACTCAATTATAAAGCATTTTCTTCATATTTATTCACATTTATATGAAATTTCAAATTTACAATTGACAATATTTTTAAAAATAAGATTGATAAAGGGAATATGTAAAACGTATAATGAAAAAAGATGAAAAATATAACATAGATGACCGATATTATTTTTCTACATAATTTCTTTAATAATTATAATATGTATGCACTTAAATTTCTCTTGCTAGTTATAATATGTATGCACTTAAATTTCTCTTAATAATTATAATATATATGCACATAATTTAAAAAATAATGCATAAAAAGAAGTCAATTTATTGTCCCATAAGTTATATTTTTGCTCGAATTTGTTCGATTAATGCATTTTACAATAATTTATTATATGTACATAAATATTTAATATTGCATATTAAATTATATACAGAATAGTTTTTAAAAACATTCTTTCATTATGATTTCCGGATTATTCGAGTATCATAACGACAGAGATGAGTAGAATATATTGATATCGTTTGCAAAGAAAATTTGATTCATTGCATTTCAAATATCTTTTTCGGAATGATTAGTTAAAAATATTTAACAAAAATGCAAAACTCACCACAATAAAGAATTGCAACATGATGTCACTAACAAGCGACGATCGCTTCATTGAAGATTCCAGCTTGAAATCTAAATGACAAACTGTTTATAATAGAATAATTGCAGCTGCTTTGACAACTGACTACACAGCGCTCAAATGCTGTCTGCACGGTAAAACTCTAATCAGAGAACTGGTAAGGTGAAAGCAGTCTCCGTTTGAAAAAGGCTCTGCTATTTACTGGTCGTTGGTCTGGCAACAGGCGCGCATCCATGACGTCAAGAATGGGCGGAGCCTCAAAAATATACCTTAGGTAACGGGTAGTTAAGAGATAAGTTCAGCTATCCGCTATTTAGAGTTCGAATTTACTAAACTATATCACGCTAGGGGAAAGGTAGAATACTCATTCGATACAGATAATGCAGCTGCCAATTAACGTTGAGCAATGGTATTGCATTATCTGTGAAAATTTAGGGCTTTGTGAATTTCTAAAATGCTTTAATTTAAGTTTAAAATAGTAAATGCGGATAACAGTTTCTGGACACATGTTAATACAAGAAGAGGAAATGTTGCTTGGGAATGATTCTTAAATAAAAATTGATTTGCGTAAGAATATATGAAATGAGATATTTTCTTTCAAAAAATAAGAAATTTAATGATCTTTTATCCCTTTCTTGATTTATTAAATGTAAAACAATTTTTAAAAAACCTTGGGAACAATAAAGATTTGCAAACGCAAAATAAAGAACCTGGATATTTCTTTTTTATCTCTTACAAATCTATAAATAAATAAATCAATTAAAACGAATAAAATTGAAGTAACAGTATTTATTTTTAATATATTTTATTTATCTAAATATCTAGAAACATAATTTCCGATTAAAAACTAGATATCTGACTTATTTAAATATTTTTAAAGCCATTTTTAAACTTTCTACAAGTATATTAAGATCTTTGATACAGACTGTAGTTAATGTATCATGAAGTCGATTCTTTTGAAACAAAAGTTTTATGAGTTATTTCAATTTCTACATTTGACGCACATTTACTTCACTTATAACTGAGACTTTTGAATAATTTTAATGTCTTAATAGTTACATTATGAAATAATTTATTTCTTGCATTTCTTGGTTTTGAAGCAAGAAGTCTCTTAAAAAATTCTAAATCCAGCAATATCAGTGTTTTAAAAACTCATTTCAATTACAAACATCAATTCAAATATAGTTCTTAAAGTCACTTTATTATGTTTTTTAATACACATTTATATAACGTTTAATACAACTCTTTTATAACAAAGTAATGATATAAGGTTAACATTAATCTAAATATTGTTTTAAATAAAATCTAATACATTAAAGGTTTTACAGCCTTCATTAAACATAAAAAAAATAATTTAATTAAATGGATATTATTTAAAAATTTGTTAGTTGGAAACAAAGATTTTCGATGAATTTTTTTTTTGTGCATTGCAAGAATAATTTTCTGTTATGATGACTGTTTTTTTTTTCTTTTTAGTTAGTTGTCGATTTTATTAAAAAGGGGGGGGGGATTGTGCACAATAACTATCATTGAGTTCAATTCATTTTTTAGTAATGTTTTAACTAACTTTTATTGCAAAAGTATTATTGAAGAAAATATATCGAAATGGTTATTCTATTATTCGATTCTATCACGTATAAATTTGTTCATAAATATTTAGACTTTTATTTATTTATATTTTATTTTTTATATTATCGTTTGATATTTTTTTACAGTTTATATTTCAGAAATTTTTGCTCAGGACTTAATATTTTCTGGGAATCAAAATATTTATATGTTTTTAAAAATGGAAACAATCGAAGAAAAAAAATTATGTTAGACATTAAAGTATTCTTTGTGTATCAAAGATCATGAAATTTTTCTGAGTATTGTATATTTACATCAAAAAAATCAAAACTAGCACCGAAATTTTATTAGTCGGATAGAATTTTATGTGTTTTAGAATGAATTTATTTATTTTTTTAATAAACGAACAGATAAATTAATTTGAAGTCAGAAATAATTCTGTTCTTTTATATAAAAAAAATAAAACGGAATGTGTGAAAATGTATCACTAAAAGTTGTAATACAACATAAAAATCTTTATACACCGCTTTGTGTTTATAGGTAATAAAATCATTGATGTAATTACTTAAAAATAGCACTCTAAGCAAAAATAGCATTTTAATTCTTTGAAAGTAAACGAGCAGATAAATGAAGTTTCAGTGAGGAATAATTCTATTATTTTATATACAAAGAATGAAAAGGAGTACATGAAAATGTATTACTAAAAATTGAAACACTACATAAAAATCAATCGTAAGCGTCTCTGTCTTAATGTGCTATGAAATCACTGACGTAATTATTTAAAAATAGCATTGTTAGACGTCACATCGAGAATAATATTGATGGTTGGTATTTCACGATCTCATTAATAACATCTTCATTATAAGAATAGAAACTTTGATTTTATGAATAAAACTGACATCTTAGAAATAATCTATTGCTAATTATCAAGTAATTTTAATCTACTGATCCCCTGGGTATCATGGCATAATTTACCATATTTAGAATTTCACTGCTATTATGTTTAAACATTTGGATGGTATTTATCAAGATGAAAGCTTAGAACTATTCTTAGAAAATTATATCCATATCTAATCCTTAGTTATGTTAAACCTTCACAATTCCTCAAAAGTAATTATTAAGCAGAAAATTAATGGCCTAATTAGGTTTTAACATTATTAGTATCATAATGCTTATGATAAAGAATAAAGCTCCCGATTTGAGTAGAAAAGATTGATAAACATTTTAAATACAATTTTTATACTTATTTTTATGTACATAAATTAAATAATGTAATAATGTTAACCTTAATGATAAAAAAATTATTTTGAGATAGAAAATTTTAATTTGGGTTCAAAATATATTCTTTCAAAAATGTTTCTATGAAGATCTAAGGTTTTTAACATTTGAATTATTTTCATGCAGCAGTTATTATAACTGACAATATATTATTTTCTTGCTTGGTTTAATAATTATAATGATCAAAAAGTAATTACAATATAAATTGCAGTTTTTATATTTTCATTTTAAGAATATAATAATATTATTTAAAATTATGTATGGAATTCAATTATATATTCAAATGTAATAGTTATAATTTTATCAGATTTTTTTTTCTTATTTATAAATTAAATAGTAATTGTTTTGATCCGTTCTTCACACACCATATTAATTTAATGAACCAATTCAATTTAATGAACAATATGTTATTACGGTAAAATCAACTACCATTTTAAAGTGTACTACCACAATTAACAAAAAGTCTTAATTGTTAGCTGTGTTCATAAAATAGCAAATTCAATAAAAGTAGTTCTTAAATGAATAGGGGCTTTGTCAAAAGTGTATTTTTCGATGTTTCTTTTTGGAGAGTGAACCGTCATGATGTACTAAGAGACCATGTAAAACATGAATTAGTAAAATCGGTATTTAGTTATAGCTGGCTCACTCTTCTGTGTATTTATTTCTTTATAGAAAAAGTAAAGAGAAACAGCACTTTTGAGATTTCTCTAAAAAAGGTGGCGAGGAACAAGTGAGCATTGATGGGGTATTTAGACACATAAACTTTCATATAAATTACAAGTTAGCGAAACGTTCGAAATTAAAGGTGAAGAATTATGACTTTTTTACTTACAGAATTTATAGTGTAGTAGTGTTTTTGAAATATCTCTTTCTTTTTGAGATAATAAGTAGAGTAGGGTGGGAACAAGAAATCAACGATGTAATTTTTAGAGATCATATGCTTTATTATGGATTAAAAACTGAACCATTGGTTGAAGCAAGGTGTCGATTTTTTTATTTACAAATTCAAAAAAGTATATATATTTAGAGAGATATACATAGTTTTAAGGATATTTACATCAAATTGAAATTGCTATAAATAAAAGTATCAATAAAAATTGCTATTAAACAGAAATAACATACTTAGCATTTATCGCCGCCTATCTTTAAAAAACTTTAAAAAATTGATGGAGTGAAAAGCATTTTTAAAAAGAAAATTATTTAATGGCAGGAATTAAAAATAAGTAAATAAACATTTTTTAGCAGAAATAAAAATAAAATACATCCTCCCCCAAAAACAAAGCTTTAAACCATACAGCATATCGGATATAGTTTTTCTACAGTGATTCTTAATATTCCAGTTTTGGGCTGGATTACATCAAGATTAAGTGCACTCTTAAATCGATTTCATTCTGTATGGATGATATATTGTCAGATACACACTTTTATGTAAATAGAGATAAGTATTCTAGCCGGGGTTTTGGCATACGAGTAGCCCGCTTTCGCCGTGATCTGAGTGTCCGAGATAAGAGTCCCGGTTTCGGCATGTTTAATCTTCATTTGTGTTCTATCTATGAGGTGTGTGAATATGCCCTCCCACCTGTGAAAAGGGGTTGAGCAATCGAATATGACACGAGTTGCTAAGACGTACTCTTGGCACTACTGAAAATAGGAGACGTCCTCGGTTTAAAATCTCTGATTTCGGTAGCGAGTTTGTCTATGACAAGTGTTATTAGAATCAACAGCAACAAATATTCTAAAATATGAAACCTGACCGATCATTGGAGAAAATAATTGAAGATTTTTTTTTAAGAATGCCATTTAAAATTTAGAAAGATAACATTCATGATGAAATTTAGTACGATGACAGATAAACGACAAAGTCTTGAAAATATTTATTACATTAATGATAGTCGAGAATAAAATTTTATGAAGAATCTGAATAGATTTTTATCAGCAATAAATATATTATTTTCTAGGATACATTTTATTTTTCTCTTTTTATACAAGGCAAATTATTCATGAAATTGGAAGTTATAAAGTTCAAAGATTCTAATTAAAATAACTTTATTCAGAATTTAAAAAAATAATAAAGTTTTTTCCGAATATATAAATTACTTTAGAATATTTTTAAGAAAGTGACAACTGAATCTTAAAAAAATTACCATTTATGAATAAGCAAATCCATAAATAAAAATTCCAAATATATTCCAAGATTTTTTTTGCATATTTTACTTTTTAAAGAAACGTAAAATTTATCACGTGAATCAAAATGGTTCGATGCTGAAAAATCAAAATTAAAAGACACCCACATATGTTATAAAAGGAAAAAAATACATTTAATAGATCAAGTGAGTCTAAAAATGTATTATATTTCCCTGTCTATTATTTAAAAATAAACAGTAAATCAAAACACTGTTGTTCGCTTTGAAAGTTGGGGCGGAGATCTATAAATAAACAAATATTTTCTATACTATTGCACAGATGATAAAATCCACTTTATAGCATATATAATCCTTAAATAGCTCAGAATGTGCAATGGAAAAATGTGAGCTCCAGCCGTTTCTTAGAAAAAAGTCTCAGCTGTTAGAAGCACGAAGACGCAGGTTCATAAAAGGAGCTGGTGGGATAACAAAAGGTTAATAAATGTTTAGCTTTTAGCCATGGAAATGGAAAGGAAAACGTTCCGCTCTTTTTTCTCTTTATAGATGACGTAGAAATTCTATGCACGTTTTTATGCTGTTAGGGATAACTATTTTATGACTATTTAATTAAAATGTTTCTAATGAAACATATTACACGAATATCATATTTTAAAAGTATATAAATAAAAATTGTATTTTAATGATTTATTTTATTTAAACATAGTGAAATGAATTTGTAATCTAATAAATTGCTTTTAATCCTAGAATGTTGGATTGGTATTTATTGTTTCTTTTAGCAAAAAATCATATATATTTTTAATAACTGAATATATATATATATATAATAGTTCAATACATTTTAAGTAAGTTAATTAATATTTAAATAAATTTTAAAAAACTCATTATTCAGTCATTAATTTTTTGAGCAATGATTTAAATTATTCAGTAAAAACATACATTATAGATCTAATTTTTTTAAATAAAATTTGTAATTTTTTACAAATTTATTGAAGTGATAATTTATCATATATAAGTTATCTAATTATAATTTCTCCTAAACCTATTTTATATAGTCAGAAAATTGTCGCTGCTAATACTGAATCATAGAATTTTTAATGGCGTTGTCTGCTTATCTCAGTGAAGTTGTGTGATTACAGAAGGTAGACCAGCCGTGAATACATTCTTTGCTGAATAAGAATTGTTTTCGTAAGGATAGTTTTAATGACTGGTTCTTTTTTTGTGCTGACTCATATTAACTATATCACTGATGTAATAATTACACGGTAGTTAATCATTTCAAACATCCGTCTTGCTTCCCGACTTATTGAAGGCTTCAATCAACTTAAGGTCACATACAATTGTTCGGAATTCTGTTTCTCATATTTTAACATGCAAACCATATCCCAAGATCCAAATCGATGTACTTTGGCTTCAATAAAAACTTCAATAAAAATGCTCAAATTAACTATAATTTATATTATGAATAGGAGAATAACGGAGATTATATTATAAGTGCTTTCAGAAGTTGCACACACGCAAAGGTTTTGAAAGCATTCAAATCACTTAAAAATGCACGATTTCCACAGTGGTTGATAATTATGATTCATCTAAAAATCCGATTATGCTAAAAATAGAAATTTTCATTTTCAAATCTCACATTAAGATAAAATATCGTATGCTTAAAAAAATCCATCGGACATTTTAATGGTGGATTTTCAATCAGGCAGACTACGCAATTACCTAGAATAGCTAAGATGCCTGAATTATAGGCTGAGTAGTAATTTAATACTACATTTTATGTTATAACTATAATTTATGCTATGAATAAGGGTATAATGGAGAGTATATTATAAGTGTTTCCAGATGTGGCATACACGCAAGAAAGCATTCAAATCGCTTAAAAAATGCAAAGGTTATCCGCAGTGATTGAAAATTCTGATTTATCGTGTTAATAATGGAAATTTTCATTTTCAGATCTATAATTAAGATAAAGTACTGTTTGCGTAAAAAATTCCATCGGGCATTTAAATAGTGGATTTTCAATAAGGCAGACTACGCAGCTACCTAGAATAACTGTGACGGCTGAATTGTAGACGGGTGAACCAAAAAGAAAGTATTGGCCAAGTTATAAAATAAACAAATATGTAATGAATGCAAATTCCGTGAGATTTAAAGTATTAGGTTAATAACAATAGTTTGGGAGGTATAAATGGTCATATTTCTATGCGTTTTATGGCATCCATGTATTCTTACATAACACTAAGCATCTGCTTATATAATGTTGTGTATAAAGGTTGAATGACCAATTATAGTGAATCATAATAAATAAGTTAACAAAAGTATATAATTTCTCACTTATTAAAATAAATTTAAAAAATAATTAAATGATTAAACTAAGAACTTATTAAAATGTGAAACTGAAATGATCATTTTATTATAAGAGGAATCCTATAATATGCATTACTCAACAAAGCTTAAGTAAGACACAAACTTTAAGTATCAGCTTCAAAAAATTTATAATTCTGATTCATCGCTCTAATTACAAAAAATTCATTTAAGCTGAAAGGAACTTTCTATTATTATAAAGACTGAAACAATAACAAATATGGATCTTGGATGTTAAGTCAATTCATAATAGAAGAGTGAATCCATTAATAGTTCACAGGTAGAATTAAAGAATACAAAATTAAATTAATAATATTTTATAAAATTATTTCCTTCAAATTTTAAGAACAGCCCAAATTAGCTTTATTTACTGTTTTTTTTTTTTTTTTTTTTTTTCGTACACGAAGTATAATGATAAAAAATTCTATTCTGAAATTTTGATGAGCGTCCGTGTTTCAAACCCTTTTGAGTTATTTATTTGATTTATATTCATGGTCTATCTTTCTCTTTGTTTGTGAACAAAATAAAAGAAAAATGTAGCGAGTTCAGATACATAAAATTTGGTAAACATCAATTCCACAAATTCATATAAAATTTTTAACAAAAAAATCATTTGGAGAAGTTTTATCTCTATATGAATGAACAGGACGGAAGTGAACATGATGAATATAAAAAGTAAAGAGCTAGATGGATGACATTTAGAACACATTTTTAGCCTTTAAAATATAAATCCATATAGATTACCGTTTGGTTGTTCTGGATATATGCAAACCCGATTCTTTAAACCTATTACGATTTAAATAAATGATATTTGGTTCGAGATCTTAAAACCAAAATTCAAATTCTGTGCAAATTTTGCTTTTAATCAGCCAAAAAAGGATCCAAATTGCATACTCAACTTTTCCCTTTTTACTGTGAAGTCCAAAAAGGTCATAAACGGAACTCTGACATAAAAATTTGAGCTCACTAAGCTTTTATACCTTGACTAGAATCCATTATTATTATGTGGAAATTAGGAGGTATAATAATTTAATTAGAAAATATAGGATGAAGTTTCGTAACGAGTCATGATGATTATGATGAGGTATGTTATATTGGAGAAATATCAGCCTTAGTTGGATTATCGCAGGTTTGATATCAGATTCGCCATGAAGGTGGCTAAGAACGATTTAAGCATGTTGCCTTTAAAGTTTGGATCATTGCTTTAAATGCTTTTTTTTCTTTAGCCATACTATTTAAAGTAACGACCGGGGTAGCCTGATTGGCATAATATACCGTGGTAGTAAGCTATTGAGTTGCGAGTTTGAACCCGGTCGATTCAAGAAATTGGTGTGTGATGGTGGCTGGCGCATGTATAAATCTGTCGTGGTTACTAAGTCATCCATCTCTGATCCAAGTCTAAATTAAGATCTGTGAATGAGGAAATGAAATGCATGAATGAAGTCTCCTCGTAAATTGGGCTTTGGCACGTGAGTAACTATCTCGTACTCTTGGTCCTAGATGGCACTGCTGGAAAAACAAAATTTGGATTTAATCGGTTAGATTCGGATAATTTTTTTGGCCCTTGAGGCGCAAAAAATTCGGATTAAATCGCAATGGCTCTTTAGTCAGTGGACTTGTCAATTACAAGTGACATTAGAAACTACAAAAAAACAACATTTAAAGTAACAGCTCTTTTGAACAGCAGATGTAGCTTTTAAACGAGAATGATAATCTTAAGTGTAATGGTTTGTTTATTGTTAAAGGCAGTTAGACCAGAGATGGTTGCCTGATAAGGAGATATAATGGACAATATACGTGATTTTCAGCATTTTTCCGTATCGCCACCAGAGTACCGTTTTTAAATTTCATTGCAAAAGCATCGGATATACATGGTAGTTCGGATTCAAATTCTGATTCAAAATTTGACTTTCCAAAATCAGAAACTACATTTTAAGAGAACACTTTCAATTATGATTTTATCGCGATTTCGATATCAGAGGTTACATGATTAGAAGTTCTGCTTAAAAGGATATTGTGAAGTTTCTTGGAAGTAAGGCCTTGATCCATGATCTTGAAGTTTCATGGCTCAAAAAACCTAATTCCATTAAATATTTGCCATATGTGTAGGGCTATGGCACGTTAAATTTGATAACAAGTATATGGTTTTCTTTCATTAACGTGGCGTGGAAGTTTGTCATGAGTGCACCCGTTCTTTTACGTCTCGGTTAAAAGCTATTAAATACATCACATAATTTTTGTATAATTAGAAAATAATATTTTCAACATAGAATGTATTATTACTTCTTCGAAACCTGAAGCTTAAGTATTTATTTAGGATTCGACCATTGATTTTACTTCAAATAATTAATTTTCTCTGCTGATACAATTTATTTTTATCACATATTTTCTAATAAAAATGTTATATTAAATGATTTAAATTATATCAGATTCTTTCAGGATATTACTAATTTCCAAAATTCGAAAAACTAAATAAATAAATAATAAAAAGGATCCACATTTATTTTTGCACAACGGTGCAGTAACTATTTGAAATTAAGTAACTTTTGGACTATAACTATTTGAAGAAACAAACTATTATGTGGCAATTCTAGTAATTTAACCTGTCATCAAAAAGTAGTCCTAGATACTGTTTTCGTACATTATTTCCAGGAAAGCAATTCAAATAAACAGATTTATAATTTTTCACTAAAAAAAATTGCAACAAAACTCGAAAGTAACAAGATTATAATATTTCTATGAAAATAATTTTTTAGAACAATGTTCAATAAATTTTATAGTTATTTAACAGAATAAGGCAGAAGATTCTGTAACTACTGATGCGGATGCAAATAAGTCCAACCAGGAAAAAAAACCGTTTTCACCCCATTTAATCAAAAAAGAGATGGCATCAGCATTTTTCACCTTATGACGCTACGTGCCACATGTTTATATCGCCGTCATATGCCGAGTTCTTGTCCTGGATCACATCCTGGTAAAGAGTTTGACGTCAGTAGAGCTGCTGACAACTTTAACAGCCGGTGTAAAATACTAAATGTAGAACATTAGATGTTAAGTGTTTGTTTATCGGAATATCTATGGAAAATGTTTTCGTTAAATTGAGTATTCTTGTAAACTAGCGCAATTACATCATTTTCAGTTGGAGTAATATTTATTTGGAGATCACGTTGTTGTTATCATTTTGAATCATCCCCTGAAGCATTTTTGAAGATATAATGTTTTTTAAAAGAGAAGTAATATTGTTTAAAATGTTATTTAGTTTTTAAAAATTGCCTAATAAAAAAGAAATATAATAAAATTGATGGCGTTAATAAAAATAATATTTAAACAATGAAAATAATTAATTACAAAAAGTTTCTTCATTTGATTTTCATAATAAACGATTACGCTTAATCATCAATTTTCTAAACTTCACTTTCACTTACGTTAGTTATAGGTGTTTTTTTTTTTTGCTTTTTATACTTAATCCAGAAGATTTTAGAAGATCATTGTAATTTAAAAACGACATAAAAACAACTTGTTTGATTAAAAAATATATGAAATGTTTTTTTTTAATTTAAAAATTGCTCTGAAATTACAACAAACGTAAATAACACAAAACTGTTATTTTTTTAGAATACTTAAATTGACTAAAGAATATGTTTAAAGTATTTTTATTTCAGAAGAATGTTGATTTTGTGGCAAAAATCCTTTTTAAAACTGATAATTAGTGACAAAATTCTCATAATTTCCATACATTATTTAAGATTCTATAAATAAAAACTTGTTAATTAATTTTTCAATTTTTTTATTTACAATGCAATTTATTTCTTGACATACCAAATAATTTCAGAAATATTAAATTCTTCCTTAATAAGTACTTACGGAGAAGAATTTTCTTTTTATAGATTTTAATTGTTCCATTAAAGACTGATATTTTATAAAGTTCCTGATGTTAAAGAAAAATCTCTTTTTTGTTTTCTGTCTACAGAAAAATATAATTACAATCTTTAATTTATAATAATAATCCCCCCCATCCTTAAAAACACCTCTTCATGATTCAATAAATTTCAAATTATCAGATTATTATACATTCCCATCGATATAAATAACAAACATTGATTCATCTTAACTGAGATTCTAATTAAAGTTTCAAGTTTTTTTAAAGAATTTTTAATTAGAATCTCAATTGACTGAGTTGACAAGCTAAGAAAAAGCATTACAATCATTTGTAAAAATTATTTCCTGAAATCTGTCTTGTAGAGGGAGATTTTTTCATCATGTGTGTAGAAAATATTAGATAGTATATCAACATAAAACAATAATAGACTGAATAAGTTATTTGAAATATTTTTTATGTGACAGTTTTAGACTTGTATAGTTTTAAATCATACATTTGTTAACATAGATATTATTTCTGGGAACTATAAACTGTCAAGGAAATATAATATCTTCTTCCAGTATACAATTACTGTTCTTCCAATTACAACTTACTAGCATAATTTAGTCCTGATCTCTTTAAAGTCTTGTTTACAAAAAACCAAAAGCATACAAGGTATCAAAAGGATATCCAAATTGAAAAAAAAGAAATATATATATATAAACACATTAGACATGGTTCTTCTAAATATATCTGTTCTACGAATTCTCGGTAAGTGTTACGAACATAAATTTCGGATGGTAATTTTGAAGAACGCAAATGTTCGTCATTTCACAGGCAGCTCATTACAGAGTTAGAGATGGGGACCATTGCATCTGTTATCCTGACAGCTTTAGCATTGTTTGAGATGCAAGTCCAAATTGTGCGACCCAGTTTTCTTGGTTTAACTTCCTCTTCCTTCTACCCCAAGAAGGCAGATAGCTTTCAAGAAACGTTTCAGTGGATTCATCTTTCCAGAGAATTCTGGGAATTTTCTTTGAGCTTTGATGTGGACTTCATTCTGCCTTCCTTCCGTAATTTGAAGAGTTTAAGCTTAAATTCTATTTCTAGGTAGAAAGTGTTTTGTGAACTCGGGAAGCGGGTGTGAATGACATATGTTTAGAAGATAAGAACTCGTGGCAAATGTTTTCGCAGGTTTTGTGCATTTTCTATTTTTTTTTAATTACATTCGTGACGAATGTAAATAAAAGAATTCTAAGAATCATCACTTAAATTTTGCGGAATGCTTTTTAGTATTTTTTTTATAGTGCTCAGTGATTTTACCACAGATTCATTAAGGACAGGAAATATCTATGTTGACTTGTCAGCAATTCTAAATGTGAAATATTTTACATTTCATTGATATAAAAAGCAAATTGATTAATATGCAAAATCAGATATATTAAATATGCTGCAATTGACATACATTTTAATATCATTTCATTTATTGTCATAAAAAGATTCAAAACTTGAATTCTGATAATATTTTCTAAATAAATTTTACATGCATTATTAATTTACGACATCGCATGAAAATGCATAGAATTTGAATAACTTTCAAAAGAATTAAATACATACATCAAAATGTTACAGTTTTAAATATTTAAAATTTCATCATTTACATGAAGCTGCTTAAAGGCTTGCTTTGCATGCTATTGCTCATATAATATTCTTATTGAATACTGCGATGAAAATTTTCTAAAAATAAAATCATAAAAATAAGAGCAAAATATTTGATTCAAAAAGTATGTGCATACTAAGCACAAACTTTTATGCTCTTAGAGATAACTAAAATTTGCAAATGATTTATTTTTTAATCATTATTTAAACGAATGATTTGTTGTTCCGAACAATTTTATTTTATATTATTTTTAAATTATCCTGTTCGCATACGAGCAGACATTATACCAAAAAATGTGCTGGTTGGATTCAAAGAGATCTGAAATGTTGAAATTCGAATTTTTTTTCCTGCCGAATATAATACTTTCTCTTTGTATATTTCTAAAACAAAACAAATGCAATTCGTAAAGCAAGATGGAAGGTAAATTAGATTTCTTTACATCCAAATTATTAACTGGTAAAATAAATTGCTGATGTTAAAAACAGTCAAAATTAGAGCTTCAAAATCACTTTTCAACTAAGATATTTTAGCTATCGAAAAACTTTACACACAAAAGTTATTTGTCTTAATGAAGTGATAATTGGCTGATTGGATTAATTTTCTTATCTTCAATATTAAGAAAGTTATGGCGAAATGAAAATTTCCCTTCCCTTTGAACTAGATGGGCCATTTACTAACTATTCCGAGATTTTTACATCAATAACATATTCCAAGTGATTTAAAATCCAAACTAATTTTTTTTTGTTCGCTTGATAATATGTGTAAATTGTCATAAGCATATATTTATATAAATTTTTAAACGAAGGTTGGTTTTGGGTTCTAGGGACCAGAATAGGTAAAGAACTGAAGGTAATTTTCTGAAGTCTTGACATGAGAACCATTGCTGTAGGTAGTCTTCCTATAAGAATCTATTTAAAAAAGCAATCTCTTATGGAATTTTTACCAAAATAAATTTAAAAAAAATTTAAGTATTAAATTATGTTTGTTACTCTAATTCCGTTAAATAGCTTCTCATTTGTATCATATCTTAAATTGTAAGAATTTCCTCAGATGAGACACTTGTAAATTGCTAGTTACAACCATTAAGGAAAACTTAAATCAAAGCTTATCCCTTAATTTGTTTTCATGATTGTTTCGAGCGACGTTAAAGCAAATGAAAATAAATAATAAATGAATCACGGAAGTCACACGATAAACATTTTAATTGTAATTATTGCACTCATTATTGGTAAACAACATTAAGAAGATGATTCCCTTATTAAGTATTTAAGAAGAGGAAAGATTCCGAAATTTATTTACGCCATTTCAAAATGAACCGTTTGGTTTCCAGAACTTTGATGACCTTCTTGGTAAGGTCAATGAACCGATCAAAATTGAGTTAGGCCTTCCAGGAAATATCTTAAATGACTCATAATTGAAGAATTAAAGTCATTGTAGATAGATATCCAGCAGTTTCCTGAAAATAGAGTTTCTAAGTTACACGGTTATGGCGTAACTTTCATTGAAAAGTTGGAAATTATCGCTTGTTTGGTATGGGTATAAAGTTAATTACTAAAGAGGTGTTCGTCCTTTGAGGACAAAACCGTCGAATTCATTTACATGATTGGATTAGTACGAAAGTTCCACAATAGTTTTGGGTTATTGAACTTCTAAAAATATATGAGTGTCCTGCATATTACTCTTTAGCAATTATCTTAGCATCAAATGGTACAATTTGAGGTTCTTGACAGAATCAAAATTAAATTACCAGTTAGTGATATTTATATTTTTGTCCTTGTAAGTGGTAAAGTGGTTATTTTAATTCAATATCTTTAGGTCATTAATTGTGGGCTATTGCAAAGTTTTTATTTGCAATAAAAGTTTGGGTACAAAGGAAGTATTTGGTGCAAAGGAGTAAAAAAATAATCATATGTGACAGTGAAATCTGAATGTGGAAGAAGGTGACAAAACATTAAACCTGGGGATATATGATGTTGATATGTTAAATTATCCCTAATATGAACCTAAAGTGCTTATTGTAACCTATTTATTTGAAAAGTATTTTGTTTTGAACTCAAGTAACCTAAGTTCAAAACAGTTCCTGAATAAGTTAGAATAGTTTAAATTTAGTTGTCCTTGATCAAAGATGGTTTTCTTACTTGAATTTATAAATAATTTAATTGGTAGTTCCTGACTCTATTCGTGACCGAAAATTTTATATCATAAAAAGAGCTGATCTGATTTAATTTTAATGAATCAAAATGTTATTTTTTCAAAAGAGATATTTTTCTTAAACTATCTCAGACACGGCAATTCAAATTTTGATTTTCTTGTTTTGGTTGAAAAAGTCTTGGATTTATTACAAATTTAAATAAAATGTTTGATTTAACTGAAAGTGTATTCATAAACAAAAAAATCCTTAATAAAAATATTAATTTGGTTTAATTTTGATTTGGAAAGACAGTTACTTTTAATAAATGAAATAAAAAATCTCTTTTCCAACTTTTGCTGTATATAATGTGATCGGATATCCGTGATTTGTTATTAGACCAGATAGACTCGATTTTCACGTTTATGTTTCTAATAATAATGCTATTAGATTGGAATAAAATTCTTATATTTGAATTAATGTCCTTGAATGTCCACTATGATACTTATTAGAAAATAATTGCTTTAAAAAAAGATTGGTTTTTAAAAATAATTAGCTTTTGAGAGACTTTCAAATTTTTAATTACCTATAAAATAGGCTCTTCTTGATTCAATCAAGACAGAGAATCAATCTAGAAGAAAAAAAGTAAACTTAATAATTAAACATTTTATTTTTAATGCTCTAATTCTCCATTCTTTTTTAAAATTTTACTTTTTTATTATTTCGTCGTCTTTATAATTTAATTTTTTTTGTATATTCTTTTATCTAAACGTGAGGTTGTATTCCGTTAAAATTTGAAAATTTGATTTTTTTGGAACGCTAATATCTGAGAGCATTTAAATCGAAAAAAACATTTTTTTTTAACTTCCTAGATTTTTATTATAATCTTAAGAAACGCAAACGCATGTACCATGCTTCACTTTCTTGTAATAAGAACGCTCATAATTTATATGTACAATGCACTTGAATTATTAAAAATATTTTTTAGATCAGCATATTTTAGCTACTTAAAAATTACTGATATAAATTTAATTTATATAATATCAAAGGTATACAAATACGTTTGCTTTCCAACCAAATTCACTTTTTAGTGTATTTATTTATTTATTACTTAATGTATTTAATTATTTATTACTTAATGTGTTTAATAATTTTTTAATGTATTTAAATTTAATGTTTTTATCTGTATTGCTTTTAATGTATTATTTATGTAAAAATTTACTTTTTCCTATACTTGTCTTTCTTTTTTGTAGTGGATTGTTATGCTAATATATCAGACAAATTTGCATTTGATTCATTGAATAAGTTGGCTCAAAAATTTTGTTTAAAGTCATTGAATAGTAAATATATCTTCAATGAATCGGAACTTTTTAAAGAGATGACTTAAAATGTTGTTTTTAACCCTCTGACTGTGTAATTTCTTAAAATTGTTATTTGGATTCGATGTTTGCTAATAAGTTCAAATATTTTTTTAAACAAAATTAGCTGATGCTATTTGTTGCTCGATAAAAATATAATTTAATAAAAATCTGTAAAAGTAAAATTGAACACACTAAACTGCGAAGTATGCCGGTGGAAATAGAAAACGAACTGTTGGGCAAACCACAGTAATTGAGGGATAAGCAGGTGGAAGGTTTAACTCGGACTTCGATGAAATGCACATATCATCTGTTGGTTTATTTTAAGATCCTTTTGTTTAACAATGCTTATTTTTAAAAAATATTCATGGATGAGAAACATTCCAATACTACCTAATTGTACCAATATTTACTACTTGCATGAAGACTTTAGTATTCCCCATGCGAGCGATAGATTCTCTGATTAATGTTTGTGAAATTTAAAAAAAAAAAAAAAAGCAATATTTTTAAAACTTCATATATTTGAAATTATTTTTTTCAAGCGTTATTTTCGTATAGTTGCTACTTGACTTTAAAAATAGTAATTTACACTCAGATGCAAATATAGAACATGAAAAAAAAAACTTGAAATGTTTGAAAGAAGCCATAGAAGAATGGATTCTAATTAAAATTGGCTCGCTTTCGTTGTTGACATTTCTGAATAACGGAAGTGCTATGCGATTCAAATTAACCTAAGGTCAAATTTCTTAAAGGGTTTCTTCTCAAATACAATGGTTGCTAGAGATATATAAAGTATACTTAAGCCAACATAATTCCAGTTTAATATGAATTAGAAAGCATTACACAATACAACAAACAATAAAATGCAAAGGAAATGTAATAATAATGTAAAATAAAAATATAAAGGAATTTACAAATAATATGCAAAAGATCAGGACAAATAAAATTAAAAGGAAACGATTATTAATTTCTGATTTTAGAAATCTACCCACTGTGACAAAAAAAATCGTGTTTAAATATCATTTAATATCGAACCGAAAATATTCTCGTTCAGAAATACATTTTTTGGCAATAAATTAAAGGTGCCTGCAGTTATGCTCTTCCTGAAACTTTCTCGCTTACTATTTAATTAATATATTCTTCCATCTTATTCATAAAATGTGGATAATTTCGTGAACCCTTCGACTGATCACTTTTATTTTCAGAATTTCGCGCAAGTATCTGTAGCAATTGAAGATGGCGGGACCGAACTCTAAGACTTCAGGTTAATAGCCAGACAACATGGCCACAAGACAAAAGAGATCATTCAGTCTTGAGAATGTTATATGGCATATAAAGCTTCCACTACAATACTCCTCTTCCAATGAGTCGATGTGAGACGAACGATGTTTATTGGTATTTAGTGGTCATACATTGGCTGTTGATTCTAATGCTGTTTATCCATGTTTATTGGTTGATTATTTATCACCTTTATTTTTATTTATTTTAATTTATTGGTTGATTATTTATCACCTTTTTTATTTATTAGCTGATTATTTAGTGCCCTTTTTTACTTTATTGGCTGATTATTTAGCGAGCCTTCTATTAATCAATTGATTATTAAGAGCCATTTTTTATTTATTGGCTGTTTATTTCGCGCCTTTTTATTTGGGTGGAGGAAGCCACAACAAATGTTGCGTTTTGTTGGTTTGTTTGCTTATCGTTCTAGGTCCCCAAATGATGTGATTGCCTATAGCGAGGACCGAACACTGGACCTAAAGGTTCCTACAGAAATAACATGACCATAAGATAAAAAAGATCACCCAGGCTGTTATCTGGCTTATAAAGCTTCCACTACAAATTCTTTGCCCTGAGTCCTATAGTAAAGAAAGCTAAGGTTGGATTTTGAACTACATTTTCGATGGATTGAAACCAGAATTTGACACAAAATGGCAATTGTAGGTATATAACCACATACTAAATCTCATTTATATAAAAGTTATTGACTTCTGAGTATGCAAGAGAATGCATAAGTCAAGAGACGACGAACCGTTGGACAGATTTGATCGAGGGCCACATTTAAATGCTCAGTTAAATAATATGGCATTTAGTTGATATGTTAATGCCGCGAAAGTACAAACAGATAAATTTTGTTTCAGATCCACATTTCAGATGCGTAATCTGTGAATGAAATTCTATTCGTTAGCTCTGTGTCTTTTATCATATCTCCTTATTGTTTATGTGATTTTATTATTTTTTAATTTTCGTTTTTATTTAATTATTTTCTTTGTATTTTTTTCTTTGTATACTTATTTATATGTATAAGTTAATACTGAACATAGATGACGCAATATGTTCCAGGCCATAAGTATGTTCAGAATGTGAGGGCAGCTCTCTTGATATATGCTCGTTTTTATTTAATTGTTTTATTTGTATTTTTTTATTCTTTGAATATTTATTCATATGTATAAATTAATACTGAACGTAGATGGCGCAATATGCATCAAACCAGAAGTATATTTGAATGTGAGGGGAGTGCTCTTGAGATTTTTATTGTAAACAATTTCTTGCAGAGTATTGATGTGATAAAAAGCAATATTCGTTCGTTTTTTGTTAGTGTTCACTTCTGTATTTAAATATTTTATTATGTGTTACCTCATATATGTGTGATCATTCGTTCATGTGTATTTATGTGTGTAAAAATAAATAAGAAAAGGAAGAATCTTTCCTTAGATTAAATACACACACTCAGCTACACTTACACTCAGGCAGCCAAGTAAACAGACTTCCAGAAAATAGATTATATCTCATCATTCGTATTATTAATTCGTTTTACTATGTAATAGAAAAATTGAAACAATGCACTGGATCGAAAACAAATCATGGGTATTATTTATATTTTCTTTTAAAAACTTGTCTAGACTAACATATCTTTTTGAATAATCAAGCATTCATTTTTATATAGTTCATATGATTAATATTCATCAAAAGATTCATTGCGCTTTTGGATATATGTTTATGTTTTTAGACTTTTGAGAAGCAATGATCCACTCATGTATTCTTTCCTGATTAATCACTCCTTCAACGCGTATTTCATGTCCACATTTTTAGCACATCACTTCCAAACTGTCACTCTTTCGTTTTGTAGCTTCAGAATCAGTTCTACATTAAGCAATTAATTAAGATATAGTTGGGAAATTTTCAACATATCAGCAACCTCTAATTAATTTAATCAGGAAGTTGGCCATACTCTTTCAAAAAATTCCATGAAAGAATCATGCTCATCATACGAAGTTTACTCATAGTGAAACTGATTATCCTCATTAGTCATGGCCGTTAGTTCACTAAATGGAAGTAGATAGATGGTTCAATGGAGATATTTTTATTTCTATAGTGTCAATAGCTGAATTTTACCCATCATATAATCTCTTAGACCATAGGTTCCCAACGTGGGCGATAACGCCCCCTTGTGGGCGTTTGAGGCTCTCAGGGGGCTGTAAAAAAACCAAGAGAAAATTAGGTGGCGTTGATATGGCACTGAGGGGAGCGGGAAGTTTAAGCAAATATAATCTAAAAAGACTTAAAAATCACACTAATAATCCATTTCTATTACGTGTGCGAAAATTCACATATTTCGATATGAGACTTCACTGTTGAGAGAAAGAGATACCTCTCTAGTAAATACGGCTCTGTGGCTGCATGCTCCAAAATTAGAATTCGATGTCTTTAAATTTTAATAAAATCACTTTTTAATATAATTAAGTATGCGCTTTGATTGTTCTCTGAAACTGTCAATTTATTTATTTAGAAAGCAATAGTTTATTATGGGTTGCTCCGTATTATCAAAACCCTTGCCTGTTCTTATAACAGGTAAGGTAAAACTTTTATTCCTCTTTTTTAAATAAAGAAAAAATTCAGAAGCATTTCAATTCCAACAAAATTCTATCTAATAATAACATTTTTTTTTAATATTTAATTTTTGTTTTCAACATGTATTATGTACACTCTTATTTCTCTGGAGTTAGAGGGGGGGGGGGCGGTATTGAAATATTCACTAGAAAAGGGGGCACCAGTTCAAAAAGGGTTGGGTACCACTGTCTCAGACTGTAGCATTATTTTGGAGTTCAAGGGTTAAGAGACTGCCTATCTCTTTCCCGCTCACAGCGCATGAATATACACACATTCATTGAAAGTATTTTCATGTACAAACTGACCCTCTAGTGACACATTAAACAATAAACTCACTAGATGGCGTTGACATTGACACAGAACAGCTAATAATAATATCGCTAGATTGGAATAAAATCCTCATATTTATTTTAAATTGTATTTATTCATATATTTGAATTAATGTCCTTGAATGTCCACTATGAAACTTATTAGATTAGTTTTTAAAAATAATTAGCTTTTGAGCGAATTTTTAATTACACATAAAATTGACCCTTCTTAATACAATCAAGATAGAGACTCGATCTAGAAGAAAAATAGCATAATTAATGATTAAAAATTTTATTTTTAATTATACAATTCTCCATTCCTTTTTAAAAATTTTACTTTTATACGGTGTCGATAGCTGAATTTTACCCACTACAAAAATCTCTTATATTGTGGCTTTATTTCGGAACTCAAGGTTTAAGCGTCTCTTAACACAATCGTCTTCGCGCTCACAGCACATGGACACACACTCACATTCATTGGAAATATTTTGATGTACAAATTGAACCTCTAACGTCACATTAGACAAACAGCTCACTAGATGACTCAGATGACTAGGTTGACTCAGAGAGAAGGAAACGATCTAAAGGAAATGTGTGTTTTACTTTGTCCTCATTGCCGACTTAAGATTTTTCTACCCGATCCTGATAATCAAAAATGAATTATTGATTACATAAACCGGTGTATTTTATATATATATATATTTCGATTAAGGAGATTCAATCCACGATAATTTGATCAATGCAACGGATTGATTTTTAAAAATTAGCACTATAGAAAAAAAAGTGAAAAATCGAAAGGGATGAGTTTAATATCTAAAATAATTTAGATATTTGTCAGTTTAAGCAATATTACCACATACTCAAAAGCATGAGTTTTCGTGATGCGTTAATTTTACTGATCAAATTAAAAAAACAATAACAACCTTTTATTGTTAATGCTGTCTTGAATTTATTCAAACAATTAAGATTCATTTTCTCCATTCTTGGTATTTGAATTTTGGTTCGAAGAGCAATGCTTGCTATAGAAATACATTGATATTTTAAATAATATACTTGGTTAGATATTTTTCTGAATTTTACTATACATTATCCATATTTATATATCGTGTTTATATACTGTCTTGTGTATATGTATATATATGAATTGAATTTTTTGTAAATAAAAAGTTTTTTATTCAGTGTTTATTTTAAATTTTAAGCTATAAAATATAAAATTTTATACAGCCTATATCTATTTTAAAATTAGATTTTTTATTTTCAATATTTCAGATGATTTCAATTTTTGCATCGAGAAGTTTTACCAATCGATGGGAAGTTGCTGCTCAAGAATACAATTGATTATCTTAAATTACTGAAATTAACGCTTTATAATTTTATCAGGTGTATTTGCGGAAGAGTGGGATTATTTTGTTTAAATATTTTATATATTAAGGATATTTTATTGAAATGATTGACAGGAACGGGAAATTGTATACGAGTTTAGTCATGGTAATCTTTTTAAAATGTCTTAATTGCCGCAACAGCATGAAATGAAATATAAATCTTTGTCCATCTCTAATGGTTTAGAAATTGGTTATTGCATCTGAAAAATAATAGATGCCCTGTATCAGAGCCGGTGTCCTGACCTAGGGGTAGCGCATCTTCCCCGTGGTTTGGGAGTGCTGGTTTGGGCATGGCTCTTTTTCTGTGAGGTGTGTGAATGTGCCCCACTGTAAAAAGGGATTGTGTAAGCGAATGTGAAGTATGAAGTAGCTAAGTCGTTCTCTTTTCCTAGTCCCTAGTCGACGTTACTGAAAAAAAAAGATACGGTCACTCAGATTAAATCGCTGACAGATAACTGTCAGCCGGATTATAAAATGCCATAAGTCTCTAGAACAATCCTGTATAAGAAATAACAAAACGCGTTTTGTATCGAGATTTAGTCGCATTAGTACGTAGTCTTCGTGGGATATTTTGAAAATGCCCTAATAGGACGCTAATGTTCCTTAATTTTGAAGGGGGAAAAAGAGAATTCCTCGATTTGAAATACACTAGTTTCTTTTTTAAGCCCAAATACAAAGAGAAAAATATTCTCGAGAGAGCATTTCTCTTAGAAATATTTCCAATTCTTTTCCTGTTACTGTAATCAACATACATTAACATCCGACACAAAAATGCAAATAAAACAGACCGTTCTATTTTTCCTTTAATTAAGAGTTGAGAGGATGATTAAAGGAAGCTATGTTGGATGGAATAACTTCCGACAGTGCCCTTTATGCCAGCCTCAACGACTTGCTTCTATTAGGATGACGTCAGTTCTCTTATTTGGTGGCATTTAATGGCAAATTTTTATACATATTTCTTCTTTTTCTTGAAGTATAAACGGATACAGATGCTTAAAGGGCAAATGTTGTCGATTTTCTGTAAGAAATTTCTATTTTCTTCATTTTTATTCACCTTGCAGATTTAAAAAACTGAAAATTTCGGTTTCAGAAATGTATATAATGAACAAATAAATGGCCAAGAAAAAAATTAGTGAAAGATAATCGCATATCTACAGTCGTGAATCATGGTAACATCTTATTTCGCTTAAATTAATCTTTATTTTCTCAAAGGTAACGAAAATGCTTTAAATGATTTAAAATTTCATGAAATAGTAGAATAAAGGATCTTGAAAGTCCCTTTTTATTGCAGTATCCAAACATTTGATTGGAGAGCATTCATCATTATAGAAATCCAATCGTTTAAAGAAATAAAATGGCCCAAGTTTAATTTTAACATTGTTTTCTTGATATTTTTGTATGTGCTTCTACATTAATATGAAATTATTGTCTTTTGCATAAATTTCTCCCAATTATTCTCAGATTATTTGGTATATTATCAGATACGAATTTAATCAAACTTTATTTTTCAATCCATCAATTCAGAAAGCCAAATTTTAACGATTGCATTTCTATTTTCAAGCAAAAATATATCAACAATCTTCATATCACATATATGTCTATATTATTGACTGAAATTTAGGTTTGTTTTAAGATCAACTTACATCTAAAGCAAAATTTAGAATTACAGGAGGAGTGAAAATGACAATAATAATTAAAGTAAATAATTAAATGGCAGTAAATAATTAAATTTAAAAAATAAAATTTTTAAAAACACTTTCTTGCTTTCTGTATTGAAAAAGAAAATTATTCGGTTTAATACAGATCAAAAAGATAGAAATAAATTTTGTAAAAAAATTATTTAAATATTTTTAAAGATAAAAGAGAAAGATAATATTTCCAATGAAAAAATTAAAATATCATTCCTTTTTTAGGACAATTACAAACTATTTTCTGGTAAATTTCTATTTTAAAAGCCGTGGCCAAAATACTGAATTTTTACATCTGCAGGTTTGCTGTCAATAAAAAATTATTTTTTTTTTTAAAACTTTCATTACTAATTGCCATTTCAGGAGATAAAATTTAACTTTTTTTTGTAAAACATCGAAGCATAAAAAAAATTTAAACGTTATTTTTTATTCGGAAGTGATGGATTTGGGAATTTTTTCATAGATCATCTACGCTTTAGAACATAAACTTTCTTTAACATATCACATAAACAGAGCGAAATTCTCGTCCGTAGAAAACTGCTTATTACATATTAAAAATCGTCTGACACGTCTCGAAAATTCCCGTCTGTTTATTACATATTATTATTATTTGAGTTTTACAAGAATTCTAATTAAAATTTACATTTTAAAGAGTACTCAAATTAAGAAATTCATTTGGTGAAAACAAAACTGGTCTAAACCAGAATTGTCATTAAAATTTTTTTCATGCAGAAGAATAGGGTTTTAAATTTATATATATTTTACAAAACATATTTAAAACAGAAATTTATTTCTTAAAAAGCTTATATCATTAAAATATTATGATTGTTTGACGATATTATGTTTGTCATAATTTAGTCTCATTCTAATAAATTCTGTGAAAAAAAATGCTTTATTACTTTATTTGTTGAAAGAATAATGCAATCAAAACGGAAATATAAGAGATTACTTCCTATTCGTCCAAAGATTACATGAATAATACATGTTATAGAATTTTCTTCCACATTTATGTTTTCATTTCTGGCATCGCTAGGTTTTTTTGATTACTTCTTTTGAGATGATTTAAGGGTACTTCGAATCAGTACGTGCGGAATCCTTTTATATTTCTCAAAGGAAAGGAAATGTTTATTTGAAAATATTGATAACTATATAAAAGCACAGAAATTTAATTTACTCTCTCCGCCATATATATAAAAGTACATTACATTTTATATTTTATTTACTATATATTTCAGAACACTGACCCCAGATGCTGGTATTCTTTCCACCGTTCAGGTTGTAGCTACAACTGAATCATCGAATTTTATTCACAGAAGACCATATAAATAAGGAAGCCACGTGCTGGATGTCGTTGACCTGAGTACAAAGATATTTTTTTATAGAAGCCTTTACAGTTTTTAGATGAATATTTATTTTAAAGTATCTAAAAAAGAAGCTTTAAAATTATTTAGCTTCTTTTTTAAATTTGAAGTTACTCTTGTCTGCAAACAACCCATACTATTAATGCAACACGAATTTTTCTAGAAATTCTGAAAGAAATGAAACGAAATTCTTTTCATGCAAATTTTAATTCTCCTGGCATCGCTTAAGAATTATATCTTTTTAATTCTTTTTATACAAATAAAAATTTAACTGCAGGATATAAGAATGCTTTAAAAAACAAATGTTTGTTGCATTTAGAGCATGTTCTAAAAATGAATTAAGAATTCTGTAGCTTTGCAAATATTAATTCGAATAAAAAATTCAAACAGCTATCTGAAGCAACGTTGCCAGATCAGTTTACCGCTGCTAAAAATACTTTATTTACAGAAGAATATTTATTATTATTTATTTTTAGACTTTTTTTAGACTTACTGTTTTTTTTAGGAAGAGTTTTAAAAGTTAATTAGAAGAAAATCGACAAAAAGAATGCTTTCAGCAGTCTAAATTGACTTTTAGGTTTCCTTTTCTTCGAAAAAATGCAGAAATAGTATTATGTCTAGACAGTTGATTATGATATTCTTTCGTCATTTTGTCCGATTTTATTCTTTTTCTAAATTAACTTTTTAATGTGTCTCTGTTTGTATTGACAGCAGCGTAATATTAAAAAACATGCAATAGAAAACATTGTGCAAAAGTTAGCCTGAAAAATATTTCGAAAAATAGACTTAATTTCGGAATTAATTCTGTCAAACAACACATTTCGAAACTTAACAAACAACTCCGATTTCAGTGTTCCAAATTTCACAAGTAGGAAATAAAATTAAGATTTTCTCTATAACCACGAATATAGCGATTATTTTCACGTCGTTAAAGATGTACGGTGTCATTTTTAATGCATCATGTAAAATAAAACACACCATGTTTATAACTGTTAGGGAAACATTAAAGAATGTTTTGTACTCTTTCAAAAAAATGTGAAATTGAAATGAACGCTTGTTAAATTAGCTTCATTACATCAGTACATACGTTGATGTTTTTCGATTTTATTTGCTACATTTTTAAAATTCGTTTAGCGAAATTTGATTAAATTTTATAAAACACATAAAAAACAATGGAAATGTTCTATAACTTGAAATTTCGCATCAAAAAAATCTAGATTTTATTTGAAAGAGAGAGAAATTTAATGAACAAATCATAAAAATATATTACTTTCAACAAATATACTGATACTTGGTTACATACAAAACAACAGACATCAAGATCTATACATCTGGAAATATCTGATCTCATACATCCTCGTCATCTGAACGTAATTCAAAAATTACGAGGTCTGCCCAAGAATAGCCTTAGTATTGCTTTACATTGGGACGTTAATGAAACTAACTAAACGTAACCGGAAACGAATGGGAAAGAGGCTGTTTGTTTTAATATCCCTGTAGATGGATTTCGATATTAATCATTTAAATTTCCGATAGCATCCAGAGAATAAATAAAAAAATTATGAGTACTTAACTAAAAGATGCGAAACACATATATGAAATAAATGACCGAAAGGAAAGCATGGATGTTGTAAGTGAAAGGATAGGAATGCGAAGAGACATTTGGTGATGTGGTTCAAGCTGTTGTCAAGCAACGAGCACCGCATCATCAAATGAATGCGAATGTGATCTTCTGCAACACACATACACTCTTTCTTACCTGGCTTATTCTGATTTATTTTCGATTTCAACTCCGCTTTCTTTTTCTACTGAAAAATATAACTTTCACAAGGAGTTAACTTACTCGTGTTCTGTTCGCACCAGAACACGAGAAAGTGACATAAATCTTCCCTTTAGTGGTTTTATTCAGAGATTCTTATAGGGATTTCTTTGACATGTAATGACTTAAGCAAAGGAATTTTAAGTATATTATAAAGAAATTGGCGAAGTGAGCGGTGGACTGTACTTTTTGGCCTAAACTTTTTTATTTGCAACTATATACACACTCCTTTTGTGATCTTTTTTGTCGTGTCCATGAGAGTGGAAACTAAATATGTCCATGAATTTTGAAAATTTCTTCTGCGACTTGCTTGATGTTGTCTCCATACGGATCTATCATAGTTGGCAGTACACCAATCTTTCTCAAGCTGGCGTTCATAGCCGGACATTCGTAGATGTGAGTAGGCGTAAGCTGTGTATCAGGACCATGATCACAGCTTCTATAGATCTTCATGCCCTCTCCATCGATCTTCATACCCCTGTGGTGTCCGGTTCTCAGCCTAGTTATGGTTTTAATAGTAGATCTGTTCGCAGTTATTTCAGAGAGAAGATGTTTGGCCCGAATGGATTTTTCTCTAAGTTTATATCTGGCCACTGCATTCGCATCCTGATGAGAAACATCAGAGCAGTTAGAGTTGAGGTCTCTGCCCTCCTTGGCCAATCTATCCGTAGTTTCATTATCTTAATTATCTTTCATTATTTTCATTAGCTTATCCTTTTGTGATGAACACTTCATATAATACATGGTTGATTGCGATAATGCATTGCGGTTGGCTTTGTACAAACATAAGCTGTTTGAAACTTTTGCAGTGGCTGAAGTGCCAATGTGTTCAACGTTCTGACGAACCCCTGAAAGACTCGACAAGAAGTTGGGGTAAAGGGGTTGCCGTAATTTGAAGATTGCCATGTTTGGCGTTAAGCTACAAGCTCCTGAGCAGGAATGTTAAGGTATTTTTATCTCTTCGCTCACACCGTGGGATACAAAAGAATCAGTAATTTTTTACAGTGTGAGTTAGAAAGAATGAATAAAAAAGTTCGATTTGGATCTGGAAATAAGAAAAAATTTTAGAGTGAAGTAATATGAACTAATTTAAGACAAAATTCAAGTAAATAATTAGAATTTAAATTGTATTAAGAAACATCAGTATATATAAATATATAGACTATGTATTTATCTTTCAAGTATAAAGAATTGCATTATAAAAGGTTTTTATTATCGTTATTGACTAGTTATTTTTGCAGCTTCATATATCCTATCGATGCGTTTCCTGTTTTGAATGTTTTCTATTTCTTCTAACGGCTTAAATGTTACATATTGAAACGACTTTTACATGTTTTCGTGCTAATTTCATTTAAAATAAATATATTGTACTATAATTCTTTCCATTTTTAGACAGTCGAAAGACAGCCTTGCCATCAGAGATCGTGTATAATGAAAAATATTATTTCTCACCTC
>JAPMOQ010029938.1:288447-325634 GCA_026543055.1 Argiope trifasciata
TATATATATATATATATATATATATATATATATATATAATAATTAATTAAATACTTTTTCTTTTTTATTCATCCAGTCGAATTTAGATGTAAAATTGTAGGGAGGGCACTTGATGTTAATACAGTTTTTTAAATATTGTTTTTTTTAATAAATTTAGTATTTTTAATACTTTAAATAAAATTATAGCAGTTTCTTATGCATAGCAATTTAAAGTTAAAGCAGTTTCTTTTCTTGAAGAGCTGCAATCGTAATTATGGTCTTAGCTTAGCTTAGTTAATTTAACGTCCCGTTTTCAACACAACTCTAGGGATATGTTGGCAGGTACCTCGTAATTTTAAACTGCGGTCAGATGACGAGGTTGGCACCTGAGTTGACATCACCTCTCCAAGCTTTCCCACCACACTAGTGTGGGGACGTTTGCACTCGATGGATTTAATAAGTTAGTGCATTTCGGAGTTATGAGATTTTTTGAAATTTCTTTACTTTGGACAATTTTTCCTTAAGTAAAATCTTGCTCTACTGTAAAGAAAGCTATATGGTTAAAGACAATATACTGTATTTTATCTGTCTAGCTCAAAGCAATTTTTTTTTTTGCCACGAAGACAAGACATACTGATATTTTTTTCAAAAATGCGTTTTTCAAAATTATGGGAGATGTCGAGTTTGAACTGTTTGACGATTACTGCATTTTACTCGAGAAAGTCAAAGTTACACAGATTTTTGTGCATTTATTTTTAGAATCTTCTGTGATTTTTTTTCGTCTCAGAAGATCTAAAATCTTAAGTGGCATCATAACACTTTATATGCGAGCAAAAGAATTTATAAACACTCATCAACTTTTTTTAAACTCAATTCGATAACCTACATTTCGAATACGCGACTGAAATTTCAGCGACGGTACCTTTATAGAAAATAATTTGAACGATACCGAATCTGAAGTGTGTATGTTTTTTTGAGTGATGATGACATTGTTAATGGCCCGCATTAAAAGAAACCCTTTATTGAATCTTGAAAGGAGCTGATTCACCAATCACTGATACATGTAAACAGATTTTTTTCGCACAGCGAATTCAAAAATCAACATTTCCGACTCGCTACTGTTTTAACAGCTGTAAAAATAAAACAAAATAGGAAGTAAAAAGAAGCCGGCGAATGAATAATTAGTGATGCTTTTATTTGAAACTGTGAGGTCTTTGAACTTTGGACTATTATTTTGCTAGCCAAGTTTAGAAACAAAATTAAACGTTGTTTATAGTTTAGAGAGGACCGGTGTCATATAAGAAGCCCTTTCAGGACTGAAGTTGTTTTATAGCAAACGGTACTATTCTTAAACTCTCGGTTCTATGAAATGCAGTGATTGAAACTAACGGTTTAGATTAATAAACATTTTATCATGATAAATAATAATAAAATATAATTTTCTGGGGTTAATAAATCATTGTAAGTGAAGGAGAAATACGGAACTAATGTTTTTCTAATCGCTTTTGCCTTGTTTCTGCTCGAAGAGTTATGACAGAGAAATTATTAGAATAAAATAAATACAGGAGAACTTTAACTATCCTATTTAATTAAGATTATACGCTTATTAATTAAGATTAAACCAGTTAATCGAATAATCGGAAAATATAATATTCGATAAAAAAAAATTATTTTTTCAAAAAAGAAAAAAAAATCTATATTCTAGTAGTATTAGAATAACTTGTAGAGAAAAGATTATTTCTAAGGTCAAATTATAATTATCTATATTGAGTAAGAAAATAAGCAGTTCGGATTAAAAAAAAGATAGTTTAAGAAAAAATTATTTCTTTATGGGAAAAAAATTAAATAATCAAATATTTAGGCATTAGAATAGTTTACAAAGAAAATGTTAGAATGCCCATTTTCTAGTATGTTTCTACTTTTAAATTTTTTAAAATAAGGGATAGATAAATCTCAAATCCAAAACTATTGTAGTATGCTAATATTGTGTCGATTTTTTAAAATTATATACAATGTATGTACATACAAAAAAGGCATTTAATTTTCTTTGTAAAATGCGTGTGTATTAACACATATATTAAAAGAAGGAAAAATATTACTATATATTATGGTGATGTAATGAGTTTTCTACAATGACTTGACTAGAAGTTATTGATGAAAAATCTTAAAAGTTTGATTTAGTTAAAAATCTAATTACATTTTCGAAATGTAAGTGCCATATTTGATAGCTCTACTTCCAGTATCTTCTATGTAGAACGTGTTCAAGTTTATCGTATATTTTCCTTTTTATCGTATAATTTCCTTTCCTCAAATTTACCGCATCGTGCACTTCATAGATAGAATGCTGGCCAATAACTAAACATCATATTAATATTTAAGTGCAATCGTATGATCATCATGATTTTGTAATCGAAATAACAAAAAAAAAAAAAAAAATCCTTCAAAAACAGCCTCTCTACATAAGTGGAAGCCTCGATCAATTTAAGCCAGCTTTTTTATAAATAGTTCGAAATATCTACCTATGGATAAATAATGATACATTGTTACAATAAAGTTATTTCTCAGCATGGATAATTGAATCACTGGAAAGACCGTTTGGCGATCAACTCTGTGGATACTGTCGGGTGCCGCGTCAATGATCTTAGATCTTGGCGACAAAATAGATATTGCTGGAAATTTCGATAATGTTAATGATTCATCCAATAGGAACTGAGATGCACCTGATTAGCCCCGAATCTTCTCGAGCCCCCACCTCAGGAACTATAAAGGGGCAACGGTCTCAATCTGCAAGGAATTGTAATTAGAAATCGAAGTTAGAGTTGAAACGAGTAGTGGAGATGATAACAAAGCAATGGTGGAATAGTCTGGTGGAGCGCCAGCGTTGAAGAGTTATGCCCAAGAGGTTTTGCTGAACTGAGCTGTGTGCCGAGTCTTTGTATTTATTGTGGAAGCAGCATTGGGTCTTGTAAGGAGTGGCCAGTCTTGTAGTAGTGAGTCGCAGTTGGATACATGAGACTGTAAAGCGAAACTCCGAAGAATTCCTCTCCTTCTGATTTCTGTCAGGCCATTTTATGTGCTGTGGTTGTTATTACTACCGATTACGACTTATGGGCTACTGTTTGCTGTAGTGTGCTTTCCTGTCTTCGCCTCAGATTGATATATGTATTCGTCTCTTCGTGTGTGATAAAAGTCGCAGTCTTTTGTGACTAAAGGATTATTTATTTCTGCAATAACCATCAAATCTTAAAAGATCTCCAATGAAAGTAGTAAATCCGAAACAATTTAGATAAATAATGATATGTATAGATTAAGTAATGATACATATAGATCAAGTAATGCATATAGATAAACAATGACAACGAAATCTTATAACTTGAAACATATTTGTTTTTATTCGGATGAAAATCAAATCCTAGAATCTTTTTTTTCTTTTTATTAGTAATAGGTAGCCTTAACATTAATTAAAATTATCCAACAATATTCTTTAATAATTATTTGCTTATTCATTTCCGAACACACCAAAAATAGAATAAGATTATGCGTAAAATATTTGTTATCTTAAGCGTTTAAGCAAATAAAGAACGTATGTTAAATACAAGTAGAATTTGCTTGAAGTTTATTTTTACAGCACTTAGACAAACATAAATAAGCATACTCAGAAGAACAGTTTTCAATTGCAGGAATCTCTCGGGAGTTCTTTGTTTAACAATTACATTCGATTTAATTCTCCTCTTCTTTCCGATTCCTGAGCAAATAGATATATGTTATTTATAGACTTAGGATCAAAAGATTCTTGGTGTTAAATATAGAAATACTATAATCTATTTAGGACAAATAGTTGAGTGGAAATGCCGGCATATATCCTTTTTCATTTAATAATGCTTACTTGAATATTTAAAGATTATTTTCTACAGAAGAGTTAAACTCACTTTATACAGACAGAATGTTTATTTAAACAAATAAACATTCAACAAAACTTTAAATATAAATTTAAACACCTTGCTCGATCACAATGAAATGCCGCACGAATTTTCAAATAAAATTGAGAGATATTGTCAACAAATCTAAAAACTAATTAAAAATGATAAAATTTCATTGCGTTTCCCCAACTTTATCTTCGAAATATTATCAGACCCCCTGGAAGTATCCCGTAATTGAAAATGAGATGCTTCTGGCATGGTGGTTGGATCTCCCCAACCCGTTGGGTATAATAAAGTTGAGGGATCTGGCTCCTCCCATCGATGACAGGACATACTTCTTCCTGGGAAGGTTATAACGTGGCCGGTGATGGCCCTTAGGACTTAACCATAGTTCCAGCCAGTGTTGGTGTAGAGGAAGTTCGATCATTCAGTATTTATTTCCGAGTGTTTTAGGGTGGGAGGGTGATTCAGTAATATGGTTTCGGAATATTATTGCACAAAAAACTATGTTTACTCTTTTTAAAGTTCAAACTATTGTTCAAACTACGCATTCTAAACCCTCTACGCTTTTGCACTTGCGTTAGGATGTGTTTAATGAAACAAAATAGGGGTGAGTGGAAAGATGAAACGAGGAGATGTTAACAATAAAGTAAATTCAGGAAATGCGGACTTCCTTTTGTGTCTGTCTAACCTCTTGGTGAAATAGAATCAGCGAAAAGTAGCTGGTGTGATCACTCTGTAACTTCCTTGTAACTCTAAAATAAAGGTTTGGCTTCCCTTCGTAAAAAATTTTGGACCTTGGGCAAGGTCTTGAATTTCTGTTACGGGATTGGTGAAAAACAGTTGCGGAATATAGAACTTTGGCATAAATCTTACATTTTTACTGAATCAGTTGTTCAAAAATTTATTTTGTATTTCTTTTATCCGGTAACTTAAACGAAATAAGTTACATTTATATACACAAGGTCACATTTCTTAACCATTCTCCTATTTATTACAAATTTTATTCATTTATATCATTGTTTTCATATTGCTTTTATATACATACTAAAGTATAAATTGATTATCAACCAACCCTTTGGCAGATTTGGTTAACAATTTGGTAATAATATATATCATAGATATTAAAATTGTATATTAATTTTTTCTAATCAAGTAGCGTAAATCGTGGAAACTAGTGATCTATAGAAATGAATAAGAATCCAAATAAAACTGACCAGTTTTTTTTTTTTTGCACCTTATTTAAAATTTAGTAAACCTATTTGCCAGCATCCTGACTTAGGGGTGGCGCGTCTTTCCCATGATAGGGGCGTCCCGGATTCGAGTCCTGGTTGCGGCTTCGTTGTTCTTTCCTTGCGTTCTATAAGTGAGATGTGTGAATGAGTTCCCATGTAAAAAGGTGTTGTGCAAGCGAATGTATATGAGTGTGTGTCATCTTCATTTGAGCTAGAAGTTGGACTTCTACCATCAGATGCTCAGAGATCTTTACCCTCAGAAGCCACTGCATCTTCTTTCCGTGTTGACACGGATACATCATCAACATCAATAGAATCATTTAAGAATATAAAAATGAAAATTTAAAGAAAAGGAATTTTAACAGTATTAATCTAACACAATTTTGATTTCTCCAAAATGATATCGACTTCAAATCGAATGAAAATAGAGGACATTTCAATTTATATATATTATGCAGAAGGAATTTCAGAAAATTTTCTAAATTTAAAATTATAAAAAAGGTGAAGCATATACAAATATGATACTAGCTTAGAAAAACGTCAAGCGCATTTTTTCTAAAGGGTGTTCTAAAATTAACGCAAGATTTGAATTTGCCACCATTCGTGCTGTAAAGTGTTGGCAATCCTATTGTAAAAAAGAATTGAATGCTGATAGATTAGAGCTAGTAAAAATGAAGCCTTACACAACATATTATTTTACTGTCGAACTAATATTTAAAAAATAACGGAAGTTTAATTGCCAATGTTAAAAATTTGAAATTCGACCCTCTTTATAGCATGAATTAGCACTAATGTATATGGAGTTATTTAAAATTAAATGTCTATGCCAACAAGCCCACAAGCACGCGTGAGTTAAAAGAGGAAATTCAAAGCGATATCAACGAAATTCAGCCACATTTATGGAAAATAGTCACAGAAAATTTCAACAAAGGAGTGCATCTGCCTAAGAAAAACTGTGTAGATCATTTGCCATATGAGTTATTCGATACATTACCCTATTTTGTGTGTTGTACGATTAAATAAAAATAAAACAATTTAAAGAAAAAAATCATGCATTTTAAATCCAAATCTTGCGTTATAACATATTGTTCTGTAATAAAACGCTCCATTTTACTGAGCATAAATTATAAAGTTTGTAACCCTTCTGTAAAGGTTGCCAACTCCTTACAGAATGAATGGTGGCGAAATCAAATCTTGCACTAATTTTGGGACACCCTGTATTTCTATATGTTGTATATATATCGCAGGACCAGAAAAATAAATAAATAAGGTTATTTATACAATTTTTAATTTCAGGAAATGAACACACTGATGATATCTTGATGATTCAATGGTATATTTTTTAAACTAAAAAATAGGTCAAAATCTAGATATGCAATGTTTGGATATTCTAAATTTATTTCATTGGAATGCGTTTATTAATTATTAATGTAAGTATAGCTAATCATTTTCATGATAAAGTATTGCACTTATAATGATTAGTGACTTTGATTATACTAAAAAGTTTCAGCGTGTCGCAAGTTATGGCCTTGGGTTTGGATTCGCAAGTTGTTAGATCCATTTAACTACTTCCAAAATTATGTTTTAATTATCACTTACATTTTAGTACTTTGGAAACCTGTCTGGATGACACAGAGACTGTTTATACTGTCAATAATCAGACACTGTATTTCCAGACAATTTTAATAATCATAATTATAATATTTCAGATATTCTTCCTTAGCGTGGTGCAAGAGTTTCAAAATGCGAATGCCTTCATTAAAAGTTAAATCGTCTTCCACCTACAAAACAGTCCAGTTTTACGACCTTATTTTCTAACGAGACAGAGTATAACGAGTAACTGTTAGACTATTAACTGGGCCGTCAGCCAAACTTACGAAGTTGTGTCTCCGAGCAAAGTCTGCGATATATTTACTAAATTAAACAGTGTATTAATAAGTACTTACTTCAGGTATTTTACGTAAGAGAATTAATGTATCATATTGTATCGCTCTTTTGGCATTTGATTAAAAAGTATATAATTGAGTTTAATAGCTATGAAGTTTACCAGAAATAGTATTAGTTTTTGCATGCATGAGTATCGGAAAAATCTTGATAATAAAAATGGCTTTTGCAAAAAAAAAATGAGTTTAAATAGCTTGGAAATTTACCGGAAACAATATTAAATATTCGTATGCATGAATGTCGAAAAACTCTAGACGTCCTTTGCAATAAGAAGTTTTTAAATCTCTATGAAGTTTACTGGAAATTTTAATAAGTATTCTTACAGATGGAAATCAGAAAAATTTAGAATTAAAAGATGCTTTTTCCAATGAAAAAATTTGATTTAAACTCTGTATGGAAATATTGTTCCTCCTGCTTAAGATGAAACGTAAATACTTAACAAAGTAATCTTAACATAAATAGAAGTTAACTATGACCATGTATACGATGCGTTTGTGTGTAATGATATTTCTTATTTCAATTTATATAATAACTAGGGGACTCCGTCCTCTGCTCGCTTATGATTGCCAAACCCCAGGAACTGTTAATGTAGTTCCTCTCGGATAGCTTCACAATCCAAACTCGCTTCGCTCTCTTGCCATCTACTAAACCACTTTAGTCTAGAAAAGATGTATTCAAATAGTTTATTCCAAAATGTAATAAAATAGTGAAAGACATAAAAAATGTGAAGCAAAAAATACACTCGAAAATTGGACTTTAGAAAAGTTCTCTGAAAACAAAAATAACTTCTCATTTTGGAACTATATAGTACATCGACCAAGGAAACAAATTAAAAAAAAATGTTCTTTGCTCACACTTTTTCAAATTTGTGAACTATACCACAGAAACAGAGTTAAAAAATTGATATTTACAAAGAAAAAAAACGATTTGTTTGAAAGCAGCTATATTCAAATCCAGTCAATTCCAAAATAGGATAAAAAAATGAAAGAAATAAAAAAAAGTTTGAAGCAAAAAGTAAGCTAGAAAACTGAACCTTAGAAAAGTTCTTTGTAAACACAAATAACTTATCTTCTTCTTCTTCTTACTCCTCTTTTTCGACGATTTCGTTTTAAAATCGATACGATACAACTTATACTCATTGTAAAAAAATTTGTTCTTTAATTTCTCACTAACAGCTTGTTGATGTTACCTAGCCAGGTCGAAGTATTGCCAAGCTGCGATTAGTAAATTTAGACTGATTTTGAGTCCACATAAGCGTTTTATATATATATAGAAAGAGATTAATATTCTATTTTATATTTTAAACTAATTTATGCTATTTTATTCTAAGATTTTTCTCTTATTTCTTGATAGATTTTTTTATTTAATTATTTCTAACACAGACTCCAAAAAAAAAAAATGATGACGCGTTTGTTTCTCATATACTGAAAGAAGGGATAAAACTGACTAATGTTTACGACTAAATATCAAAGATACCTATATGCTATGATATCTTTTCCAAAGTCTACAAGTGTCAAAGAACTCCCTGAAAAAAAAATCTGTTTGTCAATTTTTTTTCCCTTGAAAAAAATTAACCAAGGGAAAAAATTTCCACAAGTTGATCGTGTGTCCCGATGTAGACATATGCGTTCGCTTATCGCTGCCTTTCGAGTATAAACCCTGTCCTTCCAAGAAAAACTCGTTAAATTCCAAATATATCTTTTCTTCCCAGCTTTCTGCGGTGATATCCGTAAAAGAAATCCCTAAAAGAAACTGTCTTAGTTACTTTTATTCCCATAGTAAAATTACAAGGGGAAGAATTTTCCTCACGTTGATCTTGTATCACTATGTAGACATACATATCATCTTTTCTCATGTGTATATCATACCTTTCCGACGAAAAATAAACAGAAATCAAATTTCAAACAGGCCTTCTTTTCAGTTATTCACATAAAAAGTATCTTACATGCATGTCTGACATGTCCTCCTTAACAACTGGATCAAATTAAACAAAATTTTGGACTCCTATTATTTAAAACAAAAATAAGAATACTGTTAAATTAATAATCACGTTTGCAAGTTCAGTTAATTAATAAATTCTAATTTTTTAATAAATTAGGAATTATGTTTTGCAACCTTTTGTAACAATTTCAGAGAAAATTATTCTACAAAAGTACGTTATATCATCTTAAAATTCAAATTTATGTTTTCTCAGAGATGTTTGTTTCATTTTCATGCATTTTCTCTTCAATTTTTATTATTTTTGTAAAATTTTATAAAAATTGAACAAATATAGACTTTGATACTTAGAAATATTTTCCGTATAGTTTTTAATATCTCAGTTTTAATTCTTTAAATATATTTAGCAATGTTCTTAATTGGCTTTATAAGAATTCTTATGGAGAATTGTTAGCAGAACACATTAGAAGAATTTTAAAAGAACACTAAAAGGAATTATTAACCATACATTTTAGGAATAATAAGATTTGATTTATTTATATATTTTTTTATCAAAAATTAATTTTTTAAAATATTACTATCTCAAACCATTAAAATTTTTCAAACGCTTTAATTTTAATTTATATAACAAATACTAATTAATATCTTGTGAAGAAAATTAGTTATTAAGAAATTATTAGTTAATTAGTAAGAAGAAAATTATTAATCAATATCGTAAGCATATTTTAAAAATGTTGCAAATGATAAAATAATTTCATATGTTATAATATTTTATACAAAAGAAGTTCTTGAATAAAAATATTAGAAATGAAAGAATTGTAATTTCAACTAATGCCAGATATATCAAAACAGTATCTAACATAATCTAAAGTAAAGTATATTGAAAATAACGAAAAAAACTTCGTAAATCAAAAATTGAAATAAAAAGTGATATAAAATTATTGAAAATTGATTAAAAAATTCTATACTAAAAGTACTAAAATATATATAAATATAGAAATGTTATAATACCTTAAGTGAAACCGCTCTGTGATTATAACTATCAGCATGTTAAATTAGTTTAAATACTATTTTACTAAATTTATTGCTGGATTCTTATTTTAAATTTGAATGTTCTTTATAGCGACAGTGTAGCAAATGTAAGTGTATACAGATTCAGTCCTGCTTTTGGCATTTCTAATAAAAATAGAAAACTAGATTTCACTCTATCTTTTGAATATATCTTTCAATAAAAATCTTTTTCACTGAAGGGTTAATTTTGTACGACGTCATTTTACCTTTTCTAGATGGCTTTCAGTAATTCAGTAATTATGGGCGTTGACTGTAGATAATCTGTATTAAAAGTTTGAAACATGAAATGATAATGGGAAAATTTAATGATGCCAAAATGAGAATGATTTCAAAATCTGAGATCTTAATAACATTAGAATTTTCTTTGTCTTTTCTCCCTTCTAATGGTCATATATAGTTTACCTCTGAGAATAAATTGTTAAGTATTTTATTTTTAGAAAAATTTGATTTAAGGTTTGCTATCTTTAGTAATGTAATTATACTGATATTTTTTTCATAGAAGTTACATATATCTCAAGTAAATTTCAAATTATTTTTCTAATACATTTATTATTTCATGACTTTAATAGAAATAATCTATTTCTCACTGAAGTACTTGCACAATATTTTCTATTTTCAGAAAATTGATATATCCTTTAAAAAAGAAGAGAAATATTAGATGTGAGGTATAACAAGGTATGCTTGTTACATATTGAACAAGTTAAAGTTAGAAGTTAATGTAATTTTACAATTTTTTTTGTATAATAATAAAGGTAAACGTCCATTTTTCCATAATTAATGATAGTTAGTGGGTTTTCTCATGTTGTTTATAATCTCAGTTCCGAAAATGTTTGGTAACCAATTTCTTATTTTCAGAAAGACGGCCATTTTGTAAAAAAATAAAGCTTCAATTCATAAAACATCAAATCAAGGGTGAACAAATAATAGGCTTATAGATTTAATAAAAGGAGAGTAATGTGATTTTAATTTATTTTGGCTGAAGAAAAAAATAAAAGACTGTTTTTCTGGAATTAAAATAGGCAATGCTGAAATAAAAAGTTATAATAACGATTAGTGTTTCAAGTTAATACTACGTCATCGTGAAAATTATGTCTGAAGTTAGCATTGTCAAAAAAATTTGAACATTTACATCAATCAATCTATAATTTAAATAATTCTTCATTTCAAATTCGGACACTGATTGGTGTCTATAAAATTTTAAACAAGTCCTAAAAATAATTTCTGGAAAAAGGAAATGTATTTTCCAAATTTAGTGAAGTAATCATATTTATTTCAATAAGTTCAACTTGAACAAGCTTCAAGTACATTAAGATGCGATTCAAAAATATTTTGACATTTTAATGCTTTTCAAAAATAATACGTTAATAGATTATTTTTTCAATGCAAATATCAATATAAAAATTTATAACTAAAAAGCTGACACTAAAAAATTCTTTTAATATATAAATGTTACTATGGAAATTTTATTTTAAAATAGAAAAAAAGGCGTTTGAAATAGCTATATAAATATATTTTTATAAATTGAAGCCAATACAGCCATACTAGATATTAATTAGTTCAATTTAAATAAATGTGATTGTAAATAATCTCTTATTAATAAAATTTTAAATCTAAAAAAATCTTGATTTTGAATTTTTGTGAAACTTATTCTATTATAATCAAAAGATATCATTTGTTTGATATTTTTTTCGCATTTTATACAAATTCATATTTATATAGCTATCATTTTTTGTCTCTTTAAAATATTAGTTTTGAATTTTTTAATAAATAATAAATACATTTAATACATTTATGTATTACTGATTGCATTTGGTTTTATTTTTGGCTAGAGAAAGATGTGTGTCTAAAACTTAAATATATTAAAAATTATTGTTAATAATATTTTGCAATGCTGGCGTCCTGACATAAGGGTAGCGTGTCTTCCTTGCAATCTGGGCGTCCCGGGTTCGAGTCTCTGTTTGGGTATGATTATTATTCTGTGTTCTATCTGCGAGTATTGTGAATGTGCCCTCCTGTAAAAAGTAGTTGTATAAGCAAATGTGAAACATGAAGTAGCTAAGTCGTATTCTTAGCCCTAGTTGATGCAACTGAAAAAACAAGGGACAGTAATTTAGGCTTAAATCTTTGACAGCTTTCTGTCAGCGGGCTTGTAAAGTGCCATAAGTAACACAATAATTTACAGTAAAAGCTCTTTATTCGGGGGTATATGTTCCATAAAGATACCTGAATACGGAATGGTATTTTATATGGGATTATAGGAGATATGTTCCTAGGTGACAAAATAAAAGAAAAAACAAATATATAAAAAAATGAATTTAATTGAAGTTTTTGAATATTTTGATTAATTATCTTAAGGCTTAGGCAATGGTTTGAAGAATTTTGTAATTTTCATTTGCTTGGCAGTTTTTAAAAGCTCTTTCAATTCAGACTGATACAATTCAGACAGTCGCATTAGCAATTTGCCTCTTTAAAATAAGACTTCGTTCCATAGACGGATCAATGTTCATAAAGAAATCGCAAAGATCATTTGCCATTCTTAAACCTCCATTAAGATTTTTTTAATTAAATGTCACGTTTCTAGTGCTTGATGAAGCCTCTTCCTCAATGGGCTGTGAATTTAACATTTCCTCCAAGTCGGTTTCAGTCAAATCTTCATCTTGCGATTGAAGCAATTCCTGAATGTCACTTGATCACTGTTCGAACCCATCTCGTCCTATTCCATTCGCGATTTCGGCTATGTTTGCAGTTTGCATTTAACAACATACTTTAGTCAAAGTTGTAATAAGATCTATTTTACTTTTTTTATTAGTCCATTTGACGGCATTTACAAAGGATATTGCATTGGATACCTATTGGAATCCTTTTATTAATATCTATGTATTTATTAGATCCGCGAATAAAGAATTTTTAGCCACGAATACAGGAATTGGGGCGCATTTTTTAAATCCTCGAATAGTGAAAACGCGAATAAAGGAACCGCGAATAAGGAGCTTTTACTGTATAATTAAGAAAAAATGCTTTTAATCTGTAAATTAGCTTTTCATGTAATTTTTTTTCTGCTTTCAACTATATAAATTTGCACAATTTCTGAAAAGTAACAAAACTGTTTGTATATCGCAAAAATCGTTTGTTTGTTTGTAAAAAAAAACACCGTATAAATAAGTATTGTTGAGAAAAAGTTCTGAATGGATGCAATTTGAGAGAATATATATAATAAAATGTCAAATTATAAGTAAAACAAAGGAAAAATGCTGCTAATTTTATGCTTTCTATATACTCATGCAAAAGTAGATGCTTGAAACACTTCAAAATTTCATTCGTCTGCGCGTTAAAAATACCTTTACGTTCTTATTAATGACGAACATCTTCCATTGACGAAGTCTCATAAAACTGTTGGATATCATGCTGACGTCAGCCTGAATCTCCTTAAACCAGGCTGCACTGATGGCTTGAAGGCAATTTCTAATGTCAAATATTCCTTTTCTCGTGAACATTCTGAAGAGAATGAAACAATAGAGTAATGTTTGCGTAGGCTAATGTTTCTCTTGTGTTAGAATAGAATTTGAAATGATTTTCATTCTTGTGCGGATCATTCTGTTCCTTAATTTTTGAAGTTTAAATAAGGCACCGAAACTCAAATATTTGTTTTTTCCCCCTTTGTAGAAATATTTTTAGTTTTGTTTTGCTTTCGTCTTTCTTACGGCAAGAGTATTTAGGTCACAGGCGTGGGATAACGATGAATTCAAAATTATGACAAAACGGACAGTATATGGATAAAGGTATATTAGTAGTTATTTAAATTTAGAAATAATTTTAGTTTTTGAAAAGTATAATTAAAAGGCACCAAGGAAGTACGTAAGTGGTATTCTCACAAAAGAAGTTCCTTCATATCTATTTATTACATTACATTTTTTAATGTAAAAATAACATTAATTTAATTCGTTTTGGGATTGGTAGATAAAGAATGGCTTGAGCCATGACATTTAACGTTTGCTTGAGTTGTTTGAAGTATTTGATGAAAATTATTATTACGTAGTAATAAGTATTTATATTGCACTTCATAATTAAATGGTAACAAAGAAGGAGAAATAAAAGCTATAATTAATATCAAATGAGTTTCAAATATTATTATTTGCTAATTCTACTTTTGGGCACATTGTTTTTAGCAACACTAATGAATAGTATTTTAGTTTGTTTATCTCTTTCGAGTAACGAAAATATTTTGTTTCTTCGCTAACAATCGTTAGTATATCTAAGTGATATACGTGTTAAATCCAAAATATAAAAAAAAAATAGTAATTTGGCATCCAGCGATATGAAATGATGAAAATATACGAAGAAAGACCAAGCTTGAATTTGACATTTTGAAAATAATAGCTGCTAATGAAACTGATAAGTTGACGTCAAAATGTTAAAAATGATTCAGTATTTAGGTATTGGCTATACAATACACTTTCCAGTATCCGGTGAACACTGCACTGGTAACGTTACCAAAGCATTGGAAGCTGGTGTCTGTGACTATCCGCCTACGTATCATGTGCAAAGTATAGTTGTGACAGAAAAAGGGCAGCGTTCTGCTAGTTGTTTATTGTTTCCTCAGTGTGTAACAGACCACAATTATTGCCGCTGGTTATAACATTACAATACGCATAGAATTCTTAAATTGTTCTTAGGGTGTGCTTAATATTTTTTTAAAGTATACCACATTGAAGTGGACAGAATTCATGTTCAAATGGGCACATTTTATATCCTTTAAGTTACTTTTTCTCTACGAAATTCTTAAAACATGCTGTGCTATGTGTGAATATATATCTAAACTACCAATACAGAGCTGTGGTGATATCTTAATAAGCCAGATAACATCTACGGGAATGAGCAATTGCTTTTGTCCTGTGGTTATTTTACTAGGCTTCAGACCCAAAGTTCCCGAGTTCTACTCCGAGCAATTTCACCTTCCCACAATGGTGACCTCGAACAATGAACCTTCAACCTTCATGCAACTGTCGTAGCTCCATCTATCCGCAACCAAAGTCGTCAGACTCACTTGCCGCAACAATTCACGCACTGCCATAAAGCCTGGCGTGACAAAAAGGTTCTCCGCTCGCCAAACAAAGATGGGTACGGCGCAGTAGACACAACAGCTACATACACCAACCACTCACTCAACAAACCAATTCATCACCACTCAACAACAACAACGCATATCGTTCGGCAACTCACTGGAAGTCTGTGGTGATATCTAATTAAGCCAGATAACATCTACGGAAATGAGCAATTGCTTTTGACCTGTGGTTATGTTACTAGGCTTCCGACCCAAATGCCCCTGGTTCTATTCTGAGCCAACATCACCTTCCACAGAGCCTTCTAATTTAACATCACGTTGAAGGCAACTGCTTCTATGAATCACCAAGTTCTCATTCTACGTGACTTAAGATAGATGGATGGCTTAATATTCAATAAGATGTGAGAAAATACGTTTTATAACAGTGATTTTTGATGTAAAAACATTGTACTCTAGCATTGATTGTCAAAGAAATGGGTTTCCTAGAGCTCCGGCCGATCCGGCTTTTCGTTATCCGGACTCCGTCACATTAGGTCGGATATATATAAGAAAAGCTATATAAGAAAATACTGTTTCTTTTATGTACAAGTAGGTCAATCTGAAAGTGTATGGTCTCATAGTGGAAAGATTAAGTTTCCAGCATTGAAAAAAATAGCTGGAGGAGTTTGAAAATGTAACAGGAAATGACGAATATCTACAGCATTGGAAAACATTAAAATTCTCAAGCAATAGTGAAAGAAGGGGCACATTTCACCAATGAAGAGATAAAAAGAAAATTTCTATGCAAAAAATTTAAATGCCTCAAATAACCTAACAACACGTGTGTGTTTACTTATCACACTAGAAGAAGATCGTTTCGTCTATGATTAAACTTGGACGAGATTCATATTTGGGAACGAATTTTCGGTGGAATCCGTTCTTGAACATGAAACTCTCCAGAGAGACTGATGAAATTTAATATCTAGAAATTAAATGATAAAAAGTTCTTCATTAAATTAAAACTTGAAATATTGAAAGTGACAAAGCAAAAAAAGTCATAAGAATGGTCTAAATGATTATAAATGTCATATGTCGTTTTAAAATGCATTCACGTCACGGGACTTAAAGCCACGTGGCGAACGTAACATTGTTTTGCATAGCGAGAAACTATATGGTAAAAAGTTTAGTATTAATATATAACTGCTAAATAATCAAAGAACAAAGACTGTGGAAAAATAATAAAGATGCTCACAAACTTTTCTATTATTTAACATATGTTTTTGATGCCTACATATCATATGACGTCAGATTTACGTAGTGAATTTAACAATTTGTGTACTGTGATGTGGTCTGATACTAAAGGTTAAGTTGAACAATGCAGTTCAGCATTAAATCGTTTCTACTCTCTTGATGTTGATTGCATAAGAATGAAGGACTAAAGATGTAATAAAATATTCAGTGTAAAGGCTTTTAGGTATAAAATAATAGCAAGAAATTTCCAGTTGTACGTTGTTCAAGGGAATGACTTACAACGACGTATAAATGAAAGGGCATGCAATAAAATAATTAATATAAATTTCCTGTTTTCAATGAAAAATTTTGACGATAATATATTAATATGTATATAATAAATAATTATAAATAATATATGTAATAAAAATAATTATTAAATTTTAAAATTAAAAATGTATGAAAAAAGTTAGAAAAAGGAAACCTTTTTAAGTATTCTTGATTACAATTTATAATTTTTTATAAATTGTAATTAAGAAATAATAATCTTATAATATAATATAATTATATGCAGATTTAACTACGTTATCAGTAATGGTATCCCTGAAACATTCTCTCATATGCTTTAAAAATGTGTATTTGTTTATCCTATGCAGTGACAAACAATACTTACAAAACATATTGTTAACTTGCGATCTGTGGCGATTAATCGTTGGAATGCGCTTATTACACAAGCTCCAAGACATCGAATGTGCCTTTTTTTATTTTTTTTCAACCGACAGAACACAAATTTTTTTCTAGAACTATAAATTCAAGGTATTGCGTTTTTCAAGTTATCGTATTTCCATGCTTGTGAATGTACAAATCAACAGACGGTCGAATCGCGGTTGAATTTGGTTCTAAATTTGATAAGTATCTTCATTTTAAATTTAAATCTGTGGACCAGTTTCTATTTGTTTATATTACGTTTGCAGTTCCCGAGTTAACTTACATTCTGTCAGGCGGACAGACAGAATTTCGTACAAAATCTGCTTAATTGAGGTGAAAATTAATTAAATTTCATTTATCAAGCTCACAGTGCTATTGAGTTTTCGTGTTCACAGATGGATAGACCAGATTCAAAATCCAAAGATGTGTTTTTTGGACTCAGACATATTTTCAAAAATGTTGTTTTCAGACTCGGGAAGATTTGAAATACGAAGATTCATCAATATCGCGAATTCGTATTTTAACCGCTTCCCTTACACATTAAAAAAAAAAAAAAAAATTGCAAAAAATCTTGACATTTACATTTTTTTATTATTAAACACAAGGAAATGAAACAAAACAAAATATGTTGGTTTAAAGTTGAATGTTTAGTTTTTCATGGGTGTAAAAGCCTTTAGTTTCAATATTAGTTTACTATCCCGAATTATCTCGGGCGATGAAAAAAAGTTAAATATTAGTCTTTGAATAGTACTGACAAATTCTGCTTCGCCCGTGTTTTCATGGGATAATAATTAACAGCAATCTATACGTACCCGAGGTAACTCGGGGTAATCAAGCAGGCGGTTAATGATTGCAATACTTTATTTTCTTATATTACATATTCAAGAAAGAAAGAAAATAAAACTGTAATGATTTGCTGGCATCACGATTGTGTGTGAGTACTAAGCATAGAGTTTTGAATTGAAATAAATCTATTGAATGTGTTCTTTTTTTAGTGTTTTCCCGAACAAAATCAATTCCTTTTTTTAAAAGTTGGAATCCATTGCATCTTTAAGCAAAAGTTAAATCACTTTATGTGTTTCAATACCTGTTAACCCTCATGTAGCGTAACTTTTAAAAATAACTATTTAGACGTGATGTTTGCAAATAAGTTCAAGTATTTTTCAAAGAAAGTGAACTGATACTATATGTTACACAATAATAACATAATATAATAATAATCAGTAATCGTAAAAGTAAATATTCTAAAAAGCGAAAAATATAGGATGTAACAGAAAATGGACTGAATGTCAACATGCGGAAGTCGCGGCGTACTCAACTAGAAGATAATTAGTGCCAGATAATTTGTGTTTTATTAATTCGTCAATTGTGAATATTCACGAAGTCATGATATCAGTTTAGAGTTTATATGTATTCATTGAAACTGACATCTAATATGAATAACCTATTTCTAAAATTAAAATGAATAAGAAAACATTAACATGTTGATTAAGATAAAATTTTATTGAAAAATAAATTTGTCAAATAATTTTAATAATAAATTATTTAAAATTATTCTCTTAATATACACTATCTGAAGTCTAATATACACTGTCTGAAGACTTAATCTCTCTTTAACGTGCCTTAAAGTTAAAAAAAGAAATTTAATAAGACAATGGTTTTAAATATAAGAAAAAATGAAGGTCCTTGTACACCTCATATTACAATGAAGTGAAAATTAACCGCTACCTCACATCTGAAATTATTTCCAATATAAAACATTATGTAAGTGGTATCAGTAAACTGAAATTAAAAAACCTAGACGATTATAACACATTTTTTTTAACCCAAAACGAATGAATGCCAGACATAAACAGAAGATTCCTTTGCTAAAAGATCGTGGTACTCTTTTCATGAGAGGAGCATAATGGTATATAAATACACCCTCGATAATTCAATTACACAAAGTGCCGAAAAAAAGATTAGATTAGAATTGAATAGATAGACCAGTAAATCTATAAATAGTTTTTAGAGCAACGGGGTAAAAAATTATTTGGAAACTCCCTTCTTTCATTAAGGTGAAAAGGAAACCTTATGAATGAGAAATATTAGTAACACGATAATAGATCTCGTTTTTGGTTATGCCAATGCACACTTAGTTTTAGAGATTGCAGCTTAAAATACCACAGAATCTCAAATATTAACAAAAGCAATATCTTCTCTCTTTTGAGTCTGTATATCTGTTAAGAATAGTTTTAATTAATAATAAAAGATAATTGGATGTTAGGGCTCAATAAAGTAGATTGCTTTTTAAAATCTCTTTATAATACAATGAAGGATGGAAAGTACAACTTGGGGTAATTTACCCGATCTTTATTTAATATTTAATTTAATTAAATTTAAGCACAAATTTTGCGACTTATTGAGATGATTCTTGCAAATATAATCGCATAAATATAATTTTTATATTTCATGAAATACAAAAAAAAAATATTTTTTAATAATATCAGTTTAATTATTGTCTAGAGTGTTTTCAAATTGTAATAATTTTTTAGAATATTTTTATGCATAATTTTTTTAAAAACAGTTCTTGATATTATTGCAATAAAATTTATGCTATTTTCATTATTTTTACATCATTAAATCACACCAATTTTTATCATACTTGAAAATTACAGAATGATAGTTTTTTTCTATTCTCCGGAAGTTTTGCTGTAAATTTCTACAATTTTATTCTAATTTATCGAAATTTTTTATAGTAAAAATTTATGAAGTTTTTTAAGGTTTTAATTAATACATATGATATACTAAAAATTATATTAGCTGTTTTTCAATTTTTAAAGATTCATGTAACATTTAATCAGATACTTCAATATATTTTGAAAAAAATATATAGAATTATCTAATAATTTGTCATTTATCAAAAATTTAAACACTGGCATACTGATATTTGAAGTATACGTTCCATAGTATTTTATTTGTTTTTAACTCTCACTTTTAAAATTTTATTAATGTAATGTTTTATTAATCTATTACAAACAATGCAATTTAAAATTTTGTCAATTAATTCTTTATAGAAAATGATTGCTCTTTATAATAAATTGCAACATAATCTGTGTTATAATTACATTTATTTACAGCTATAATTTTATAATTACCGTTGTTTTACAATTGAGATTATTTATGGAAGTATTACGATATATATATTTTTTATTTTTTCCCTTGGCCTATATACTTGGAGGCTAACTAAAAGTACAACGTCCATCCATATTTGTACATTATGAGCATTAATATGAAATGAGCATATATAATGTCAAATTACATAAGTTTGCATTATTTCATTTAATACCGACCTTGTTTTAAATTCTTGCTTATAATAACAAATCTGATAACTGAAGTTGGTTCAGAAATCACAGCTATCATCGCAATATTATTTGATGTTTTTATTTGGATGATAAATTTCGACGGATATGGACTGAGGTTGACAGTTCTATGGATAAGCATATGCAATCAGATTCGCCCATTAATGTGAAAAAATAATTAATTATCTACAGCTGGATAAACTTTGTCAATAAGACGTTTTCAAACATTTTCTTCATCTTAAAAGGACAAAATGGCTTTTGGAATCTGGAACAGTAACCTACTTGGTGATTTATTCCTCATAAAATAGTAAAGTAAAAAAGTGCCGCGACCTGAAACCGTCTTTTCTTAAAACAGAAAAGAGATAGGGCTAATAATTTTATTAAATTTGTTTTATGGACTTCTTCCAGAAAATCGTTTATGTTGTTGTTTATACAGGGGCTGCTGAATAAGAGTGAAATATACAGACATGATGAATTATTAAATATAATTTCAAATGCACTTGACATTGATTACCTTCTGTTTGATTTGTATTTAAGACAGTTGATTGATTGATTATTTATTGCAAATCTGTTTAATTTGGTTTATTACAGATAAAATTATTACATGGAGTTTAGTTGTTTTTTTTAAAAAAAATATTACTTGATGCATCTAGTGTTTATCGATATGAAAATATTTTCTAAATATTTAATATTATTAATAAATGAAAATATCATTAACAAAAAATAAACTAAATTAGGAAATCTTCACAAAAATTTTATTTTAATTTTTTTTAAATTTTTTGTTTTCATAAACAATAATTTCAGGCATTTATTTCATTTCAGATTGTGAAACAAATGCACTTTTTGAAATTAAAATTAATGAATGAATTAAAATTAACTTTCACTTCAATTTTACTTTATAAGGAATTTTTAAATGAATAAAAATCTAATAAATTAAATAAAAATAGTTAAACAAAAAGAATATAACAGTGCTGTAACTATTAAGTTCTGGCTACAAAATCCCAATCTAAAGGGCACTTAAATTATTAGATTTTTAGAATACTATTACATTAAAATAGTAATGTTATTTAAAGGAAATCCCTTTTAAATAACATTAAAAATATGAAATAGCATATATTTTACTGGAAATATGTCAAAAAGTACTTGAAAAATGGCATTAATTTATAAAATTTTATTAAATCGAGGAAATGGATGTAATAGTAGTTATAAATTATACTATAATACGAGGAATGGTTGCCAAGTCGAAAATCGCACCAGAATTAATAAACTCCGATAAACATTGGGGTCTGGGGTTTTTGGCCACGAGGAATCGATTGGCGCCGGTTTTGAAGCGCTACGGTCCAGCAGTTCGGAGTTACAGATAGGATATTTTCAAACTTTATTAGTTCGCCATAATGGCTACTTAAATTTTCAAGCGGTAACGTGCTGCCATCTATAGCCAATATGGCGAACTAATAAAGTTTTATGTTTATGCTGTTATAGGTTTATAATATGTTTCTTATGTATGTATATACGTTTGATTTTTCTAAATAAATTTGTCAAAAATATTGAACTTCAACACACTTCAATCTTTACCTTTACTTTACCTTTGTATAGAATAGTTCCCTTTCCAAACTCTAACTTTGTTTAGAATAGTTTACAATGGTGCACTTTAACCGGTTATCTTTTCACCAATGGTTTCACAAATTTTCTTATGGCATGTATTGTTTTGATAAATCACAATTGAAAATTTAAATCTTCGAGTTAGCTTCGATACGTGTTTTCTCCGAGTGGAGCTCGGTCACCCGCTGGTAATTGCTAAATATAGATGTTGGGCTTGACTTTAGTATTTTTGCGGAATCTATTTTGAAAAGGATTTTGAATATTTTTTTCCCTAGACCTATAGAAACTCAAATGTGGCAACAAACTACAGTGGTAGTCTCAAGATTACATTTATTAACAACTACGTAAATTTATTCAAATTTCATTGATTGAAGTTATTGCATTTTTGAATTATCGCGTTTACATAAAACGAAAACACTGACAGATAGACAACTAACTTTTAGATGGACTATAGCTGCAGGAGGATTATAGCTGCTAAATTTTGTACCACTACAGATGTACCAGATATTCTTTATCTGAATCTATGCATTTTTCCTCTTTGGTGATGATTTACAATCGGACAGTCGATAAATAAAAATTTTAAAGATGAGCTTCATTTCAGATTTGATTAAAGATGTACAAATTGTTGTAGAAATCAGATGCCTAGAATTATTTATCTAACTCAGAGTTTTTTATGTATTTTATTGTTGTTGTTTCTAATGGTATTTGTCATGGACAAGCCTGCTGACCCCCTTAAGTCGAGAGGGCATCTCTTGTTTTAAGAGCGTGGAGAGGGGGGGTGGCAAATAAGATGTCATCCTCGTCATCAAACCATGGTTCAAAATTACGAGGTCCGTCTCAAAATAGCCCTAGTATTGCTTTACAATGGGACATTAATATAAGTAAAAAAAACACCTTGTGTTAAGTAGTACCATCTAGGTCTAAGAGTGCACCTTAGCTACTCAAGGATCATATTCGCTTGCACAATCAGCTTTTTACAGGGTGGCACATTTCCACACTTCACAGTTTAGTTTAGTTATGTTAACGTCCCGTTTTAAAGCAACAGGAGGGCTATTTTGGGACGGACCGCATAACTTTGAACCCCTGTCAGATGACGAGGACGACACTTGAAATGGTACCCCCCTCTCCACACCACGATACACCAGCGGGAGGACGTTTGGCCTGACAGATTTAACGTGCAAGAGACACCCTTACACGACGATTCTTCGGTAGAATCGAGTCTCGAACCTGAAATCCTCCTGTTCCGAAGCCGAGACCTTACGACTAGGCTACCGCGGCCCGCCCACACTTCACAGATAGAATACAGATGAAGAGCAACCAGGCCCGCACTGGGTCTCGAAGCCGAGACGAGAGCCTGAGGAAGACGTGACCCCCATGCCAGGAGGCAGACATTTTATGCAATGTGTTTAGAACCAGTTCTAAAAATTCGTTTTTGGATTGAGGGGGGAAGGAGATCTAAAATGTAATATCATTTATTAAAATCTCGAAGTTAATTTTTTAATGATTACAATTTTTTTTATATTAGAAATTTTAAAAGAATAAAATTGTATTGAAAGAAATAAGATTGGACAGAAAAGTAATTAATAAAAACGTACCCACAATCAAAACTTCCATTGATTTTAATGTTAATGTGCTTACATACAAAATGTAACCAATTATAATTATTAAGAATGCTCTTCCAAAAGTAATTTTTCCAGTGAATTAATTATGGCTCAAACAATTTTTATCATTACTTTACTTTGTTAAAACAGAATTAATTACTAACTTTTATACATATTAAAATTTAAAAAGTCTTACATTATTTCTATGACAACATAATATTATTTGAATAGATAATCATTACTTGAAGTCTGAAGACTGTGAAAGAAGCCATATGTGAGAAAAATATTTTTTCTCAAAGATATTTAAACATTTTATACTAGATTCTGATTAAATACTCCCACATCTTCGGAAATTTAAAATCTTTTACTTCCAAGTGCAATGAAAGATGTCAACTTTTATTAGAAACTTGTTGACTACTCTTAAAATAACTCATCAGCTTGACAGTAATATGAGCTAGGCTTCAAAAATTCCGTTGTCAGTTTATTTCAGTTTTATTTGATCAAATGAAAGGAACGGAATGAAATTTTTGAAAGGAAAGACACATAAAATCAAAATTTTAATTTCGATCTGACTTTTCAGCTTTAATTTTCTGAAATGAAAGTTTAATATGTTATGCACTGGTTTTTATATATTAAAACTTCTATATTCGTTTGGCATTTTATTTATTTATATTTTGATTTTTGAATATTAAAACTGAATCTGTTTATTCGTTTTTTAAACTAATTTTTTTTGTATATTTAAATTACTATTATCGTTTGGTATTTTATTTATTTATATTTGAATTCTAAAAATAGAAGCCTTGATTACATTTTTACATCTTTTGCGACTGGTTATTAATTTTAGGATTTTTTTAAGAAACTCGAAATGACTTTTTAATGTTTTATATTGATTAATATATTTCACCATAGTGTTAATTTAACTGATTCAAAACATTAATGTAGTGTTAATTAATGATTTTAATTGTTTTGAAATTGATGAATTTGATATTGATTTTGTAATATTTGTACTGATAAAACATTCCCATTATAAAGGTTGCTTCAAAATTAATGCAAAAGTTGAATTTACCATGATTCGTGCTGTAAAGTGTTGGCAAAAAAATATTAAAAAAACCAGTATTTTTAACATTAACCTTATTTTTAAAGAACAGCTGACAGCTGATGGTTTAAAGTCAGTAAAAATGGAGCGTTACACGAAAGGGCAACGTGTTTATTTAGTTGAACAGCATTTCAAAAATGATGAAAGTTTGGTAGTTCAAAAATTTCAGAATTGCCCTCCTATATCGTATTATTTTACACCAGTGGATATTTTATGGAGTTATTTAAAGTCAAACATCTGTGCCAACAAGTCCACAAGCCGGCGTACATTGAAGGATTAAATTTAACCCCAAAATACAAAATGATAATGGAAAATTTCCACAAAAAAGTGCGAATGAACAAACAAAGCCATTGAAGCTATTGCCGTTTGTGTTATTCCATACGAAGTCCTATTCAGTGAACTTTTTCAATTCATTAAAAATATAATAATTTAAAGGAAAAAACCTGTGTTTTTTTATTTAATTCAAATCATACGTTAACATATTGTTCCATTGACACTCCATTTTTACTAACTCTAAGCTATCAGCTGTCAAAAGATTTTTTTAATAGTGTGCCAACATTTAGTGCACAAATGGTGACTAATTCAAATCCTGCACTGATTTTGCAACACCTTCTACCAACTCTTTAACTTCTATTTTTTAAATAAATAATTAATTTATCTGAGAAATAAATGCGTATTAATAAAGAAAATATCTTGAGAATTTTCAATCGCAGTTTATGGTTTCAAAATTTTAACATATTCAAAATCTTTATTAATTTCAAGATAGAAAAGTAAGATTGTTGATAGATAAATATGCATTTAATACAAGCTGTAATATACTGTTTTAAATAGCAGATTAACTTATCAGAAATATTCTCAAATTCATAATATTCAAAATAATTTTTAATACCTTTCATACAGTATGTTATTAATTTTAAAGTTGCAGAAAATTCAGAAGCTAGCATATTTCTTTCTGACTATTTCAACTAAATTTCTGATTTGTCTTTAGTGCAGTATAGAAATTTACATATTCAGGTTATCAATTCAAGTTATGTAATATGTTGCCACTTTTACAAGTACCAAAGTTTTTGACACACTTTTGTAGAATTAATTTATTTTTTGTGGTGAAGTGGATTACCATATTTCACACTGTTCTAAGAATGCTCGAGCAGAATTTGTGATTACCTGAGGTGCGTTATTGGAATCTAAGCAATTAAAATGTTTCACTTTTGCATGTTCAGATTTTGGTATTATACTGCATAAGTTCTGGAATTTTTTCAAAAAAATATTAAAGTTATATATAACAATATTTTTGCGTTTCTCAAACAAAATTTAATATCCTACTGTTTATTTATTTAAAGTTATAATAATTAATTTTCAAATTTCACAAATTGTGCTTCAAATTTATTTTTAGCTTATAGTTTATTATTTTGATTGAAAGAATATTCCTATTTACTTAATTATTAATTACTGAATATTTCATCATACATTTCTGTTTGGTATAGAAATACCGATTCTACATATGGATTTTGAAACTTTTGGATTTTGTGTTTGTGTTACAAAACGGTTGAACATTTTAATTTAAAATAGTTTTAAAATCGTGCCTAAACTGATAAGATATAAAAATAATTGTTTTTTTAATCAAGAATTTGAAGGCCATTCGAAATTCATAAAAGGAAATGAGGCTTTGATATAAATGTAAATGTAATACAAAATGGTATAAGATTGAAATTTCAATCTCATTGGTTTTATACCTTAATTATATTATTTTCAGAGCCTCGTGTCCTTACAATTTTTATTTTGCAATGCTAGATTTTTTGAAATTAGTAACAAACTCTAGCAAAAAAGTGCACCAACAAATCTAGAGTTACTTTATTTCACCAATAAAAAGGTGTTAAATATTTTATAAGTGCAGAAACTTGTAATTAATTTTCGTAAAAATCGCAGCCAGATGGTGACACTCAAGTCAAACCCAAATTTAATTTCAGTTTAAGAGACTGACTTACAGATCAAATTACAAAAGAAAATGTTGTAATGTTACATTGTCAAAAGGAAACCACAAACTTATAGAATTTTAGAAAAGGATTAAAAATTCAATTACAAACCTCCATATTTGCAACATGACAGAAGTAAAATTAAATACAGGCGTGTTTAAATACCAACGAAAACGAATAAAGTTCTATATCGCATGACGGTTGAAATTCTACACACCTAAGAAATACAAACTTCCTCGAAACAAATTGGGACATTATTTTACCCGATCTTTCATATTTACTAAGGAAATGAAATTTTGAATGTCACCTGTGAAGCCAACATTACACCGTCTAAATAGGAAGTACATTTGACCGGTGACGTTAAATATTTGCCGGCTGAAAATAGCTTCAATGGTCAAGCCCTGGCAAAGAGACACCTATCAACTCTTTTCTATTTGAAGAAGGTTGGGCTAAAAAAAGGGAGAATGCCACGACCATCAATAAAAGTGGGTCCGATTACGTCAAACATTCATTTCCGTGACAAAAGTATAGAAATAATCTTTTTGCAGTTGTTAAGATGGGCATTTTGCGGTGGTCAAGTGTGAGAGCAGTGCGGTTAGTTTACTTACATTAACTTCTTCCGATTACTTTCACGTGCCGCGAACGCAAAGGTAGTTTAAGGTCAAGGCTAAGAAAAAGCAATTGAAAAAAACAGGCATATTATTTGCAAGTGCTTCCGTAAAAGATAAAGAATTTGTTTGGAATTATATTATGAGACCTTAAGTTTGTTAGAACTAAGTTATGAGACGCTAAGTTTTCTAAAACAACCACAAATATGTTTTATGAATAGACTTCTTTTCATTGATTGTAATGCAAAGACAATAGTAAGGTTCATTTTTTACAAGCGAGATTTTTTTTTAAATTTTTATAGTTAAATTTGTAATTAAAATTCCAAAAATATCATCACATTCTGGAAAATAATTGTTAGTATGGCCGTAATAGATTTCAAAATAATATAAATGTTTGATATTAAAAATTAATATTTGAAAAAATTATGTATATATTTGAAAGTACATAAAATTTGATTGATATTTAATAGCATTTTAATGAATTGATAGAGTTTCAAATGTTCTCAGTAATATTCCTCTTATATTGAACAGCACTTAGATTAAATTATATCCAGATCGCATAAAAATTGTGAATTTACATGAAAACATTTTAAAACATTCATATTAAAGGTAAGATTAATAGTTAACTCTTTTGAGAAATTTGGGGTCCAGTTATCGTCTGCAAAATTAGATAAGAATAATTAAATAAGATAATATAATAAAAAATATTATATTAGCAAAATTTTAATTACATTAGCAAAATCCTTATTGAAAGATTTGGGCTAAATTAATTTTACGCGCGATATAATAGAGCTCTTAGTTGAATAGCTTAATTATGATTATGTAAAAAAGTGTGCGGTATTTGCTCTAAACATAAATTTTACATTTAAAGCGAGAAGACGAATTAATTAAATCTAAGGAAATCCTTTTTGTCCTCTCACCCTAGAGAATGGAGAAGTAAATCCAATTACATTAAAAGTATAATAGTGCGTTTTCTTTCAAAATTACACTATTTAAAGCGAATCTATCACAAAGGAAAATCAATATTGAGTTCTCAAATTTTTAATTTAAATTAGAAATTGCATTTAATACTACCTCGCTGAAATAATTGCATTATTATATTATCTTGACTGAAAGTAATATTCCATTTTTAATAATCAATTAGATATTTTTATAAAACAAAAAATAATCTTGTGAGGAAACTAACTATATACATATAAATATATAATTCCCAGATATTTCTCTGTTTTGAAAATTAACTGTTCTTGTCATTCTTAATAATAGTTATCTTGTAATTCATAATAATTAAAAAATACGGGCATCAAAGATATTTTCCAATTAATTTCTTTGGAATCACCAAACAAAAAAAATATCTAGTTATGTAATACATTTTATTGTTGAGAAAAGAAATTGCGACGCTAAATAATTAATTATAAAAAACATATTTTATTTGTAAGAACTGACATGTTTGACATGTACAAATCAAACAATGTTTTTGAATTTCATATGTATTATTTCAGACAGATAATATTTATTTTAGAATTTGATTTTTAATGTAATATTTATATAATCAAAAATACAATCGTAAGTTTTGAAGGACGTGTTTTTTCTTGATTATTCAGATAATTCAAGGCGTTTTTAGAGCTACTTGTCCTGTATTTCTGTATTATTGACTTTATTATTTTTAAAAATTTCTTGACTACACATTATTTTTAAGTATATCTATTGTGTATTTATGTGTACTCACGGTTTTAAATTACTACTGTGCTTGTGTCCGTTTCACGTTTTGGTCTTTGCCAGTTGTTGGCATTTTTGTTTATATACGTTTTAAGGCCTTATCACACGGTGAAATTTCATCAGCACTTTTCCGTTTCTACCCTCGAAAACCGGTCAAGCAAGTTTCATAATCGACAACTTTTCCAACCAGCTACAAAATGCCGTCGGAAATATTGTGCGCAAACGAAATTCAACCAATCATGTAAAAGTTTGAAGTGACGTCACTTAGGTTGCCGTTTGCTGAGGGAATGTGCCAACGATATTTTGCTGTGTGATAAAGTCTTTAGAACTTTGTAATTCTTTATTCTTTCCTTTTTTCCAATCTCCAGTGGGGTACCCCGTAATTGAGGATGAGATGCTTCCGGCATGGTGGTTGGATCTCGCCAACCCGGTGGGTACACTAAAAGTGAGGGATCTGACTCCTTCCATCGACGGCGGGACGTATTTCAAATGGGGAGGATTGCACTGTGGCCAGTGATGGCCCTTAAGACTCAACCTCAGTTCTCACCCTTTGTTATTGTTGCGGCTGTCCGGATATTCAGTATTTATTTCCGAGTGCCTGCCAGCGGGCAGAGAGAGAGAGGGCCATATGGAGTGTCAGTAATATGGCCTCCCTTTTTTATGAGTATTGTAATTTGCATTGTGATTAATGTTCCTTGTATGTTTTTGAGCTTATTCATCTGCTTATTCCAAAGAAAATAGATTAAATAAATAAACTTTTCTGTATAAACATACATTTTATCAAAAATGGTTTTAATTTTGAGTATTTTTTGTAAATTTTCCTTGCGGAAAAAAATAAGTTTCAGCATAGAACATTATAAAACCACTTACCGATAGTTAGAACATAACATACGTGTTCATCATATGAAGTTATTTATATGATTTCTCTTGAAGAATTCATTTATTATAATATCACAGAGGTTACCTTAATTAAACAGTTTCTCTTCATTAGATTTTATGTAACAAATAAATTAGTATAGCTGAGAAATAAGTTAGAAATAAAAATTCATTTAAATTTAAAAAAAAGTAATAACTCGCATCTCCAATTATTAAGCATTTATAACTGGCAATTTCCTTCCATTGTTTTTCATCCAATAAATAAGCTAATTTTTCTAAAAAATAAATTAGAAATAAAATTTCATTTCATTTCATTTAAAAGTAATGACTCAAATCTCCAATTATTAAGCATTCTTATAAAAATATATGTTGGGAGAAGCAATGGTTTAGCAGTAATTGCTTTCTGATTTTAAATTCCGAGAAAATATTTTGAAGGTTTCAGCTATAAAAAAAATTGAGTCTCAAAAGAATCGCAAAATTTGTTTTTCCGAATTCCAATATTTTAAAACCGTATCAAGGTCAAAAAAGATGATTATTGACTACAGAAATATAAGACAGTTTTTTTAAAACAAAATCTGAATGCATTAAAAAAAATTAGAAGCAGGCAGAAATTCCAATCCCCTCTAAGTATATAAACAAATGAAAAATTTTGTTTCAATCTCACTAGTATGTAACATAACAAAAACATTTCAATTTGAAAAATCATTTCCTTTTAAAATTTAATCCTCTGGATTATTATTATTATTTTTTTTTTGATAATAGAAAGGTAATTATGTGCCCTTTGACAAGAATTGATTTGAAAGTAAGCTGTATTCAAGGTTATAAAATATAAACAAAGTACTTTTAAAGTTACAAATTGTTTTTTCTCTTAATAGACATTAAAAAAATATTCCATTACTGACAAGTATTTGAATGAAATATAGATTTATTTTAGTATCAAATCAGTGGTGATTTCATTTAATAATCATGCCAATTATCAATAATTATAGATTTAATTCGTAAATGGAGAAAACATTTGGAGAAAAATTCGAAATATATTTATGTTTTTATCTTTTAATGAATAATGTATGTTTATTAAAAACTTAATATTGCTAATACGTTTCTAAGGTCTGATTATTTATCTATTAAAATATAAGTTTAACACAATAATTACAAAACGAATAAAAATAGATAAATAAGATTTAACATCTATAATATAAACACTTATCGGTTTGTTCTTTCAAAAATAAATAATTCAATATATTGCATTCACAATAATTCAATGTGTTACATTCACAATATTATTGTAATTCACAATAATTCAATGTATTACACACACACACACACACACACACACACACACACACACACACACACAATTTTTTTTCAGACTTTATGACTGCAAGTGCAGTTTTGTGTCAAATCTTTATCTTCTATCTACCAAATTTTGAGTCAAATTTGTGCAGAGGCAATTAGTATGTTCGGTGCTCGAATATAAGTTAACACGATAAAATGAAACGAAGAGATCTAGAATGATAAGATTTGATACACATATTTAACATATATAGTATAGAAATCTGTCAAAGTTTGAACCAAAATTAAGCATGGACTGACTATCTATGAGTCTATATTTTTAAAAACATGCGAACTTGATAAATCAAAAGCGCAACTACTGAAATATATCAAATTAGTTACGGGATTTTGTGACTACAAGTGCAATTTTATGCCAGATTTTGCTTCAGTAGGTTGGGAAAATGTGTCAAAAACACAAATTCAATTTATGGATATTATTAACTAAGATAAATCGTCAAATCGCAGATAATTGCCAGAAATAAATCACCAAATAATTCTCCAGGTTGACATGATAAATTGAATAAAAACACTTAATTCACACTAAAGGTTATTATTGCATTAACTATTGTAAGCCAATGCCATAAAAGACTTTCCCTGATACAACAAGTATATTAGAGAATATGCGGGGAAGTTTTGGGGAAACCACTCTATTTGTGTCGGAAAGGGACACTGACGAATTTTGTATATGCAATTTAAATGAGTAAAAGGCGTTAAAAAGTAATTATAAGCATTCATTTAATCTTGTGATATAGCTTTTTCAATGTCTTAAGGAGATAAATTAACTGTCAATTAAAAGTAGAAAGCCTTTTTTTCAAAATTTGATAACAATCTTTAAAACTTTAGAAAATAAATAAATATATTTTTATTAAAAAATTAATTGAGAAAACTATGAGGAATGTGATATAAAAATTCCACTTCAGTTTAAGTTTTTACAGTTAGAAATAGAAAATGGATGTTTTCTGTCACATTTTTAATACTACCGAATCATTAAAAAATGTTGCAAAAATTTGAAGTATAGTTAGTTTTATTTTATTAACCAGCGGGTGACCAAGCTCCGCTCGGAGAAAACAGGTATCGAAGCTAACTCGAAGATTTAAATTTTCAATTGTGATTTATCAAAACAATACATGCCATAAGAAAATTTGTGAAACCATTGGTGAAAAGATAACCGGTTAAAGTGCACCATTGTAAACTATTCTAAATAAAGTTAGAGTTTGGAAAGGGAACTATTCTATACAAATGTAAAGTAAAGGTAAAGATTGAAGTGTGTTGAAGTTCAATATTTTTGACAAATTTATTTAGAAAAATCAAACGTATATACATATACAAGGTGGCCAGAAATAAAACACCCCTACTCTGACCTCCATGGATATCGAACTACTCAGTGTAAAGGCTCAAAATTTTGTACACATACTATTCAAAATATGGGGAAACGGATTTCACGAAAAAAAAATTAGTTTCTGAAATCACCGATAGGTGGCGCTGCACAACTGGAACTATGATCAAAAGACACAAATAATAATAAAAATTAAAATGTTTATGCGGAATGGAATGCTTCCATGCTTCCTTTTTAATTTTTCTGCCCCTTATGGAAAATAAAAATAGTAAAGAAGCTAGAACTCCCGTTGTAACTGCAGTTTCATACTGTAACCAGAAAAATTTGCATAAAGCATGGTTAGAAGCCATGTTCTGGGTATAAAAGAAGTTAAAAGGTGGGGAATGTCATTCTTATTAGTGATGGCTGTCACGCTGCCAGAACGCGCTTTGCTTGTGAAGTTGTTTTACGAGAATAAAGGAAATGCTCCAGCAGCACTTCGAGAGTTTCGCCGACTTAAGGATTTGCGTAAGGGACCATTGCTTCCACAAGCTCTCAGGAGAATGATCGCTCGATTCGAGGAAACTGGACATCTTGGAGTTCAGCCTGGTCGAGGACGCAAACCGGTTCGTTCAGATGTCGTTGAAGATGTTGCCACCGGTATTGTTGAACAGTCAATGGATAATGTTTTAGGCTGCAGTAGTGCACGTGCAGTGTCACGACACTTGGGTGTTCCCTATAGCACAGTGTGGAACGTACTCAGAAAAATGGTGCATTGTTTCCCGTACAAAATCCGCCCTAATCAACAATTGCTGGCCACAGACAGGGAGATGCGACTGACCTTTGCATTGACATTTCTTGCTAGAGTTGAAGTGGATGCATCGTGGCCGTGGCAGATTCTGTGGAGCGATGAGGCCCATTTCCACCTCAGTGGAACAGTGAACACCCATAACTGTCGCATATGGGACACGACAAACCCCCGTACCTTCCAAGAGATTCCACTCCACTCACCGAAAGTTACAGTCTGGTGTGGATTCACAGCCACATTCATCCTTGGACCGTTCTTTTTCGAAGAGGTTACTTCCAATGGCCTTGAGACATGTACCGTGACGGCCAACAGGTACAAAAGGATGCTCGAAACATTTGTTGTACCCCATTTGCAGCAGCGCCAATGCCTTGACACCATTACTTTTATGCAAGATGGAGCACCTCCACACATTGGACTCCCTGTGCAACAGTTTCTTCGCCAACATTTCACCACTGACAGAATAATCAGTCGCGCGTTTCCGACAACTTGGCCATCTCGTTCATCGGATCTTAATCCGTGTGATTTTTGGCTTTGGGGACACTTAAAAAACCTTGTTTATCGAGAACGTCTGATAACCTTGGCAGATTTGAAAGAGAGTATCAGTCTGCATGTGAGAAGCATCTCAGATGACCAGTTACGATCCGCAGTTGAACAAGCTGTCCACAGACTTCACATTTTACATCTTCAGGAAGGGAACCATATTGAGCAGCATTCCCTGCATCGATAACGTCCTTGTTTCATGTATGCTTGGTACTTTCAAATAAAATGTGTTTAAAACGTGTTTTTGTGTCTTTTCAGCATACGTCCAGTGGTACAGCGCCACCTATCGGTGATTTCTGGAACTAAATTTTTTTTTCGTGAAATCCGTTTCCCCATTTTTTGAATAGTATGTCCACAAATTTTCAAGCCTTTACACTGAGTAGTTCGATATCCAGGGAGGTCAGAGTAGGGGTGTTTTATTTCTGGCCACCCGGTATAAGAAACATATTATGAACCTATAACAGCATAAACATAAAACTTTATTAGTTCGCCATATTGGCTATAGATGGCAGCACGTTACCGCTTGAAAATTTAAGTAGCCAATATGGCTAACTAATAAAGTTTGAAAATATCCTATCTGTAACTCCGAACTGCTGGACCGTAGCGCTTCAAAACCGCGCCAATCGATTCCTCGTGGCCAAAAACCCCAGACCCCCAAGTTTACCGGAGTTTATTAATTCTGGGGCGATTTTCGACTTGACAACCATTCCTCGTATTATAGTATTAGATAGATATGTATTACTTTATATATCTTTCAAAATTCATAGTTTTTCTATGGCAAATGATGCATTTGCTAATGGTAAAACGATGACTTTTTCCTGTCAATATAAATGAAAACAGAATTATTAACTTATTTCTACCTTGCAAAATGTTTATTTTCAAGGAAATTATGAGTTTTAAGAAGGATTTGAACACATCTAGAAGCACAAAATAGATTTATAAATATTATTCATTCGTGCGTTGCCTAGCATGTGTTACTGCAAAAGTAAAAAAAAAAGATTTACGTCACTAGAAAATATGATGACAATAATTGAAAGGGTGATCAACGATTTCAGTCTATTTTTAAGACCAGCGAGTTCGGATGTCTCATTATTACAGTAATTTAAGTATCGATTACTGACCGAGCTGTTTCCCAGAATGAAGTTTCGTAAAAAGAACCTTATAATCAATAATAAAAAAAGTTGGGCAGCTATAATAACAGTTTCGACTTGTAGATTAAAATATCAGTTTCTTACTTGTAAATTGAGAAGAAGATATTAGTGATAAAATATAGAGGATAGAGTTGCATTTGTTAATGGTTGTTTCCATGCGAAGTTTTAGCTTCAAGATATCATTATATTAATATCCTTTCAGAAAGTTAACAACGCGAGCTCCAATTAAGGTTCACAAATAACAAATGTCATACACTGATCTTTTTTTTTTCGAAACTAATAGCAATCTTGCTGAATATCAAATTTGGGATCATTATCCACTTTTCTCCAAGAAAGAGACTCGAACTAGAAATAATGAAGGTTGTCCAGTTTCAAATGAAACGAAAACTGATAGTTACACTAATTTATTATATATTTTTGCTATATAGCAACAGAGAACTTACTGGGATTTTCAATAACTGCCTTATATCGATGGAATAATATTTTCCTGAAAATTTTAAGCTAAGCCTACATTTAACACGATGGTTTAATTCACAAAAAGAAACTGAAATAAATTGTTACTGAGCAAAATTTCTCCTTTCAACATAAAGCTGTAGTATTTTTATTTCTTATCAGTGGCTATCATTACATATATATTTCAGCATTATAAAAGTAAAACTAAGGAATTAATTCTCGTAAAAAGAATCAAACCGATCAGTCATAAACTGTTTCTGAATAAAGGGATTTTAGTGTAACTTTAAAGGAAATTGGAACATAATATTCCAGAATAATATTTACACATAAAACTTTCCTCTGGTTTACTTCATAAGTTTCAAACGAAAAGCTATCACCAATTTGAAGTTTATTCTTTTCGCTCCTATTCCAAGTGGTATGATGAAACTTAGCGGTCAGTTTAGACAAAGAAAAGAGAAAATTTTGGATTCGTCCTTCAAAACTGTGTTTTTCATCTATGCCATTTTCGGCATTCATATGTTTGATTCCAAGAACAAAAGAAAGTATGTTCTGAAATGTCTGCATGTGGGAATTTTCCTATTGACTGTACTGTATCGCATTTTTATCGGAATAATCTTTCAATACTTGACCAATCGAGTTACAGTAAAACTTAATTTAACTAGCTTAATATACAAATTTCTGGAAGTGACCGTTCTTGTACTTGTTCTGTTTAAAAGAAAGGAATTCAGTGAAATAGCCCGCAAAGTAACATCCTTCTGTATGCACATGCAACCTTCTGGAGCAGAATCAAAAACCTTGATTAACAAAGCACGGACAAATTGTTACAAACTATTGTTCTTTCATGTCGTGATATGTGTTTCTGCTTATCTTAGATATATAGCTGACCAAAGTGATGTGGTTTTTATTCTCAAGGGCCATACTCTCAACTTATTCGATGATACATTCTTGCTGAATCATCGAATAGCAATATTCACAATCTCAGTTATAGTCTGTGTATTATCTTGGAATTTGGCATCAATGCTTTACATAGCCTTCTACTCGGTAACATGTCATGCCCTCTGTTCGGCTATCGATGCCTTTAAAGGAAAGTTATTACTTGCCAGGCCGGAAGAGTTTGAAGATATGGCAATTCTTGCCAATCATGTGGAAATCCTGGTTAAATATGTTGATAGAAAATTGTCTTTAGTTACATTTTTCACTTTTCTAAATGTGTTTGGTATAATTATCACTACTGCAACCGATCTCGCCCGTTCTCATAACTATACTGCATACGGTCACAGCTTTCGATTTGCTTATTTTGGATACAATTTCTATCTATTTTTAAGTCTTGTACTTGTTGCTGCAAATGTCAACGAAATGGGAAAAGAGGTACAAATTTTGAGCCACAATATCCCATGGAATCAACCAGAATACGAGAATGAGAGATTTATTTTAGTCTCGAGGTTGAAAAGTTTGAATACTACTCTAACACTGTGGAATATAGGAGAATTAAAGAAACAATTCCTCTTATCCAGTTGCAGTGCTCTTCTTTCTTATTTCGTACTTCTTTCAAGCATATAAAAATAACACAGAAGAAGAAATTACACATTTATAAGAATAGAAACTTGTAGAATATAATATTACAATATGTAGGAAATCTACGTTTTGCACGTGTTTAGAATTGATTCTGATGATAATATACAGCTAATATTGCTGCTAATTCTTTGTAA
>JAPMOQ010029938.1:333802-356996 GCA_026543055.1 Argiope trifasciata
GATAACTTTTTAAATTTAAATTTTAAATTTTAGTCTCGTTCGAATCCAAAATAGTTTTTGGTTCAGTTTCCGTAAGTAGTTTTGTTTTGTCGTATATTGCTAATGTATATATATATATATATATATATATATATATATATCTTTTTTTTGAATTTTTGCAATATTATTTACGATGTATAGAATAAATTTAATTTTTTTCACTTTCACTTATTAATTAATTAAAACATAAATTTATACCGTTATGAAAAAATATTAAAAATCTAATTTAATTATTAAATTGGTTAGGAACATAATTGAAAATTATTAGAAAAATATAATTGTAAAACAAATAATTGAAATAATGTAGTTATTACAATAAAGCTTTTTAAAAACTGCAGGGAAAATAACATGCATATTTCCTTTGATTCAAACCGCGTTACATCATCTTAATCCATTCTCAAGAGATAACTGGTTTTCCTTTCTCGAAAAAAAAATAATAATCAGTCAGACACTATAAAACTCATTAAATCTAAGAAGCATTACTCATTTCCTTTCCATTTCTACGAAAGCTTCATCAAAATGATATTATTTCTGGTTGAATGCGCTGGATATTTGAAGGAAATAAGGCTATTGAATCGATATTTTCTTAATAATGATATTGGATACCAATTTTATTTATTTTTGATTAAAAAAATATGTACTTATAATTGCTTTTGGAAGTTCAAAGCACTATTTTAACTGGAAGAGGTTTCAGAAACTCTTATTAGTGGAAGATATCTTATATCGAGAATAAGGCACGCAACTTCAAATGCTTTGTAAGTGACAAAAACAGATAGTTTGATATCGCTTAAAAGCTGGAATAATATCAAAATTTTGAATGTTTAAACCTGATATGAATTAAGCATTATATATTCTTTCGCATGTTCTTAAATCTGAATCCCTTACATAAACCAGCTGAAGTGTTTGTCTGTTTTAAACTTTCTTCACAAACTTGTCATGCCAGAGAACATTTTACATGACATTGGCGTATAATAGTTACGAAAGATTAAGTTTTGATGTGAATTTAGCATTTTAACTGAATCTATCACGCCATCCTTGACGAGGTATTTGGCAATTAATCATTGCCATGAGGTCAAAAGTATCCAAAAATTGAATTTGTGTTGTGTATTTGTATTTTTCAACCGATTGAAACCAAAATTTGGTACAAATTTTCACTTTTAATGGTATTTTGTGATAGTTGTAAATTTGTCACAAAATACCATACTAAATTTGATATATTATTGTGTTACAAATTTTTAGAAATGAAGACCTACTGAAAGTCAAAACGTAATAAGATTTGGTTCAAAATTTATTTTCCAAATAATTCTCTTTCCCGATTTTTACTGCACATAGAATGTGGTCTCTCTAATTTCATATATGTGTATGAATCAGTCGGGCGTAAAAAAATGTAAAAGAAACAGCAAAATATCTATTGTCCTTAACACTTACTCTCTTTCTTCAGATTTATTGTAAGTATTTACAATTTCACTGTTTTAAATTTTATTCATTTCTTTATTAATATATGCATGGCATGGTCGGCCTTCATAATGAAGGGGCCCAGATGCAACAAGCAATATGGGGCTCTAATTTTTTTGTGAAGCAAAAAGAAACGAGCGCATGTTATTAAAGCATATTTATTTAATGCATGATTTTGTTTTTTCTAATACATCAATTATTTCAGGAAAATTACAATTTTTTTTGCAATTTCTTTTTCAATGCTTTATACAGCAAGTGCATTTAAGTATTCTGAACGCATGCCTAACCGAAGATATTGGGTTGTTCGGAAAGTCATTTCATTTTTTTTTTTGTCAAAATGAAAAGAAATTTTCGTTTAATGAATAAATTATTTATTAAATTATAAAATTGCCATTCTGATCTAATACCTTTTGCCATATTTTTGGTAGTAACATGATTACACGCTCATAAAAGTTTTGGTCTTTGCTGTAAAAAAAAACTGATCGAGGTGGTTTTTGGCCTCCTCATTTGAAGGAAAAATTTTGCAAATCAGTTCTGGTACTGATGTACTGTTAACACATCTTCTCCACACATATTGGCTAATTTATTTCTGGCTTGACAGCATTTTTACCTTTTATATAGCAAAAAAGAAAAAAAATGACGAAAATGCTGTTTATTGCTCTCCATATTTAAAAGGGCACCATCCAAAAACTACTGCGAAGAATCAGCTGCACTTTTTCACACTCAAGCCTTGCTATATCAGCTCTTAAAACATAAAATGATTTTGCGGTTTAAGTATGAAATTGGGTGCGAAAAATACAATTAAATCCTCTGTCGGGAAAAAACGAAATTACTTTCCGAACAACCTAATAATTCTTAATAAATTTCAATTTGCTAAAAGAGAGCTCAGCACCAGGTATAGTAAGTAGCAATGTAAAGAAATATTTTAATTCAGTTAATACATTTAGAAATGACTCACTATAGTTATTATTTAGTATGTATTACAATATGTCTTGTGCATTATTTACATCTCCTATTCAAAGTCAAATCCCGTAGTAAACAAACTTCTTGGATTAGGTTTTCATTTACATCTTTGCTATAAAACTTTATAAAGTTTCTGGAACCTATCACTAACTCATGTTTTTCTAAATCTTTTATAACAGAGACTAATTTGAAATCGGAGATAATATTTGGTGTTATTTTAAATCTATCTTCTATTTGTACATTGACAGTATCAATTACAATGTTAAAAAAATAACACCTGAATTCCTCTACCAGGTTTTTTATAATTTCGTCTTCTGCTAATTCAGGTATATAATTTTTTCCTTTTTCGAATTCGCTTTACAGGAAAATGTTCTGAAATGTTCAAATTACGTGCTAACACTTTTGCTTGGTCTAAAAATGTGTTAAATTTTGAATTTCAGTTTTAAATTAATTGATTAAATTGAAAGTCGAGTGAAGGGCAAGTGTTTTTATTTGAAATAGTTTATTGATAAAGTTATTGCAAAATATACTATTAAACATAAATAGAGGGCAATTCTTTTATTGCATCTAATAAGCTTTTAGCTTCGGATACCGTTGTATTATCGTTACTTACATCAATAAATTCATTATTTAACTAATTTATTCCTATTTTTTAAAATTAATTTCATTACAAGCAATGAGTTATTGGATTTCAAAAATCCACAATGCATTTTTTCTCATTTATAGGACATTTTAGCATTGAAAGGCTTTTTTAATGAATACTGAAAATGAGGTCAAAGAATTCGAGGTGAAAGAATTTAAAGAATTCAATCAAAGAATGAAAGGTCAAATTTTTAAATATGAGTTTATTTTAGAGAAATAAAAGGAATTTTCTTTGCTTTTCTCTTTTTCCGTGAAGCATCTTTCGATGAAGTAAAGGATATCTTTAATAGAAAAAAACGACATTTTTTGTATACTGTATTGTGTTAATATATTAAAAAAATAATTATTCATGAAATAACAGTAGAAAATAGTTGAATTGCTATGTTTATAATAAATTTATGAATTGTTATGATTAAAATACAGAAAAAAATCCCAACTCTTAGTAAAAAATGCATTTTTGTATCACAATCTTTAAAGAATGCTATTAACAATTGTCAATAAACTAAAAATGAAATTAAATAAAAAAGCTATAAATAAAAGCCAATAAATTAAAAATGAATATAAATAAAAAATGTTATAAACAAGAGATAATAAACCAATAAGTTAAAGGAAACAGCTGTATACTTGTCAAAGACATCGTATATATTGGAAAAAAATATTTCATAAAGGAAAGAAAAATGAAAAATTTCGCAAATATTTTGTGTAAAAGGTATATCATAATGAAACAAATAAGCAAGCAAAGAAATAAAATAAAACGAAAAAATACTTGAAGTTACGTAGCTAAATCAAAGATGAAAAATGTAATTAATTTGCATTTTAATATTAATTCGAAAAAAATATAAATAATATTATCTAGTGAAATTCGAATAAATTAAAACAAATAAAATAAATATATATTTGCAGTTATGTTGCTGAATCAAAGATGAAAAAAACACACAATTAATTTGCTTTGCAATATTAATTCTAAAACTGATATAAACAATATTATCTCGCTGAAATTTGTTTCGATTACAAATTTTACCTCTTTTACATACTAGATGGCAGCGTAAACTGATTTCTAACAATTTATTTAAAAAAAATGTCAGAAAATCGAAATTTGTTGCAAGTTGCTTTTGATAGATGGCAGCACAAGACAGGGAATCGCTATTTCTCTTGCGAGTTTAGTTTTTGCGTCAGTTGAAATAATGAGCGGCGCACTAATGAATTTGATATATTTCATTTACTATTTCCTTTACTAACACTATATATATTATGAAATTTAGGATAAATTATTTCATATAGCAACATTTTTTCCCGATAAGAGATTACCGAAACACACAGTACAACTTCAAATTTTCTTCAATTTGAAGTTCCTTTTAAATTATATAGAAAAAGACTAAATGCCCACAAAAGTTTATCTTTTAATTAACAAAAAATCATAATAGATAATAAATTTGACTGTAATAGTTCAATGAATGAATGCAATAGCGAAGTTCGAATATTTTTGATAATTTTATTTTATTTGTTTACTTTTTGCTCCTACTTGTTATTTTAAAAACTGCAGAGATCTAGTTTAATTATTATAAATAATAATTAATTGAACTATAAAAAAAATAAAAAACTATTAAATTTTGTTTAATGCATTTAGTTTTCTTCTTTGTGAGGGTTTACTAAAGAAACAGAAATTAAGTTCTGTCTAACAAAGAAAAAAAAAAAGAGTTTAAATTTTGTATTAGAGTTAAGATAAAAATAGTATTTGTTTAATTAATATGCCTGGATTAGATTGTAACTTTACCTAAAATTTTTTGGTATTGATTTCTCATTTTTACAGAAATATGAACTACCGAATTGTGCTAGAGTGTATTTCATCTTGAATATAAGTGTAACTAAAGAATAGAACATTTCGATTTTTAAAAAAATATTTTACGACATTCTTTGAATATGACATTTTTCTCTTTAAATGATATTTGCAATTTGAAGTGGAGATATCAATTAAGCGAATTGTACTTTGACATTGAAATAATTGATAGAAATTTTACTGATTTAATATAATAGGTTAATCATCCCAAACAGAGAATTATGTTTGCTTACGGATATTGAGATAGTTAAAGATGGTTGGGAAATATACATTTTTATTATTTATATCAAACGACTTAAATCTGAAATAAAATTGGAAATTATTTAATTTTTATTTCGACTAGGACAAAATATTTGTTAATTTCTCTTAAGTCTGCGTTACACTAAGGGAAGCATCTGGTAGAAAATTCAGAATGAAATATACATAATACTTTGAAAAATTTACTGGACGAAAATAGTTTCATCAAAAAGTTTCTATAAGCATTTTTTTATACCTGTGAGTTTGCAAAGGAAATTTAAAAAAAAAAGGATGGAAAGAAGAGTAAAATGCTTCTGAGACTAGAAAACAAACCGTATTCTAAAGTTTTTTTTTGTAAATGGTTGATTTTTTTTTTAAAAAAGTGGTAAGAATAAAATTTGAAATGAACATCTTGTCTTGTTTACAATGAATGAAAGTATTTTCCGATGAAAACCCAACTGGCTGACATTATTTAATTTTTTTCCATAAACGAATCGCCACAAAAGTAAGTTTTTTCTTCTATTTTTTTTTCCCAAGTTTAATTTTCACAACTTTTTTTGAAACGGACCATTATAATGGCACCCGAAAAAAAAAAACAGTTTTTTTATCATATATTTTTTTTTCTTCTATGAATGCGATAAAAAGATAAAGAAAATAATAAAAAAATATACCAATTTTTTTAGCACTTTTTTTTTGACAGAATTGAATTTTTCAAAAATAATACTAATATAAAATTGAAATTTTTATCAGAAGTTTACTATGATCTATGTAATGTAATCTATGTAAGAAGAACTTTTATGAAACTATCAAAATTTCGTGTAATTAGAGAAAATTAATTTCAAAATGTGGTTTTTAATTTATGTTTTAAGCTTTACAATTGTTTTAAAATTTAAAATAGGAGGCAAAAGACTTGAAAAAGTACTCAGGCATGACATAATTTAAAAAAAGGGCAAATAGAATATTGAATTTGATATGAATAATGTAGAATATATGAAACAAAAAATTTCCCTTATTCATACTTGATATTTAAATTTAATTGATTAGAAAGTAACTTAAATTAAGAAAACAATTAAGTCCAGTTTTAAATTTTTTTTTATTTTCAACGCTGCACATATAGAAGACACCTTAATATGTGTATTCAAATTCGAAATTGCTACAATCTCCAATATTCATTTGCTACACCAAGGTCGAAGAAAATATTTTAAAGTAGTGAAAAGAAGGTTCTTTGAAGTATCCATAGAGACAACCATTTGAAAAACTAAATGATTAATAAGGAAAGAACGATCCGATTATTTTGAACAGTAAGAATCGCAAATCAGAAACAACTTAAAATACATGTATCACAAATCAAGTAGCATGCATAGACTTTGTACAAAGTGAGTATAAAGATTTTTCTTCATTGAAAAAAAAAAAAAATTAGTGTAAAATGAAAAGCAGAATATAATAATTATTTTGATTTGGACTCACTTAATCCAGTTTTTATTGTTTTTACTTTCTGATATATGTAGTATAGTAATCCTAAAAAAAAAAAAAAAAAATCGAATTTAAGAGTTTTGACGAATTTCCGGGTTTTAGACCACTCTGAGTTCGAAAAACATATTTACCTGTCTCTGACAAGGATGACTGAAAAACGCCTTGAGCTAGACACTTGAAATTTGGCCTGCGATCTTTACACCAAATGTTGAAATTTATAACAAATTTTGAGTGAAATTTGCTCAGAGGAAGTCTGTCTGTCTGGCTATTCTAATATAAATTAACATGATAATTGCAAAACAAAAAGAGATAGGTAAGATTCGGTACAGGATTTAACATCTATGATGTAAAAGTCAAATTTTGTGTCAAATTCAACGAAGGATCAAGCCTCTGCTGGTCTGTACTTTTAGATTCAAATAAACGCGATAATTCAAAAACCCAATGACTTATGGGATAGGATTTAAAGATTACAAGTGCAGTTTTGTGTCAGATTTTTATTGAAAAATGTGCCCAAAACACAAATTCCGTTTTTGGATAATATTTCTTCATGCCAGGAGTTAATACTCGACTTAAACTCACTAAGGATGGTAAGATAGATTTAGTAAAATGCTAAATTCACATAAAAAGTTAATATTTCTTAATTATTGTACGCCTATTCCATGTATCTGGCGAATACGTGAGAAATTTTGGTACAGAACACACCCACGGGCCTTTATCATCATAAGAAGTGACGCAGCTGATTCATACAAGAAAAACTGAATGGAAATTTAATTTTTAACGAAATTCATTGTTTAGAGAAGCTACCATTTCTCTCATTCAATGAATTAAAACTTGTTATTTCTCGTCAAGGTAAGTTAAAAATGCAAATTGAGCTATTCAACAATTGAAAGGTTGGATAATAGATGTTCTGTTCAGTGTTACATAATAAAATTTGAACAATCTCAATGAGATTCAGGAATGCATTTATTATTTATTTTTTTAAAATTAAATAATAATTAAATAATAATTTATTTATTATTAATTAATTTTTAAATTTTTTTCGAATTACAAAAAAAACGCAAATTGAAACTTTCTAAGCCTAATTAATCTAACTAAAAATTCAATCGCTGAAATTATAGTTTAAAAGAAGATACCAATTTAATTGTTGTATATCCAGTTACTGAGATTACAGATTAAAAGAAGATATAGTTCAATTACTGAATTTGAAATTTAAAAAAAAGAAATAATAGTCTCAAAAAAGTTTTGGTTTTTAAGTATTATTCAAAGATTATTTATCAAATGATTATTTGAAAGCAAGACTTTACATTCACTCTTTGTTATGTATCAGACACAATAAGTCTGTTTTTTTTTTGGTGCATTGTTTATACATGTGAAGAAAATACTGCTTACGGAAACATTTTAGAAATATATTAAATGAATGCTTTCTTCTTTATTGAAATCATGATCTCCTAATTTAATTTGTTGCTGCTTTTTAAAAAAATTAACGACAAAGAATTTGCCACGAACATTCTATGAATAATATTCTCTCCATTTGTTGCTCAATATATTTTTTAAAATTGAACTCAACCGTTAAAAAATATCAGCTGAATTAATAGCTAAATCTGCTTATTATAAGAAATTCCATATTTAACTCAAAATCAATTAATGTTCGGAATCAAAGGTTAGTGCGTGCGTAATCTTGGGGTAATTATTGTCAAAAATCTTCCAAAAATAATTAACACAAGGAAGATAAATTGACTGACAATTTATTAGCCGTTAAAGAGGGTTAAACACACCCTTAAATTTTTTTATTTCGTTAATGCCTTCAACGCAACACTATGTGTCTGGTGTCGAATAAGGCTTTGCCTGACTGACGTTGCTACCTAACCATGCCTCTTCCGTTAACTCCAGGGTCATCTTTTACGTCATTGTGACGTTATTTAAAATTGATGACCCTGAGTTAGACTCACTTGTACCCTGTAGTCTAAGATGTTATCTAACCTAAATAGACAGGAGAAAGTTTTGCAGTTTAGTCACCAAACTGAAAATCGGAACAAAGTTGGGCAAGAGAGATAAACATGTTATTAAACAATTTCACTAGATTTTTACATGACGAAATTATACTTCTTAATTAAACGTACAATAACAGAGATTGATAAGTTATATCTTTACTAATAATAGAAGAGAATGTGTATACTGATTGAATGTAGGGCTCTACAAGATAGACCGTTAGAGCAGGAATTATCGGATTGAGCATGAATGCAATTTGGAGGTCGAAAATGAGCATCTTAGAGAAATCTCGTTTGAAATTTTAATTAAAGAAAAATTAAGAGCAATTTTTTTTGATTTTTCTATGTATCTTCTGAAAATATTACAACGCAAAAATACTTTAGAGAACGTGAACAAGCATCTCGGTGCGATCTATTTAAAAATATTAATTAATGAAAAAATAAAGGTTTTTTTTTCTCTATATATTTATTGAAAATATTACAACCCAACAATACTTTGGAGGATATGAATTTACATCTCGGAGCTATATATTTTAAAATATTAGTTAATAAAACAGCAAACAGAGCTTTGATGCTCTTTTTAAATATCTGCTGAAAATATTACAACACAAAAGTACTTTGAAATGTTCATGAAAATGTGTATCTCAGAGCTATTCGTTTTGAAATTTTAATTAATGAAAAATTAAATGGAATTTCGATGTTTTTTCCGTATATGTGCTGAAAATATTACAGAGCAAAAAAGCTTTACACCATTTTGAAATAAAAAAGTTATCTTCTGAGTGATTTCAATATAATTATTGCCTAAGTAATTGTTTATAAAATAATTTTTACATTTTTTTAAAAGTTTATTTTACAGCAATACATTTCGCGGTTGCAAAATTACCGAAATTGTTTCTATAAATATTTCAAAGTGGATTTTATTTCTGTCGTTGATACGGAATGTATCAAAATAAAACTTATTTTTTTATAATGAATAAGTTTCTGTTGAAATATGCTTTTAACAGACTTTTTAAAATGTTATTGCGTATGAAATAATTGCATTAATTTACAAATATGAGAAACCTGAAATAATTTCCTTAATATTAAAAAGCTTGAAAATCACATGAAACAGTTATAAAATTAATTGAAAGGTAGTTATAACTAAGATAAATTTATTTAGAATCTATTTTATATTTTAAGAATTGAAGGGTTTGCTGCAAAAAGGAGGTAGCTCCAATTATACAAGTTTGCAGAAAAACCTAAAAAAAGTCTTAAAAATCTAAATTCCAATGAAACAGACAGCTCCATCCCTTAAGTAACACGAGACCTAAGATTGGACATCTTAGTTCTCGAGTTCTTTTGGCACCAAATGAAAAATGACTTTTTAAACCACATGACAGTGCATGTAACTCTAAATTTCCCCAAGTTGTATCTACATCGTGTTTGGAGCAGACTCTTCAATTTTGTTATATTTCTAAACATTTATAGAGAGTTGTACTTCTTACAAAGGAAAAGATAAATATTTTTAATTAAAATTAAAGTATTAAGGTCCAGTTAGCTCTCCTGTAGAGAATTTTCAAAAAACCCGGTCTTGAAGAATTATTTTTGTTTTGTTTATGCAACAGAGAAATAGATTCAAAGCGTGAAATATTCTAGCAAAACTTGCAGCGGGACAACTAGATGCTATCCCAAATATTGCGTAATTACGGATATAAAATGTAATTACGGATATTTACGGATATAAAATAGGAAATCATAATTACACTAATATCATGAACATCATAAATGAAAGTTTTGTTTGAAATAATTTTAGGCAAATAAATCACTATATATTGTCATGATCAAAGATAATGTTTTATGTTATGGCCCAATTTTTGAGTAAATCTTTTAAAAAAATAATCTAATTAAAAGAAGTTGAGTTTGCGCGAGTCACAATTTCTGCCCTTTTTAGCATTCTTTTAGCTTCTAAAATCCTTAAATTCAAGAATGTAAAGGATTTAAATACGACAAAAAAAAAAGGTTTTTAACTTTTTCTTAATTAAATAATAGACAATTAATTAGAGGCAAGCTTGTGCTGAACTGGCCCGTTAAGATGTAGCAGAAACTTACTGAAGTATTCAATTTTTAGTGTAATATCACATGCCAGCAATTGGCAACGGATGTGAAACTAGTGTGTCCTGCATACGCGAAGCTTGCTGAATATGCATAATTTTTTGATTGTATAGCATCATTCATATCTTCTTATCAGAAAATATATTTCATGCTGATGTTAATATTGCTGCTATTATACCGGTTCATCAAACCGCATCTTTATATCTTTTTAATACTTTATGGCAGTCAAACTTTGAAGATTTCTTTTGCGTTAACAACAAAAACTCAAATCTTCAAATATGATAAGTTGCATTGCTATATGAAATTATTATAGTATTTTTGAACTCTAATTATCAATATAATGCATCCAACTTGAATTTTTTTTATTAGAATATTTTGATATTCATATGGTTTTTTAATATATATATGCAGCTTTTGAAGTAGAAGCATATTTTGATGCACATTTTAGCATATAATTACTAACTAGGATCGTTCTAAAGAAAAAATGCATTTATTTTATTTTTCTTTGTAACATTACATGTGTAACATGGTGTGTAATTAACTATTATCTATGAATTGTATCGAAAAATAATTTTTGTGTGTGTATAATATATAAAATTATCTATGAAATTTTGTACTTTGTTACAGCAATATTAACATTAAACAAATATAAATCCACTAAATCCATCTTTAATTCTATTCTGCATAACGAAACCAACACTAATTATAAATTTCATCAAGATATCTTGATTATTTTTTTGAGATACAATCGTCTCGTGCAATCAGATTGTGAAAAAAAACTTCGTTATACAAAAAATGGTTTTAAATTTTTAAATGCTTATAAATAAGCATCACTTACGTGTTAGTAGTTTGGGATAACTTGCTTTCTATATGACATAGTGACAAAATAAAGATATTGTTACGGATTTCCTATCCTAATCCGTCGGGTTCGTTTACTCGTATAGTGGGTATCTATGGTATGAGAAGATGATGATGACATAATGACCAGTCCTTCAGTAGACGACACAACACAGACGTTTATTTACAGGACGAAGACATGACAGCACAAAGACGACAGATATTGACAGCACAACTATGTACAGAAGACAACTAATTATAGCCGAGACGAACACACAAGACAGCACACAGCAGTACTCTACTGCAGACAGTAGCCCACCATAGCAACAGTAGTTCACTGGAAGAAATTCCGTAGTGACATCGTCCACAACTCACAAAGCGGCCAGACAGGATTCAGCAGGAGAGGGAATCTTTAAAGGATTCGTTCTACACTCACGTAGGTCTTTCCGTAGGCCGAAACTACTCCTGTGTCTCTTCTTGCCTTCGCTGCCGACTCACTACTTCGAACAACGGGACTATTCTTCAGTTCACGACAGCTCCGTTCCCGACGACGACACACGACACAGGCTGCGTCAGAATACGCCTCACAGTGATTCAGCAATTCTCCTTTAAGGACTCCTCAGTTCTAGACCTCTCTATTCAGGTCCACTCGGTCGACTACCGCCGCACTTCTCTAGGTCTCAACTAAGTCAGACCGTTCAGCTTCTACAACTCCGCAGATTGCCTGCTTTATATATATAGCGCCCGAAGGTGGGGCTAAAAGCCTTCCGGACGAATCAGGAGCATTCTGGATGTATCTCGGCCCCTAATGAACGGATCGAGAATATTTCCGATGTGTCGGGTATTATTCAAGTTGTTCCCAAAGTCGTCAAATTCGTAGCCAATTCACCAAATGATCGCCAACCTCTGGGATCACTGACGTCACACCCACTCACTATTCAATACAGATAACTGTAAATCTGTCTTCCTTACGATGACAGAACCAGCTCGGGAAAGCAAAACCACAGGTTCGTAACAATATTATTGCAAACATAAACATATCTAATTTTTAAAACTGCATAATACATAAAAATGAAAATTTTTATACAAATTCAAGTTTTTAACCTATTAGGATATCTTAACAAAATTGAATTAATGTGAAGAAAATTTGATTGACAGTTACTTTCATTAAATTTTATTGCCATATAAGAATTATCATCTGTCGTGAATTTAAGACAAAAAATGAATCCCAGGATTCTATAATATTTATAATAAAAAATAATGAAATATTTTAAAGATAAAAAATAATAAAAGAGAAAAATAATATATCCGAAACAAAAATGAAAAATTTTGAAAAATAATAATAAAAAATTTTTCAGAATTATTATTTTAATGCTATTCTATAAGTCGATAGTAACTAACTTATCATTCGTACCCTGCGTTTTTTCAAAACTATTTTTGAGATACCTATTTTTATTGAAATCCTATGAAATAAATGTATTTTTATACGGTGCTTGGATTATAAAAGTATTTTTATGCATTGCTTATGTTATAAATGTATTTTTTATGCAGGAAAGTTAAAAAAAAATAGGTCTCCTGTCATTAAAAATATTTTATTAAAAAATCGGTAGGGACAAGAGACAAAAAAAAAAAAAAAGATGCCAGGAATGTTTTAATGTTTAAAGGAAATGTTAAAAAAAGATTCAGCGAAGTCATTTCTTTATTTAGTAATATACGATTAAAAAGTAGCTTAAGAGTTGAGAAAACTTTCTACATCAAGGAAATTCATTTATTTCGGGCGTAGGAATTTTTTTGTGCTTCTATTTGCCGCTGAAAATATATTTCAAACTTTTAATCATGCGTATGCCTACATTCTGGGCAGATAAAAAAAGTTATGAAATAAGCTTGCAATATATAGTTGCCATTTTATTTTTAAAAATTTATCTTTCAAAAAATTATCTCCAAAATAAAACATTGAACGAATAATTTTTTTTTAAAAAAAAGTACAGGTTTTTATATAATTTAAACTTATTTTTAAAATAGAGCAGCGGATTGAGAAAATTAATCTGTTTTGCTGCATGTAAAATAATCCCATTCTACTTTTAAAAAAATTTTTTTTAACTAGAAATATGTTTCAATTTCGAAAGGGCTTGGCACGATGACTATTCCAATAATACATGCATACTTTAAAAAAGTTTTATGATAAACAATTGATAACTCCAGCTAGTTCTCTATAGCTCTAGTTAGATTTTTATATTTATTGTTTCTTATGCCACTTTTCAAGTCTGCTGAAGCTATCTTCCAGCGATTTAAGCCGAAATGATAGTCGCTTGTTTTTGCAGTAGCGCCATCTAGGTCCAAGAGTACGACTTAAGTACTTCATGCTTCATATTCGCAGGAAGAACCCCTTTTTAACGGGGAAGGGCACATTCACACCTCACAGATAGAACACATAAGTAGAACAACCATACCCGAACCGACACTTGGATCAAATGCGCATATCACGGAGTGACACGTGATCCCTTGGTACAGGGATCTACCCCTAAGCCAAGACGAGGTTTTTATAATTGTAAATAGTCAGAAATTTCTAGTTTTTGACTTGTACTTTTCAGGTGGCATTGATACAATTGAATGAACCAGCATTTGTTATTTGGGCAAATTATCTTCAAACACATAGTTTCAATTGGTCAATTGCAATTAATCTTGAGCAAAAAACATTGTTCTATATACTATCCATATTAAGAAATCGATTTAATAGAGATACAGTGAGTGTGGATAGATTGTAGAGCTATCCATTTATCTATAATAAATATTATCATCTTGAATGATCAAAATAAAATAAAATATCATCATGATCAAGTGTCTAACTTTATCAGAATTGTATAAAGTTAGACACTTGATCATGATAGTGATGTAAGAGTGCTCGATATTGATGAAAATGCCAATCTATTTTCTAAAATATCTCAAGAACTAAGTTAAGACACATTATTCAAAAATTAGGCAACATCAGAGTATTCTCAAAAAATTCATGTCCAGTTAATACTCGCATTGGCAACTCCCCCTTACTCTTCACCCATTAATAACTAATATATTCTACTGCCTATGGAGAATTTTATACGTATTATTAATTGGGTTGTTGTTACTTTCGGCACTTTACAAGCCCACTGACAAAAAGCTGTGAGCGATTTAAGCATAAATTAGAGCCCATTGTTTTTTCAGAAGCGCCAACTAGAGCCAAGACTACGACTTAGCTACTTCATGCTTCACATTCACTTGCACAACCTCTTTCAACAGGGGACAGATTCACACTACTCACACATAGAACATAGAATAACAACCATGCCCGAACCGGGACTCAAACCCGGGACCCCCAGATCACGGGGAAGACAAGGTACCCTTATGCCAGGACCCTGGCATTATTAATTGCAAATTTAAGTAGTTAATAATTCTTACCAGACAATAATTTAAATGGATGAACAGTTAATACTGAATAAGTATTCTTTCAATTTAAATAAGTATTTTCAAAAATAATAAAATAGTTTTATTAATTATTAAGTAAAATTATGAAATTTCCAACTGACCTGTGCGTTATTAACTGTTTATAAAATAATTACTCAATGCCCGCATTTCTGCAGGATGTATATATTTTATAAATATATAACAAACTGTATTTCGAATAAATTTGTAATATATTTAAACTAAAAATTTTTATTTTCATTTATTTCTAAGCGAAAGCCGAGGAGGTCTAAAATACAGGAATGAGAACATTAAAATCTGATATAAGCCGCATTTTATATTAAAGAGGAGTTTAGAATACTAACTCGAAAAATACTCTCTACACTAATTACTTAATAATAATAGCATTTAATTTAATTTCCTTGAAATAATTGCAGTAGATAAAATGTTTATAAATCCTTCCCCCATATCCCATATAAAATTGAGATAATTCTCCCATATAAAATTGAGATTGATTTTTTCATTCTTGTAAACAAGGATAAACAATTTCTGCTATTGTTTTGTTATATATTCTCGGACATCTAGAAAAGTTCTTTTCCTTTATTGCGTTTATCTACAGTTTAATTGAAATGATGAGGTTTTTCTACAATCGAAATGATACTTGCAATTTAAAAGGATATAAATTTCGAAACAATATCGACAGCAAATTGCAAAACTTTCTAAAAGAAAAATATTTACTTAAAATTATTTATTACAAAATGCTTAAAATTTTTTTTTCTCTCGAAAATGATCATTTTCAATTAAAACTTATTTAGTTAATTATAGTTGTATTATATAATATAATTATAGTTTAATTAATAATGCATATATCAACAAAATGTTTTTACGTACTGAATACAATATGTAAAATATTTATATATTCGTATCTATTATTTATATTTTCTATATATCTATTATTTATATTTATTATTTATATTTAGGAAAGATATTAAATGCTATAATGAAAGGTGCGCCTGAGAATTTTACTTATTTGAAAGGTCAATAAAAACAAAAGTACTTCAGATATTGTTTTAGTTCTTTTTTAATTTGAGAATACCATGTCCCAATGTTTTTTCATTCAGTTTTGAAAACAACATCGGTTAAATGGCAACCCCCATTGCGCATACGCCCATAGTCAACTTTTGAAGTTCTTGTCCACTCTTTGCAGCATATCAATCGGTATGTTGGCAATGGTCTCTCGAATGTTGTTCTTGAGGTGAGCTTTTGTCCGTGGTCGATCGACATAAACCAGAGATTTCAAAGTGCGCCTCGCCACTGAAAAAACGACAGCGTCTTCAGGCAAGTTGTCAAGCAGTATTTCAGATGCATTTTGACTGGCAACAAAATCGCGTTCAGTTAATTCTTGCACAACAGAAAATTTATAGGGATGAAATTGAAAGTCTTGATGGAGAATTCATCGAAGAGTGGTGCCAGAAATTCTCAGAGCAACTGCGTGTTTGAGAGCCGAGAACTGACTGCCTCACATTTTCCGGAGTTCTGGTGGTCCGTTGATCTCCATTTCTGGGTTTAGCGACGCTCTCGAAATGAGTTAACCCATGACAAAATCGAATTATGACCAGGAACGGGTCTGTAAAGAGGAATTTCAAAGCGAGCACGGAAGGCGCGTTGCGTAGCAATGAGTGACCATTAGAAAAGAAACTCCCGAAGGCAAAATCTCGCTGTTCTCTAGACAAGAGCATGATGGCAACTGACTAGAAGGAGAAGCAGACTTGGGGACTTCCCCTTATAGTAGCGCTGCCTATCACCCCTCTACCCACCCAACTCATCGCTCGAGAGTTTTTTCAAATAAGTAAGTTAATCTGGCGCACTCTGTATTTCAAAAAATAAAAATTGTTTGAAAATTTTTTTCGTTATTGCTTACTTGGTAGATTTTATTAGAGGTAGAAAATTTTTTTTTGTTAAAAACCAAACTTTGGAATTATTTTAAAGATGAAATAACAAATAATATTGACCAAAAGATTTTTTGTGATTTTTTTTGATGAATTTCTACTGGTAAAACCATTTAACAATAAAAACTTCTTGATAGCAATAGGGCTTTTTTTTATAATTATAAAGGAAGTTTTGTATTCTAATAATTGTAAATGTCTACTTAAATATGGCCATTCACGTTGAATTCGAACAAAAAAGAAGTAAAAAGTCTTGAATAAATACGAAAAAGGAAATAATATCCAAAAAATAAAATTGACGAGCAGGATATACTAGTGTACAAACATTTAATAGTTCATTATGATAGAAAAATTCAAGTACAAAATGTAATTCTTACGTATTTGAATATGGTTAAATGAAATAAAAATGTATAACGATTTAGTTTATTTAATGAAATTAGAGGCTGAATTCATATGATTAAATAATTGCATATTTAATAAAAATTGTAATGCAATGCCTTTCATAAATAATATATTAAAATGAATCTATAAACTACAAACTCTGTTGAGGCTATACGTATCTGAAGCGTTGCTCATCATCGGGTATTGATACGTGCGATGCTGCTAGACAGGTATTTTTTACTTTTTTTAGAAGGCTCGCGCACTCGTTTCGGCTAAACAATTATTTTTCGTACCTTTCGCAATAATTGGTGTCTACCATAACTACACGCAACCCTAAATACCCCAGAAATATTTTTTATTTGAAATATTATCTTCTTTTTCCGGCTTTAACTTATTATTATTATTATCTTATTATTATTAAATATCTTTGGATTTCATGTTTTCAAATCAATCACTCAGGTGGCAAGACATGCATCATACCAAAATTTAATTATATATTTCAATCATCGATAATAATGATCCGGAAATTTGTCAATAGGAGGAATAGAAAACTTAAAAAAAATCGTAACAACAGCGCCTGAGAAAATAAGTGAAAAAATGATGATTACTTTCTGTTTATACAAATTTTAAACTAAATGATTTAAAAAGAGTTTTTAAAAAAAAAGAAGTGAATAATAAAAGGTACTTACAGCTTTTTCTTTCATGAAGGAAGAATGGGAAGAAACATCTTTCGAGCAACCTGCACTATGTGTCCTTCGCAGCAATTTACTAAGCTTGCTGGTCTTGGTGGGGGTTCCACCGTGGGATCCAGACGTGGTCTTGCTGCTGCCTTTCAAGCTGCTGTCTGAATCTTTCCTGGACTTCCTAGGCTTGCTGAGGGATAGTTCAAGACCAGAGTCCAGCGCTTCCAACAATTCGGTGCTTGACGACAACGTGACTGTTGCTGCAGAACTTTTCCGATGGCCCTTGTTTTCGGGGGTCGAATTAGGAGTGCAAGTGGTGGTGGTGATGATGGGCGTCCCTTTTTCATTATCTTCATTAAACTCGAAGGTTACGCCACTGCTCCCAAAAGAAGGGGTGTTCCCAGTGCTGCTGGAGGCCCAGGAAGGGCTTGTTTCTTCCCCAGCACTTTCATGAGCGTCTCCGTTGGTGGTTGGAGTGTGTTGGGAATTCTGGTGCACGGGCGTGGTCTTGCGTTTATTGTAGGTGGCATTGGATGTAGGTGGCTGGGCCACCAATCCCAAGGCCACACTTGCTTCGCTCTGGTCGCGCATATACTTCTCCATAGCCGCCAGCGTCCATTTTGCGTTGTTGTTTTCCGTCTCTCCGGTTAAAACGCCCTGGAATGACAAAAACTGCATATTAGACCACATAAAATATTTAGTCAAAATTTGCAACTAGTCAATGAAATGTAAATCTAATAATCTATTCATTGATAAGTTAGTCAACAGAAAACGAGGTAGATGATACTACGATACTATAAAGATGGAGCACATGAATTTATTTCAACATTACTGATTGCACTAATTGATATCATTTATTGGCTCCCAATATTAGGCTGATGATCTGATCTGTGCAGGTAGCAACAGTATTTATGCTTTCAGAAACATTTCTTTAATAATCACATTCACACACGAACAAACATTAAGACAAGACATAACAAAACATTCACGTGTGCAGCTTAACAGTACAGTAACACATCTCTTTCTGATTACAATCGCAATGCACGATGCATTATGGGATAGCCTATCAGGCATCGCCATCTAGTATTCAAATGAGAAGATAAGAGTTATGTAACTGTTGCAGTTTAAAGTTTTAAGAAATTATATGCATTTTACACAGTTTTCTTTGCCTATATGAGTATAATCCACGGGTATTTTAAAAATTTAAGTCTTTATAGACTTCTGAGGTTCGTTCCCATTAATTTTAAACCGTGTTAAAATTTAACATTGAAATGATTCTTCAGGCCATTAATTATGATTAGATTAGAGTAACTGATTTTTATATAGTGTGATGATCACAGCGTTGATTTATTTCGCAGTTTTAATATGCATCGCTGATATTTTCTAATATTTGCATATACATTTTTAATGATATTGAGGAGGGAAGCTAGGTTATATATGGATGCTCCTAGAATCGCTATTAGGGTATGCTAAAAGACTAACAATGCTAAAACAATGGTATATTTGCCGGTGTCCTGGCATAAGGGTGGCACATCATTCTCGTGATCTAGTCGTCCTGGATTCGAGTCTCGGTTCTTCTTGGTTGTTCTACATCTGTGAGACGTGTGAATGTGCCCCCTCCTAGTAAAAAGGGGTTGTGCAAGCGAATGTGTGTCATCTTCGTATAAAGTTAGACTTCTGCCCTCTGGGTGCTCAGGGGTCTTTACCCTCAGAGGCTACAGCAACCCCTTTCACGGATATGACATCATCGTCATCAATGGCATATTTAATTAATTTTATTGTTTCAAATATGGGGTATGAGTACAACCTGTACTCCAACCATTATACCCCTATACAACCACTATACCACTGGATTTAACTAAAATTTTAAAAATAAAATAATATTGCACTTATATTTATATAGCACAGCTTTTAAAAAAAGTCTTAATTGAATTCATTACAGGATAATGCAAAAACGATTTGAACATTAGTTAAGAGTTTGTAAACAATAAAAAATAAGTGATTTAAATTTATTGTGGTAATTTTGTATTATTTATTACCTTTAAGTCAAAGTTAGCAACTAAGTGTCATCAAAAACATTAAAATTCACGAGCTAAATATTTCATATGATGGATATGATATCTTATATAAATAAAAAGTGGTCTTGTTTGTATTCAAGAAACATCAGAAATTAATTTTTAATTACGCAGTTAGAGAGAAGTATAATTAACACTTTTGTCAGCGGCTTCTTTGATATTGTTTAATGATAATTACTATGCAGGCTTACAATCTTTTAAATGAGAAAAATTCTATGCATATAATTTTTTTAAACTTACAAAATGTCATTTCTTTTACGCTTCTGGACATTAATTAAATATTTATTATTACGGTTAATAATAAAGAACTTATAAGGAAATTACCGTTTGAATAAATTTCAAATAATAATTTCCTGTCAAGGTTATTTTCCGTTTTGTTACATGATTTATTAATTAGTTTCGACTTAAAATTGAGGATAGTTATTAAAAGTACGTAAAGAAATAAGTATAATTAAAAGCAAGACCTATCGTCAAATAAATTATATCTGAAACTTAATGTAGTTAGAAAATTCTTGGGACGAAAAAGATTTAAATTATGCTACTCGTGTTGCGTATCTAAATAGAAGGAAAAATCATTAAATAATAATCATAAAATATTTGAGAGCAAGTCTATAAAAATTAAATAAATATGAAACTTTTCTGTTTCTTAAAGAGCGATAACAAATCAGAAAAGCAATTCTATTGTGTATTATACATTATAGAATGAGATATATAATAAAACATCAATTTTTTATTTGTATACAAAAGAAACAGCGACATTTCGTGCATAAAATGAAAAATAATAACGTCGCAATTTGGTCTAAGAGATAATCTATCTGCGAAATGGTTGAATTCTTAAGAAAATTTCATAACTGCTTAAAAATTATAAAATATATTTTATAAATTCGTATAAATCTAAATTATAGTTGAATATGTGCTTGGAATATTGAGTTATATTGCAGTTCAATAATCCTGAAAATACTTCAAATAATTTAGCCAAAATTTCATAGTTTGTTTATCATTTTGAAATAAATCATTATGTATTCAAATAGTTTCGGTCGAAAAAAATCAAAAAATTAAGCTGTCAAAAGAACAAAAGATTTTTGAATTAAATAATTTTTTAGGTTTAGATTTCAAACGGATAAGATACAGTATCATATTTTAACTTGTTCTCTCTGTTCTGATTTAACACACACTTGTTAATATATTAGATAAGAATGCATAGAAAATTCAAATTTTGAAAAGATTTAGATTAGATTTTCTAGATATTAATGAAAAATCTTTTATTTCCTTCCCTTTGAGACTTTGTTTCTCTGGTTTATTTGTTTTAAAACAGAATAAATTTTACTTATGATTTTAAGTGCTACATGGATATTTTAACAACTTTAACGTGGGCTTTTTTCTATTATCGAGTCTGCTTTCTTTGGCAATAGGAAAAAATAACATTAATATAATATAATTTCATTAATTGCAGATATGAGAACTTAAGATGCAACTCTGTATTTCGAAACATTTATATTTTTTCAATTTAAACATTCTATTAGAACAGGCTATTGATGTTTTTATGTGCATATAATTTTATTTCCTGAAATGAACTTTAAATTAAATTTTGGAAGATTGAAAATGCCATAAAATATCATAACATCATTCTTTGCTTGACAATTAAAAAGAATGATTGTTTTCTATAATTTGCTAATCAGTTGTAACGAAAGAAATTGTTTACTAATTTTAAAACTAAGCATATGTTACAACTACTATAGAAAATAACAAAGAATATTAAGGTTTTGCTTTACTTTTTATTTTAGAAAATAACCTTTAAAAATTTTGAGAATTCCAAAATACCCTCCAAAAATAATGTTTGACAATGACAAAGACATTGTTTATTACAATTTGCCAATCCATTATAAAGAAATAATTTACTAATTATTAAACTAAGTATATATTACAATTGCTCTAGAAAACAACGCAAGAATCTTATAACCTTTTGATTTTCTTTTTATTTTCCAAAACAGACATTAAAAATTTTGAGAAATCCAAAATGCCATAAAAAATAAGGTTTGGCAATTATGAAGACTGATTGCTTATTTTAATTTATTAATCCATTATAATAAAAGAAGTAATTTATTCTTTTAAAACAAATATACATTACAATTTCTATAGAAAGTTATGCAGAATTTTCTTTTAATTAATGTAATTTTCTTTTTATTTAAAAAAATAACCTTTGAAAACCTTTCTAGAATTCTGGAATGGAAATAGATAATAAGGTGTGATAATTATAAAGATTGCTTGCTTTTTACAATTTACTAATCAACTACAATAAAACATGATTTACTCTTTTAAACTAAATATATGTTTCACCCGCTCCAGAAAAGCACAAAAAGAATCTGAGGCTTTTGCATTCCTTTTTGCTTTTGAAAACGATTTATAACTATTAAAACAATTTTGAAAATTCCGAAATGGCTTTAAAAATATCAGGCATTATTCTTTATAATTGTGTACAATGCAATAAGACAAATAATAAGAAAATATTAACAAATCCCTACAATTTGTCAATTAATTTTGATGTAAGAAATAAAAAAAATCCATTTGCTAATACATTCGTTCAATTCTTGAACATTAAATAATCAAACTCCAATATTGCATTTGCTGAGATTTCCAAAATTCATAAATAATATAAGGTTATTATTTTTAAAAAAATGTCTGTATTGTAAGAAGACAGATAATAAGAACTAAAGTCTTTCTACAATTCGCTAATTAATTCTGATGAAAGAAACGAAAATCCCTCTGCTAATGTATACCTTCAATTTTGAACATTAAATAATTAAAATTCAATTTGCGTCTGATGAGAATTCGGAAAGGAATAAAAAATGTAAGGGAATATTTTTTGAAATTGCCTGCTTTGTAATAAGACAGATAATAAGATAATATTGACAGCTGTCCGTAATTTATGAATTAATTTTGATTAAAGAAATAAATTCCATCTGCTGATAAATTCCTTCAATTTTGAGCATTTAATAATTAAAATCCAATTCACATCTGTTGAGAATTCTGAAATGCATAAATAATATAAGGTGATATTTTTTTTAAAAAAATGTCTACTTTGCAATAAGACAGATAATAAGAAAATACTTTC
>JAPMOQ010029938.1:364067-390145 GCA_026543055.1 Argiope trifasciata
ATTATTTAATTTGTAATAATATGTTAATTTATTAGCATTATTTAATTCATATGCTCCCTATCAATTTATATTTTCGATGGATTTACAGTGTTAGATAAGCATGTAAGGAACGACCATATTTGTAATATAAACTTTGCCGTATGAATGATTACAGAAAAATCGGATTCGTGGTGGAGTATGTAGAAAAAAAAAATCCAACCGGTTTTCAATAAATGGGGTAAGATTCTTTTTCCTCCACAACAACATGACAGAAAGAGGATGAAACACAGACAGAAAGAGTGCAAAACACAATGCACAAGCAACATATATTTATTTAACAACTGGTAGGGCACAAAACGTTTAGAGAGAATTCTTTGAGGACCAATTTTCTAAAGACAGAATTCTCTTAACTGCTCTTTCTCTCTATTCAACTACTCACTGCTGACTGCCTCAAGGCTGTGTGCTCTCGTTTCTAGGGATAAATCATTGAATGTTCTAGAGTAAGCGCAGGAATTCGAGTTCCTAGTGAGGATACAGCCTTAATTGTTTCATATTCTGAATCCATCATTTGTGTCGTAAAAGTCGCCAATTTTCTCGCCAAGGAAGGGCTTGTTAAGCCGGTATTCATTCAGCTTCCATTAACAACATTTGAAAAATTCTATTTTGTACCACAGACTAATTGAGCATGAAAATAATAATACAAATATATAAAAGCATGATTATTTCTCATGAGTGATGTAGAAATCTAGCATAAATCACACCATACGATTTGACAAGCAAATTGTGATAATAGTTAGTAAAAACAACATTTCACTTATTTGATAAATATCAATTTTATATAATTGCAAATAATGTAAATAATTAACAATAAAAAATAGACAAATCTCTTTGAACCTGGAGTATACATATGCTATTGCTTTCCCTCTTTATTATTAATACTACTTTGCCTCATTATTATCAATACTACTTTGAATTATTAACTTATTTGAACGTTGTAAGAACTTTAAACATTCATATATAAGGGTATGAAATATAAATTTGCTATAATCGCAAATAATGAACAATAATATGACAAATCTACATGAACTGGAAGTATACATATTGTACTATTTTGACTTATTACTATTATTAAATTTACAGTGTTTTATTAACACATTTGTACATTGTAAAAATTTTATATTACAGAATAATGTTTTACAATGAGTTTTTATATCATCATCATAATAATGCCCTTAATGTCATAGATTTTCTGATTACTTTAAAAAATCCCTGAAATATAAATGTGTGAAATTACTTGATAAAGTATACGAATTTTCCCTTTTCTGTTGGGTACAGAATGATACTGTTATCAATGATTACGACGGGTCGTATCTCCATTGGATTGATAGAGATCCTATACCAGTGTAAGTTATTTCTATAATAAATATATCGCGCTTTAAAATTCTTTTATTCTGATACAATAGACAGTTACGAGTCATGGTGGAATAACGTTTATGAATCACTTTCTAATCAGGCGACATATTCTACGTGACATCTTTGATAATTCTACACTTCTTTATGGTGCTCACTCTCTCTAAACTCTTCTAAATGATACCTAATTAATTAAGTTATTCTGTTTCAGCAATGTATTGTTGTTTTGATCGAAATGGGAAAAACTTGGAATTTTTGCATAACTCAAAAATAGATTTTTTTTTCAAAAATTAATAATATGCTAATAGTTTAATAGTTTAAGCATACAAGTTAGGCAAAGAAATTAATGCAGATTTTTAAAAATGTCATGTTTAAAAAGTAGGTGAGATATTAATAAAGAAATGTCTATAATCAAACGATATATAGTTTTATTTTTAATACACATACATTTCGATATTGCAATATTTTTGGAGGTATTGTTGGAAAAACAAAATTTCAAACGCTTTTCTATGCATTGAGCATTATAATGAAAAATTTTAAAAACTCATTCTGAAATGCACATTTTAACACCCTAAAATACATTTTTCTAATATTATGGTAACTTAAGGTCAAAAGAAGCATTCGCTCATTAGCATAATTATTAAAAAAGATAATAAGAAGGGAGTTTATTGCTGCCGTATAATTATCTGAATTATATAAAAACTCATTAAATATTAATGACACCTGCACTGCAATAATATTAATAAGATCCAAGTTTTGACACCTGTATTTGAACATTGGTTAATTTTTTATCATTCTTTCATTGCTTTACCTATTTAATTCAATTAGTTTCAAAATATTTCATTTCTATGCTTCATGACATATCTATTTCTTTTAATTATTTTTATTTTACAATGTGATTTACTAAGTTAATTCATTTATTAACAACCTTGAAAGCAGTTATCTTTTTATGTCTGGAATAAAGGGAGCAATAGACTTATCTAAATTATTATGTTTTCAATTGATTAAAACTCTTTTACAACAAAATGCCGGTTTTTATGAATATGCTACTGAAAACACGTGCCGACTAAACCATAAATACGCTGTGTTTCTGCGAATTAAGTTATTAAATAAATTGTTTAGATACTAATGAAAAATTGGCCTAATATAATCATTTTGAAAGTCTGTGAAGGTTATTTGGGTTTTGTCTGTAAATAATTACATTAACTGTGTAATTTGTTATGAGAATTGTAATTATTAATTTGTGCTTAATGAATAAACCAGACAAGGTAGAAAATGTAGTTATTGGTGGAATTTCATTTTTTAGGTTATTAATCGTTTTGTTGGAATTAGGTATTAAATTTGAACTAAATTATTTAACAGTTTATAAATTTATGTATTTGAATACTGAATATTGCATATTATAAATTCTATGTGTGGCAACACTGTTGATTCACGTATCGAAAAATATTAAACGAAATTTAAAAGCATTTAGATCAGAAATCAGGAATATATGCTAAATCATGTTATATGAAAATCGTATAATGTGAGTTTCATTTTATATTTAAATCGTAATTAGTCAAAAGTATAACACAACACAGAGTTTATTCTGTCTTAAACTAAAGCCACGTGATACGATATAAATTAACATAAAGAAAAAAAATCGTGATCACAAATTTCAAGTTATTATGTGAGCATATTATTATTTTAAGACATTATTTGTCTTAATTAATTTAAGTCATTACTCAGTTTAAACCGATTTAAAACTATCACGATTCTTCTATCAGTCTCCATCCTTCTCCCTATCTGTATATAATGATAACTTTTTGAACGCTGGACCGATTTTTAGATGAAAAAAGCCCATCGATCTTTTAAATAACGACGTAAGCGTCATCTGATAGTTTCGTGATTATTTCAAACCAGTTTAAGCTAGTTATTAGCTTCAATTAATTAGCCGAATTCGTAAGAATTTAGGGAATGAATAATTTGGAAAACAAGTTGCAATTTTAGTTGACGAAAAATCTCTAAATGTGACAACCTTCTACATTATTTTCTAATAACTCTAAAATCGAAAAATGGATACCCCAAAAGCGATAAATCGTCAATTTGCGGCCTACACATTTTAAAGCATTAAAAACCTCATCATGTTCTCACATGGTAAAAATAAAGTTTTTAAAAGAAAATTTAAACTACATAGATTTCTCCTTTAAGAAACAGATAAAAATTTAGCTTGCATAATTAATGTCTAACTCTTCTTAAAGCTAGATAAAAGATATTATCAAATATTGCATTAAATCACAGTGTTTCGTGAAGGTTTTGTAAATTGTGCAATCTGAATACCATGATGTAAAAGCATTGTCACAACTTTGTGAAATATTAGGTATGTAGAAATCATGTTGATAAAATACTGGCTCAAATATTTAACGGTATTACAGGGAAACTGTTTCGTAAGATAGCAGTTTTATAGTCAATGAACAACGCAATTTATTCACAATACTGTGTTATCAGATTGATATGTAAAACTTCTGTGTTGTATCAGTAAGGCGAGTGAAAGCTCCCCCCTGTAAAAAGGAGTTGTGCAAGAGAAGGTGATGCATGAAATAGCAAAGTTAGCGCTACCGGAAAATAAAAATGCTGACTTGGCTTAAATAGCAGACAGATATCTGCGGGTTTGTAAAGTGCCATAAGTAATAACAACAAGATTTAATAGGTAAAACAAAAAGTCTAAATAAAATAGATGTATAAAAAAAACTAGAGCATTTTAGTTACTATGTAAAGCGTTTTGATTTATAGCCGTTAATCTTTCGATGCAAAAATTAGGACTTTCCTCTGTTAATAAGAACTAGGACTCAACAACTAACTCTGTATTGAAATATATATATATCAATAAAAAATATCTCCAGGAGAGATGCAATAAAATTGTTGTTCTCCTGAATAAGGAAAATGAGTTTTATGGCTTAATAACAATAAAATATAGCTATTAAAAGAAACGCAGCATTTGTTTTGGCCATATGGCGCTCAATGGATGCTTGCTCTTAGCTAGAGTAACTGTCTACTACAGTGTAGGTAATTACTGCTCTGAAAATGTGCAGCTACTTGTCTTCATATTGATACAGGACATATATATGTTCTGTGCTCACTGATATAAATATAAACATCATAATATCTAGATGACTTTCAGGATAATACTCTTTGGTTATTTCTTTATCATAAAAATGTCATGTTTGTTTTATGAACAACTGCTTTCTATAAATTTATTTTGATGAGAAATTTTTTTTTTCTAAGGTATTTTCTGTTCTTTGGAAATATGGACAATTTGACAAATATGAATGACAAATTTGATTGACCAACTAGCATTTGGATAAATTTCTTTTTGTTAAACAGAATAACTTCTACTTACGTTGGAATAATTCTGTTTTTCAGAATTATAGACAATTTGAAAAAAAAAAGGAATATCAAATATGATTGTCATATTAAAATTTTGATAATATTTTTTCAAACAGAATAACTACAATTAAGCTACAAAAATTCTTTTTTTAAGAAATGTAGATAACTAGGCAGAAATGAACGAATAATTTGATAGTCATTATTGACTTATTGTCATTTTAATAAAATTCTTTTGGTTCAAACATAACAACTATTATTTGAGGTAGGAAAATTCTGTTTTTCAGAAATATAGACATTTTGGCGGAAATGAATGACAAATTTGATTGTCATTTGACACGTTTCTCTTTATTCCGAATAGAAGAACTGCTTTTTACACTAGAAATATATACTAGAAAAATTTACACTGGAAAAATTCTTTTTCAGACAATTTGGCAGAAAGGAATGACAAATTTGATTGACCTACCGGCGTTTCGATAAATTTCTTTTTTTTTTCCAAAAAAACTACTTAAACTAGAATTTTTTTTTGAAATATGGGTAATTTGATAGAAATGAATGACAAATTTGATTGACCAACTGTCATTTCGATAAATTTCCATTTGTTCTAAAAAGAACAACTACTATTTACATAAGAAAATTTTTCTTATCCTCCTTCTAATGATTATCTACAAATCAATAAAGCTTTGATTCTGAATAGTGCTTGGAAATAAAGAAATTCTTCTTGTAAAACTTTTACCTTTTTTTCTTCATTTTATTGATTTTTGCTTATATGGAAATTTTATACGGATTTTTTTTTTTCAAGAAAATCACTAATGATTAGTAGTTAATGTTTATGAATGAATAGTATTTTGGTAATCAATTTTATTTTAAAACAACGTAATTAATCATTCTTCATAGCTCCAATATTAAATATTCTTTTGATAATTTTCGCTAATATTAAAAAAAAAATGCCTTTTATATGCAGAAAGATGGTAGCAATTGATTTTAATTCTGATTCTTTTTATAAGTAATTGAATATTTATTTTATTTAATCTCTTTAATTACTTTTCTGTGCTGTTATATCGATAATTTATCGGAATTTCTTGCTTCATTTATTAAAAAGAACCAATAAAAATTTTAGTGAGTTTTTAGGCATAAAGTATTGAGTTTTATATCATAACTGCTTTAGGAAAGATAAATAAAGATGTATGGTTTAGTTTAGTTATATTAACGTCCCGTTTAAAGCAACACGAAGGCTATTTCGGGACGGACCTCGTAATTTTGAACCACGGTCAGATGACGAAGACCACACCTGAAGTGGCACCCCCTCTCCACACCACACCAGCGGGAGGACGTTTGGCCTGACAGATTTAACGTGCAAGAGGCACCCTCACACGACGGATCTTCGGTGGAATCCAGTCTCGAACTTGAAACCCTCCGGTTCCGAAGCCGAGACCTTACCACCAGGCCACCGCGGGCCAAAGATATATGGAAAATCTATTTATGGAGGATGTCAATATACTTTATATGGTAGACGGTTACGTTAAAAAGTCGATTTTTTTTTGTAAAAATATCAAATTTTTATTTACTTAATAGTTTTATTTTCATGGTTTTCTTCATAAAATCATTTGAATTTTGTTTCTAAAAATTTTTCAGAGCAGTTAAATTCAAACATATATGATATTACACATAATAATACTATTTTTTAATCTTTAAATGCGATTTTTTTACATCAAATATTTTGGCAGAATTTTCTTATGAAAAAGATAATTTAAAATTTAAATCTTTTGTTCCAATTCATCTAATAAGTTTTCAATATTTCTGAAGTTTTCAATATCAGTTTCTGAATTAGAGAATAAACAATCCATTCATTTAAGAATATCTTACAGTTGTTTTGATTTTTCGTCTCATTTCAAGTTAAAATTATGAATTTTATTTTATTTGTTTTAATCCATAATCATTTTATTCATTCATTTGAGTTCATTATTGTGTTTTTGCTGTATTTTTTAAATACAAGACTATATAAAGCATATAATTCATTTAATTAATAAATTTAAAAGAATAAAGATTTAATTTGGATATTTATTATTTTAATTGAAATTCTTCTATATCTAAGTATATACTATTTTAGAATGAAGTTGCTTTAAGAAATATTCCTCAAGGCAAAAGAAAGAATATTTTTCGAAGTTCGATTAAATAATAAATTTCAATGTTAAACTTTATTTTTATATTTATATATGTTACAGGTACAAATTAAATTTAAGTTTTATTATTAGGAATATAGAAAATACGAAATAGATTATTTTATTGGAAGCATTAAAATATCATATATTTTCGAAATATCTTTACAAATAAGGTTTTTTTTCCGAACTGATAGATATTCTCCTCTAGTTTGTAAAATGCATTAGCTTTAATGAAAACATCAGAAAATTTTTAATTCCTTTTAAAGTATTGTTTGTTTCGTCTTCAGAGGCATAAATCTTTTCTGTTATTTTCCGGTTTGTGAAGGAGTGTTTCAGTGAGCTGGAATTCTATTCTTGGAAACAGACTGTTTGGTTTCTATGGAAACAAAGCAATTTGATCCTAAATCCTGCGTTTTTAAAAATCGAACACAATAAGTCGAGTCTTTAATGTCTAAATTACCCCCCTTTTCAATGTCTAAAATCCCCCCTTTCTCTTCTATCAAAGACTTTTCTGATAGCATTTAATAAATATTTTGTTCATGTATTAATTAAAATTTTAATAATTTATTTCATGTATGTTAACTTGCTTGAAATTTTTTCTCTATGTAGTATATTAGAGTGTGCATTTAATGTCAAACTTTAAGTTCATATCATTTTTACTTGAAAGATTTTTTTTTGTCGTGTCCGTGTTTTTCACGGAAAGGAGGTGCAGTAGCTTCTGAGGGTAAAGACCCCTGAGCACCCAGAGGGCAGAAGTCTGACTTGTATTGGGTCGTTCGGAAAGTAATTTCGTTTTTTCCTGACAAAGGATTTAATTGCATTTTTCGCACCCAATTTCATACTTAAACCGCAAAATCATTTTATGTTTTAAGAGCTGATATAGCAAGGCTTGAGTGTGAAAAAGTGCAGCTGATTCTTCGCAGTAGTTTTTGGATGGTGCCCTTTTGAATATGGAGAGCAATAAACAGCATTTTCGTCATTTTTTTCTTTTTTGCTATATAAAAGGTAAAAATGCTGTCAAGTCAGAAATAAATTAGCCAATATGTGTGGAGAAGATGTGTTAACAGTACATCAGTACCAGAACTGATTTGCAAAATTTTTCCTTCAAATGAGGAGGCCAAAAATCACCTCGATCAGTTTTTTTTACAGCAAAGACCAAAACTTTTATGAGCGTGTAATCATGTTACTACCAAAAATATGGCAAAAGGTATTAGACCAGAATGGCAATTTTATAATTTAATAAATAATTTATTCATTAAACGAAAATTTCGTTTCATTTTGACAAAAAAATACGAAATTACTTTCCGAACAACACAATAACTCACACACACGACACGCCCCTTTTTAGGGGGTGGTCGAACTCATTCATACACTGATTCATCCATCCATTCAACCGCAGGTCAGAATTTAGATCCAAATCAGAGACCGACTCATCCCTGATTCAGTTCCCATAGAGGTATCGTTTTGTTATGGGAGCTTGGAGGACTTTGCAGTCTCGACATATTTAACGTGCCCCAACTGCCATTAGCCAACACGGCGGTCTTTGGCCGAGACGGGGACAGAACCCGCGACCTTTCGGTTACGTGACTGACGCTCTACCAACCAGGCTACCGCGGCCTCTACTTGAAAGATAACTTATATAATAAAATCCTCATTTTTAAATTTTATTATTTTTCTAGATGAAATAATGGAAAATTTCCCCTAATGTAAAATGCATTGTATTGTCTTGAAGTGATGATATATTTAAGTATAAAAATTTATACAAATTCACCAAATAAATATATTATCGGAAGCCACATTTAACCAGTGGAAATTGCGGAGGCAAGGTGCAATAAATGATAATAATGCATTAAATATAGGGTTTGTGCGTAGGGTTTGTAAACTAGAAGATATTCCCATTGAAATTCGGGAGCAGTTTCTTTTACATAGATGTTACAAATTTTTATATTTTTACACATCTTAGATTTCAACCTATAGAAAAATTTCTTCATTCATATAAGATGTATGGAAAAAATGCTTCGTAATTTTATCTTCCCTCGCTAACATTGAACTGTGTCGAAAATGCATTTCTCCGTGAAGTTCCCCTACTCTTTCAAAAATTTTTGAAGAAATAATTGCAAATAAAATGGATTTAGAAACATTTTTCGGAATGCTAAAAGTTTTCAAAACATGATATGATATTTTATCATATTTGATGCCTCTCTTTCATCCTAACGTATATCAATCACTTCGTGGTCAAATAGATTCAATTTCTGTTGCTTATTGAAATGTATCGAATTTACGGTAATTAAAATTAAGTTCATGAATTCAGTTCTCAATTTTTATTTTTATTAAGTTTTGTATTTATTGTTCGTCAATAAATAAGGATCTGTATACATATCTGAATAATTATACAAGAGTGAGAAAAAGAAAAAAAATGTTAAATTAATACTGTTTTAACTTAATAACATCTTTTAGACAAATTGCCATGACAAAATTGATAAAAAATTATGAAAATATGCACTTATTGAAGCCAAAATTAAATAAAAATGAATAATTAAAAATGTTTCTTAAAAGACGGTAACATAAGTTTTAAATAAAAATTCTAGATGAAAAGGTAGGTGGTAAAATATTTATTAGCTTTCCATTATACACAAATTATTTATTTTTTCATTAATCTTAAAAGCGGATTCCATTTTAAGTTTTAAAAGAAGTTAATAAAAATGTATATGAATACATATATTAAAAATATTCTTCCAAGCGTATTGCAAAACTAAATTTACATCAGAAATTCATTAAAATATATTCTTAAAACTGTTGACTTGTACTTATAAAAATTTCCAGACATAGATACTGAAATAGTTTGAAGTGTTTTTAGAAAAAAAATTCGAAAACAAGCATCGAATATTAAATATTATTTATTACATTTGCAATGGACATTCAAGTGATAAACAAATATATTCCTCTATTTAAGTTTATTACGTTATTTTTAAATAAATTTAAAAAATGCCTTTTTTCCGGTCTAGTTACGAAAAACGCATAATCATAAATCAACCGGAAACGTGTACTCTTAAATCTAGTTGTAAATTTGATTCTGCCCAAAAGAAATTTAAATTAAAAAATCAAACTACTCAAGCAAAGCAGAAAAAAAAATATTTAAAAAATTGAATCGGAAATTGAATGAAGAATTTAAATGCTTAATTCATGCATAAAAATAACTGAAAGTAACATTATTATAAACACAAAAATAATACAAACAGTTATTTAAAACCATCGCGTGTTACTAAAATGAAATGCTACGTTAGAGACGAAAGAAAATAGTGAAAAGATTAAAAGAAATTGGATCACGAAGTTCGAATTTAAATTTGCCTGCAGGTGAATATTTTTATGCGTAGGAGTAAAAACTACTTTTTTTTAAGTAATCAAAATAAGCAGGTACAACTTCTAAAAATACTTGTTTTAGTTTATATGTCATACAACAAAAAATTATTGTGAATATGTTTTTTTTATTAATATTTCCTAATGAAAAAAATATTTCATTAATGAATTTAATTCTTTCGTCTTTAATTAAAACGAAGAATTCAGAGTTTTTAAATATGTTAATTACTTCATCTTTTATTAATATTCGAATTAAATTTAGAAATGTTTGCCCTCAAGTACATTTTTTATCATTTTTATTTAATGCTTTTTTGGTATTAATAATTAATGTGGGACATTTCAAGTTTTAAATGAAAAATAAATTAATGATTGCAATTTATATACTAAAATTCGGTATACTTTGAATCATTTTCATACTTCATTAACTACAAGCAATCTTTGAGTTATTTTCAATTAAGATAACAGAATATTAATTAATATTTTTGTTAATTTACAAAAGAAGAAATTGAGAAAAATCACTGAGGTAAATACCGTAAAACCTTGAAGCGTTTAATTGATAATTTTTAATTTTCTCGATAATATGCAATGAAATTTCGTAATTAACTAATCGTTGATGGTGAAAATATTTTTTGAATAAAAATTAAAGCCGTGCGTCATTATTAAGTATTTTATCGTGTTTTATTATCAATGAAAAACAAAAAGCTTATGATTTATCACAGTTAATTATTGGCTAGTTTTTTTTTAAGAATAATTAAAATCTAAATTAAGATAGTTTTTGAAATTTGATGAATTAAACTTAAATCTCACTTACTAAATAGTACCTCATTTTGAAATGCAAAATTTTTATTGCTTTTAAGAATTTGTTACACATAGCCTTTTAAACTTGATATTTTGAATAAAATTTTATGATTATTTAAATCAACTGAATTGCTGTTTCAATGAAAAATTCTATTAGTTTTAAAGAAAAGGAGTTAAATTTTGTTTGATTTAAAATAATTTCGACTAATTACAATTGAATGAAAGATTAATTACCATTATTACAAATATCTAATATCATTCCCTTTTCATGGCAGTCTTGGGGTAAGAAAGTAAGATTTGCTGAGATTTTTAATAGATGCGAATCTAATAATACTTGATCTCAGCGACAGGAAGAAAGTCAAGAAAAATGCAGCGGTTATATATCTATTAAGAACTGAAATCAGGAGACTCTTTCAAAGAATTCCAAGAGAATCTATTAAGAACTGAAATCAGGAGACTATTTCAAAGAATTCCACGTAAAGACGTAAATAAATATTAGAGGAGCTTGAAGATTAAATTTTTTTCTTTGCAGTTTTTGTTGCTGAACAAACTCACCAGCTGAGATGTAAAACACCGTTAGGGTTATTTAATTAGTAATTTGTCGCTTAGTTGTATTTTTTAATTTCTACAGTTATCCTCAAAAAGCGCAGTTCGTACTCTAGATGGCGCTACTGAAAACAAGAGATGCTTTCTCGATTTAAAATCTCTGACTTCGTCAATGGGCTTATCTATGACAAGTAATATAAAAAGCAGCAATAACAACTTAAGTTAATTCAACGCATAATAATAATATAGAAAACAAGAAGATATAGAATTGTAATTAAGTAATTCTTTGCGCAGTTACATAAAAATTACAAGTAATCTAAGAGGAAACATTATCTACCTATTAAACGTTTAAAAAGAAACTATAATTTTACCTATTCTTTCTGTTAAGTTTCTAATAATTTTTCTATTTACTGATTCTGATTTACTTTGGTGGCCTTAACCACTAGGTATTTAAATGTATTAACCATTACAGAAAAAATTCTATACCAAATTTTCAAGCCCTTTTTATAGGCAATCTCTAGAATACAATTATTAGAATTTTAGATAAGCAGTCACTAGGTTACACGTTGATTACAAGGACATATTTTACGCCAAAATGCTATTATTATTCAGACTCCTTTAGGAAATGTTATTCGGTTAAATGACTTGCTTGAACGTCTACCAAAAGCAATAAAATGAGCATTAAATCCTCGAGAATGATTTAGATTAGTGCTATCTCTGATGACCAAGAGTGCTTTCAAGGGCTTCCAAATGACAGCCTATAAAAGACTCTATTCAACTCATAGAATGTGGGACACCAGAACGGGTAATAAATACCTAGTTTTTTACAGTCTTGCACCCACGAAAGTGATTTTGTAGATTTATCTGTTTCATAATAATTAAAGTAAAATCCTAATTTAACAATATATTTCATGTTAGAAAAGAAAAGAATACTGAAATTCGTATTAACAATTTTGAAACTATTATTATTATGTGAGAACATGATCCTGTTTTCATTAGGAGGTTTCAGGCAATAAATAATTGAAGCCCCAAAATGTGAAGGTAACAAATTGTTGAATCCTCGAAATGTGAATAGCGAAGTCAACAAATTGGCAATTTATTCCTTTTATCATGTGAGAACAGGATATTGATTTTTTTTTCACTTGAGGTTTTTGGAGCCTCAAAATGTGAAGGCAAAAAATTGTTGAAACCTCAAAATGCGTAGGGAACAAATTAGCTATTTATTTAAATTTATTTTAATAACATAAAATTATCTTCTGATAAATTTCCTTCTATTAAAATAAAATAATTTTATCTTATTAAATTTATTTAATAATATGCATTAATTTTAATCGGATAAGATTTTATTTTCATAGAGCTCTCGATTTCTATTCAATAAAAAAATGCTAAAATTGCATTTGCTTATGGTTAGAAAGGAAAAAATTAGAATTTTTGATAGTCTGTTTTTCTTTATTGAACAAAATATAGAAATAATTTTATCTCAGTTCATAGTTTTTGTATGAACGTGCTTCTGTCTATACAAGACCATGGACAGAGGACATGGGAAATTTCAAGTTTATAAGGAATTCGATACACAGAAATGCATATCACAATTTTGTTTAGTAAAATTATACTATTACATTAGCTATGCATAAAATTTTTTAAGATTAAGCAGATTTAAGAAATTGGATTTTTAAAGAAATTAATATTGAAAAAAGTACAAGTATGCTTGTAGTTTACATTTTTGCTTTCAGATTGCTAAAATTAGATGCTCATATAATCCCTGAAAAAATAAAAAAAAAATAAAAATGTTTTTTTTTTTTTTTTTTTTTTTTGGATGAACTTTTTAACTTCCTTTATCAAGCTTAAGTTTGTTCCCTTTCGCCTAGAGATTTCCGCTTAGGACTATTTCCACCGCAAGATATCAAAAGCCAAGTTAACATAAAACAAAAATCGTTTGAAATAAGGAAAACAATAGCCTAGCGGAAGCTAAAAATAACATATGATTCATTAGCAAACATAACTTTAACTATCTTTCGTTTAATTTAAATTTATATTGTAGCGAAACAGTTTCTCGCATTTAATGTTTTTCTAACGAATAAATCCGCGGATAATTTTTAAATGCAATAGGTAGACACGGATTTTTAAGAGGAAAAATTTTATTTAATACTTAGAAATTTTTTCGATATACCAAAGCTAATTTTCTAATGAAAATGCCAGACTCGAAAAAATATTGGATACATTCGAGAGTTTTTTGATACGTTAAAATTCGAATGTGATTACCTAAATTTTGTCGGAATATCGAAATATTTTTGACAGCATGAATTTAAGGAATTCCATTTACTCTTACAATATAAATTTATTCACACCATCTTTGAATACAATCATCATTTTCTCAAATAAATGCATTTATTTATATTATTTATAATTTTTAGAAGCCATTTATGGATTGCAAACATTTGAAGTTTGCAAATAGGTCTATACATTTTTGAAATGATTATTATTTATATGCAACGCTGTAACAGCAAGATGCTATTTAATGTTATAATATTAGGAATTGAGTATGTTAGCTTGCTGAATTAAGTAATTGAAACGAATAATAGAGCTATTGTCAACCTGAAAGATTCGCGATTTACTAAGTCTGAGGGTTAATATTTCCGTTCTTCAAATCCTAGGTATTTCCGTATTTCAAATTTTTGTTGCTCAAAATTGTACAATATCATGCAAAATTATACGATACTAATCTATATCACACAATATTATACAATATTGTGAATACTGATCAATGTCTTAGAATATTGTATAGCATTTTTGTGCTATTATGAATGAAATAGGATTCAATACATTCGAAATTCAGAATAATTGGAATATTAAATTTTATAATAATTGATTTGCAGAAATCAGTAACAAATAGTCTTTATTAACTAAATAAAGATTTGCTCTACATCACAAAAGCCTTGGATCTTATTTACATCAAATTAATGAACAATGTAAAATTGTGTTTCTTATTTTTAACAAGATATTCTCTTCATATCAACAAAAACAAAGGAACTCGAATGATTAGCGATTGACGTTGTTGAAGGATTAATATTTTTACATTTCAAATGAAATATGATTTGATTCATTTAAACTTTGGAGTACCCAGTACATTATATTTTATAATAATTAATTCTCAGAAATCGATATCAATATATATATATAATATCAAAATAATAAAAGTATATTAAATCTACTCAATATTGATTTGCTCCATACCACGAAACACATGAACCTTATTTACTTAAAATTAATTAACAGTTTTGAATTTTTTTTATATTTTTAGCAAACAAATAGCACTTGCTTGATTTCCTAAATCTCAACAAACAATCTCCCTCTCCACCCGGAAAATACCCAAGAAAAGAAAATCCTTATGTCAACAAAAACAAAAGACCTCATTTAATCTTTAATCAAGGATTTAACACCAGCGACAATCCACCATACCACGTTCTCTCACTTGACCCAAAATCATTCGACGGCTCTAATCCCATACAAATCCTATTAAGCGGAACTAAAACCACCTGATGTTCATACCCTGTTTCAGAATGATAAAGTAACATCAATGGGTACGAGGAGTGGGGGGTAAGAATAGTCTCGCTACCGGTAACAGAACCGGGGTCGGCTGCAGGTAAAGCTGAGGAGAAGTGATAGTTCTATTTTTAGAACTATCAGTCCATGGTCGTGGGGGCGTTGGAATGAACGAAGATCCGAATCAATGGAAACGCGGCCATTTTTAGAAGCATTCGACAGGAAGTATTGACGGTAAATAAAAAATTCAGATTGTTGCTGCTTTTGAAAAGATTGGATTCTTTTTCTCGATTCAAACATCTTCTTCAGTAAGCATGACTTATGTTAGAAGCTTTTAAAAAAGTCGGATTTGAGAAAGAATAATTTATTACAGGTGGTGTTAGTACATAGGATATGTATATGTGGGCGGCAAAGTTTTGTTGTAAAGGAAATGGGAATGCTACAAAATACTACAATGAAATGCTACTTTCTTTTTTATATGTTGTGAGGAATGTGAGGTGAAAATTTAATAGATGTTAGGGGTTTTTTCTCTCTCTTTTCGATAGACAGGTATATTTTAAGACCATATAAAATGAACTTAGGAAGCTCATGTTTTTATTACTACTGAAATAAAATAGCGAACGTGGGTTTGGGTTTTATTATTATTTTTTGCTAGACATGTATATTTTAAGACTATGTAAAAATGAACATCGGAAGTCATGTTTTTATTGCTACTGCAATACTTCCTTCTTATATAAATATATAAAAATTAAATTAATTAATTTTTAAAATTAAATTTTTATTGCTTCAAGACTTAAATATGATCAAATTAAGATGATGTTGATGTAGGATTAAAATTTAAAAGCGACTGGTTTTTTTTATAGACAGGTGTATTTTGAGATTATATAAAGTGAACCTTGGAAGTCACATTCTTATTCATACTGAAACAAAATAGAGAATGTAGGTTTTATTTATTAAATTTTTGGGTAGACAGATAGTTTTAAAGACCAAATAAAGCTAACTACGGAAGTCATGTTTTTATTACTACTGAAATGGTTCCTTTTATAAATAAAAGACAAATGTAACCATTAATATTTTTTTATTGCTTTAACATCTATGATATGATCGAAATTAGATGATGTTGGTGTAAAATGAAAATATAATACTGGCTGCCTTTTTGTGATAGACAGGTATATTTTAAGACCATAAAATAAGCTTTGAAAGTTGTGCTTTTATTGTTGTGGTAACAACTCCTTATATTAAACATTGTGAACAACAAAAACTGTTAATTTTTTTTTATTGTTTTAACATCTATAATATGATCAAAATAAGATCATGTCGATGTAAGATGAAAATTTAGTAGCAATTGTGTGTTTGTTTTGATAGACAGGTATATTTTAAGACCATATAAAATGAACTTTGGAAGTATTGTTTTTAGTGTTGCTAAAATAAAATAACGAATGTGGATTAATTTTAGATAAGTAGATAAATCTTATGAAGATATAAAATAAACTTTGGAAATCATGCTTTTATTCCTAGTAGAATACTTCTTCATATTAATAAAAGACAAATTGAAACTATTGAAACTGTTAATATTTTTTTTATTGTTTTAACATCATAATATGATCAAAATAAGCTTTTAAGTTTAAACTCTGTGTTTTATCTGCAATTCTATAGTTCAAAGAAGTCTTTTCAAACATTCATGGAAATGATTTTTAAAATTTCAAGACTGTTTTGAAATAGTTTTGTCTATAGGTCACAATCTCTATTGATGATTTTAGATTTCAAAAATTGTAAACATATGTTGTGTAGAAACCCATTCATCTAATAAAGATGATATATATTTATATATATATTGCCGACATTTTCAACGAATTCTTTATTGTAATATATTTTTTCAGATCGAAAGAGCAATGAATAATTTTAAAATTATATCACAAGAAGGCTTATATATAACCCTAAGTTGTAGTCCAGACGACTAGACAGTTTAAAGTTTTGAAATCTTTTAATCAGAAATTCAAAGAATTGCTTTAAAATTAGTTTTCTTTATGTATCCAACTTACAAGAAAGTTCATAAATAAAATCTTTTGTGGAGTTCCGTAAGTTTACATAAAAATAGTTTAAAAATTTCGTTGTCTTCGTTGGTTGGTTTTAATTACATTTTGAACGTGGCAAAAATTAAATCTGAGTTCATTCTTCATTGAACTTCTTAAAACTTTTGTTGTTATTTTTTATAGATTTAGCTATTCATATTGTTACGGAAATTCGTCCAATAGGTGTATTGTTCATATCTGCATCCTGAGAAGATTATTTTCCGACAATTCTATATCTTTAAGGAGTAAGACTCGGAAGGATGTGCACATTTCTAGAATTAACCGTATTGCTAAATATAAGAACCCCTCCTTTCACATTTCCTCCCACCCCTAATTTGGCGGGTTAAAATCATCCTAATACATGCACAAAAGTATGGAGAGCTGCAGATTACGTTGGTAAATTTTCAGTGCAAAAAGTTTAACATGCATGATAATAGAGAAGACATTTTATTTCATAAGTAAAACACAACCGAAGCTTAAACAAAGATGGTGTTTGAAAAAAAAATCATAAACACATCAGGAGACAGCGAATCACTTATTAAATAACCGCATAACTCCACAATACTCACTATGTTTGACAATCGGAGAGCTCGCTCTGTGATCAGTATTTCAAAAAGAGAATTAACGTTCATATGTAAGTCTCTGCCTACATGACCTCCTCTATAGAATATAGATTTTAGATAAGGATCTCATCTGTTCTTGGAGATATAATCAAAAATCTTGTATTTTCTATATATCTTTCATATTTGTTGTCAAAATCAAGACAAAATGGTATTCAAGGTCATGGTTCATTCACCCATCATTAAAAATATCAAAAAGTCTTTCTTTCCATATGACTAATTCACCAAGAAAATAATAATATAGATTTGTAAGAATATTCTACACTGATGGATTAAAACTTCCAATAATACACAAAATCTATCAATGCCCTCGTTTCTGTATCATTCAGATAATTTTATTGATCGACCACCGCAACATTTAAAGTGTACTCTGTGATGGGCGCAAGATAACCACCACATTTATGAATCCCAAATAAAGAGTTAAGAGCCGCCATCGAAGAGGAGGCAACTCAATCCCACATTATTATTATATTTATTAGGTAAGAACCCGTTTGCTTACATAGCAGGTTTTCATTGTTGTATCTGAGTTCCTGGTTGGGGATGTAATTTTATGGTCTTTCTATTCCCCCCCCCAAATGGTCCTTTATAAAAAATTCCTCTTTTTACTTTTCTGTATAGTCAGAATGTAATTGTACATTGTGTACAAATATAACTTACAGTAAGAATAATTTTTTCTCAGCACTGGTTTAAGTCAAGCGTTAAAATATTCCTAATATCTCACATTATTAAAACAGGATCATAGCAAGCAATTCATACCGCAGACTTTCCACAACAAACGCAGTGAGTGTGCTGCATTTGCTGTGAAAATATGAGCATATCTCAGCAGATATCAACAAGTAACCTCTTCTAATATATTGTTGCCTCATATTACAACACATTCATAGTATCGTTTGAAGTAGTGTCCTATAATGCCCATATCATCAACCGTTCACTCAAACTTTTGACAATTTGATAACTGTAGTGCCCTAGTTGAGGTTATTTTCAGTTTGATTGAATTAATTGAATGCTTTTGCAACTCTTAGATATTGCTGAATGTCGCAGAAACGCATATTTACAAGATGTCAGGGAAGTTCATTATTTATGCCATTTTGACAGTTTCTGTTATCAGGGGGTTTCATAGCACAAGGTCACTTAATGGCGTATTTGGGTAAACACTTCATAAACTTTACAGTTTGAAGTGTTTAGTTCCTAACTTTAACGTCAACTATGTATAAAGTTGCATATTTGTATGAAATGATCCAAGGACACATACAAGTATGCTGCAATGGTTTGGGTAATGAAAATAATTAAAGCATCATAATAACTATGATCCAAAAACACGTACGCACGTGCTGGAATGCATGAGTAATATAAATAATTGAAGTATCATATTGTTATTACAAATATATTATTGCAAAAATAATTGTCAATTTTATAGGTCTTTATAGTATTATATCCTTTTTTGACAGAAATGGGCATTAATTTTCTGACAGGGTTTCTAACATTTTAAACGGAATTAAAAACTTTCAAAATTTCTTTTAGCCTTGGATATTGCAAACCTCAGAGCACTGATTATGTTAAAAAAGAGTTATCTAAAATGATCCCCTTGTTGAAATGTTTACAAGATAAGTTTTTATAATATTTTTGATTAAAATGATTCAGAATAAAATGTATACTAATATATTTTCCAAAGAACTCAGAATCAGCAAGAACAAAATATTGTTAATCATTGCTCTTAATTTAATTTGATATTTTTCTGGGCCGTAAAGATATAATTGTACAATTACATTCATTTCTAAATGCATTAAATGTTTAAATCTTTGGAATATATAATCTTAATGACAATATAATGTTCCAACATTTTCGTACTTAAATTGTCTGTTATTAATTAGCTGAAGTAAATTTTGATTCTTTGCCTTTGAGCAACCTAGATGTTTTTTACCAAAAGGTCATATTTCAGGATAAAAAAGAAATAATTAAATTAAAGAAACTAATTGATTAATAAAAGAATATTCAGAAACTACTTTAATAAAATTCTTTTTTAAGTTCATGATATAATTCCATTTTTGAGGTTCCATGGAAAATGTTAAGTTGTGGTGCTACTTCATAAGTCAGTTAACAGCCGATAGACAGAGGTGATCACTTCTTATAGTGGTTATATTACACGGCTACGAGACCGTACGACGCGGGTACTATCCTAGGGAAAGCCAACGCCACAACTTTATTATCTGAAACAGTAATCAGTCAAGCAAAGACCTAAAGATTGCGAAACTTTGAAGGGGAAATTCAATAGACGAAATCCTTTTCGAATTGAATAATAAATGAAATATAGTTGAAAACTTTTGCAAATATTTGATTTTACTCTAATAACATTCATTCAAACAAACGGGGATCACCGCGTATTTATTCTAAATATCCACTCTCATTATTAAGTAAGTACTATTGAAAACATTAGGCCTATGCTTTGTTCGTTAAAATGTCTGATCATAAAAAATTCGGAATCTGGCAAAAATTCGAATCTATTTTTTATAAATATAAACAGCAATTGAATAAATAAATAGCGAAACTTAATACATCAGAGCATCGAAGAATATTAGCTGTTATTGCCATGTTTGAGGAGTAGAACAGAAAAATTTCAGTGAAATTTGAAAGAAGAAATCGAGAATTTCAGTTTGCTGTTCCAGGATTCCTAGACTTCTATATTTCTAAATTCTAGGACTCCTAGTTTATTGCTATGTTTCAGTATTAGAGAAAGGAAATGGAAATATACTTTGATAGAGGAACTTAGAAATTTCAGTTTTCTGACGTCTCAGAGAATCTAGGTTGTTGCCGAGTTTGAAGAATGGAGAAAAAAAATTTCTCAGATATTCGAAAAAAGAACTCAAGCATTTTAGTTTTGCGTCATCTTAGGACGCTTATGTTTCGTCACAGAGAAAAGAAATTTCTCTGAAATAGGAATGCAGGCATTTTAATTTTCTGTGGTCACATGACTCCTAGCTTCGTAGGAACCAGAGAGTTAAAGAAGCGTACTGCGTTCATCATGGGAGTCAAGATTCGGTTCCTTAATTTTGGATTATTCCCAATCTAATTACAATTTTAATGTTGGAGGAAGTTTTTTAGTTATAAATTTTGAGTGAAATTAAAAGTAATCAAAATTATGTAAAAGAAACAAATATCGTGCCAGCCTTTACTAATAATTACAGTGATTTTTCTTTGCTTAATTTGTATATAAAAAAAATAAAATATTGCATGAAAAGTAATATTGAAATACCACTAAATTATAAAAATAAATGTAAAAGTTTTTAAAATTAATTTAATAAAATTAATTAAAAATTAGTAATTTATTTAATTAAACTAAAATTAATTAAATTAATTTTAGTTAAAAATAATTTAATGAAACTAATTAAAATTTTATTCAATTAAAAATTAGCAATTTATTTAATAAAGCTAAAATTAATTTAATTAACTTTAGTTTAAAATTGATTTATTAAAACTAATTAAAAAGTTATTCTAATTAAAAATTTGCAATTTCTTTAAAGAAATCGAGGAACTATTTTCTTTTCTTAACCAATGAAAACATTCTTTTAACATATCAAAATTTACTTTAACCCAAAGCTTGAAAAACAACAATTTAATTTTTCCATTTTTAATAAAATGGAAGAAAATGTTGAAATCAATCGATAACTCAGAAACGCCTTTTTATCTCGAAGACAAAATATTGAACTTGAACGGAACTAATTAGGTAATTAAAGAAGTTTGATTACTTTTATTCTCTCGTTAAGGTAAGAAAATTCAACATTCAAACTTTTGGCAAAGTTCTTTTGTTCTGCATCTCAATCCTTTTAACGAAGTAATTTTTATCGAACCTACAAAGTTTAAAACAAAATTGGACTTTGCTTCCTGCTGAGTTCATTCGAAATAATTGCAATTAGACTCTTCTGTAAACTGCTAATTTGAAAAGTAACACAGATTGGTGTTCTTTTTTAAATATTACAAAGACAAATGGTTGTTTTTGTAGTTATTTGTCGATACTTCCCATAGCAGATCAATATTTTTCTGCATCTATAAAACACAGCAGAAGTTTTCTTGGATTGTATTAGGAAAGTTTTCAAATGGATTCCTAATACATATACACGCTGCAAAGGTAACAGTTAGTAAAACAACAGCGGTAACGCAAAAAGCTCAAAGAAATTCGAGGAGTTAAATTAAGACTCGAATGAAAGAATTTATATGGCAACTTGCTTCATCTACCGTGTTTTTTTTTAATAGTTTTTGCGTCAATAGAAAGAAATTTAGGATTGTAAAATTCGAAACTGACTAGCAAGATACCGTATCTTTGTTTCAAACTGAGATACCGTCAAGATTCTACGAGTTCCTGGAACCTTCGTTTAGGTCAGTCAAATTCGTGTGTTAGTTGCCAGATTTTCACTAAATTTTCAAGAAGTTCGGGGTTCATTAAACTAGCATTCTTTCAGCTAAAATATCTCTGAAACTCTTTTCTTCACAATGACACAAATTAGCCTGGAAAGTAATACTACGCATTCGCAATAATATCAATATCGAGTGGCATTATGATATATCAGTATGATTTTTTAACTTAAATTTACTTTTCACCACGTTAGGACTATACAAATATATGTATTGAATGATATAAAAATTTTAATATGATAATGTCAGAATTTGTACAAATGATGGCTTAACATTTTTTTCTTAAGAAAAGCAATTATTACTTTAATGAATAATTAGAGTGGATAAAATATTGTATAACATTTAACTTGTCTTGCGTTACACATTGTACCATTCCTATATAAGATAATGTATTGCATGATTCATTTTGTGATTATTTAAAAATCAGAGCTATTTAATGATGGGTTATTTACCTTTTCATGATAAAACTTTGAAATGAGTCACTAATTTAAATAGTTTGAAATAACGAATATTTTCTCAGTTTATAAATATATCAACATAACCTATAATATATCAACATAACCTATAATACATCAACATAACCTATAATATATCAACATAACCTATAATACATCGACATAACCTATAATATATCAACATAACAAACATTAAGTTAAAAAATTTCTAGCATTCTAGCACATTTTTTTCAGGTTATAAAAGTTTAATTTATCATTTAAAAATGCTGCACAATTTCCTGTTTTTCGTTAAGATAAGAAATTCATTTACGCATTGTGTGCATCAAGAAAAAAAAAAAAAAAAAAAAAACATAAACAAAGAAATGAAAATGCTTCTATATTACTTCCTCTTTTCCTTTAAATAATAAGAAAGGGTAATAATTTAATCATCAATAATTTATTTGATAATTTTGCAATTTTCGCATTCTATTAACCATTTTTCCTTTTTTTACAAACTATGGTTTACCAATTACAAAATAGCCAAAAGAAATATTTGCTTATACGGAAGCACTTGTGCAATATTTGCAGTTAAAGAATTATTCTAAATAACGTTAAACACTTTTAACATTCCAAGTGAAAATTTAATATTTTAATTTTAGAGGGATTCGATTTTTTAAATTGCAAAGCGCTCATTTTAGTTATTTTATACCTTTGGGAGTAACACAAGTATCTTAGGTAAAGTCATGTAAGCATTTAATAATGAATGAAGACATACTGCATACAAATAAAAAATGAGCTCTAAATATTTGTATTATTTCTAGAGACTGAATTCTTTAATGTTTCAGTGCATATGGTTTATTTTTTGTTGTTTTAAACAAAAGTGTTTTATTGAGAACGTAATAAAATCCTGTTTATATATTAGTTGATTATAATAAGACATGTATTAAAATTAAACAAACATTAACGCATTTTTCTCAAATATTTTATTTCCTTTTTTTATCTATTACAAACTTTTATTTTCAATTGTTTATTCATTTAAACTAATTAAAACAAAAAACTGAAAACTGCTGTCACAGATTTCAAATTACCATATGAGAACTTTATTTTTTTAAAATGTCACCTGGTATCAATCCAAAAGAAAAACAACATCAAGTTCTCACATGACTCATATTTTGCAATCATCAATATTTAGAGAATCAATGGTTATTATTTATAATATTATTTTCAATGATTATTATTTATATACACCGCTATAACAGCAAGATGTTATTTAATGTTATAATATTAGGAGTTGAGCATGTTAGCTTGCTGAATTAAGCAATTGAAACAAATAATAGAACGATTGCCAACCCGAAAGATTCACGATTTACTAAGTCTGAGGGTTAATATTTCCGTACTTCAAATCCTATGTATTTCCATATTTGAAATTTCTGTTGCTCAAAATTGTACAATATCATGCAACATTATATGATATTAATCTATATCACACAATATTATTAAATACTGCGAATTCTGATCAATGTCTTAGAATATTGTACAGCATATTTGTGCTATTACTAATGAATAGGATTCAATACATTCGAAATTCAAAATAACTGGAACATTAAATTTTATTACAATTAATTTGCAGAAATCGGTAACAAATAGTTTATATCAACTAAATAATGATTTCTCACATGACTCATATTTTGTAATCACAAACATTTAGAAAATCAATGGTTATTATTAATATTATTATTATCAATGATTATTATTTATATGCAACGCTATAACAGCAATATGTGGACTTAATGTTATAATATTAGGAGTTGAGCATTTAGAAAATCAATGGTTTTGTCATCTGAAAATCGACCGGGCTCTAATTTTTTTTCTCAAAATCAGAATTTTCTTTTCATGAAAATCTGTTTTAACTGATTTTAACCAATCTCGTGACTATTATATTGGGCATGCGTCTATATTTAGAAAACGAACTGTCATCTGAAAATCATTCGAGCTCCAAACTTTTTTTGCCAGCTAGAAAATATAAAATTAAGAAATATATATAACTTTCGATTCCTTATCCTAGCTGTTTCGCATTCATTCCCGTTTTCCCATTTTCTTCTGTGCATCATCGGGGGATAACTTCTTACGATTTGGCTTAGGCGACAGCTTCTTTATTGGTTGAAAAAAATCGGGTAAATGGTGGATATTAGCGTCATATTGTATTTTTTTTATAGCGATAAGTAAACCAAATGGGACAACTTTATTTTTCCTTTCGTATTACAAGAAAAGCAAAAAACTGATGCCTCAATCGCTAATTTTCTGACCATGCATTTTGTGGCTTCAGAAACCTCAAACCAAAACAACATAACGCCCCGGATTAATACAAAAAATGACTTGAAATTATCATAATAATAAAAATTGGAATCTTGTGGTATATTTTAAAATGCACTCATTCAACATCAAAGAAAAACCTTATTGGAATAATGTCAATTACAATAATACTTTGATTTTCAAGAAACTGGAATTTTCTATAAAAAATGTATTTTTGAACTGGTAAGCTCTAATGCATTTAATTAAGGAATTTGATATTAAATTTTTAAAAGAGTATAAGAATAATGTTCTTATTTATTAAATAGAAGATTGTTTTTTTACATGAAATTTGCTTTCTAAATAAGTTTTCTTTTGAAAAATAGCATTTTGTAAATATCAATCCGTTTACGAAATCAAGATGCTTTTTATCTTTTTCCTCTAATAACCAACACCATAAAAATGTATTTGCTAATCACCTGGTAAATGGGATATAACCGAAAGAGCATGGTATTAGAGAGGGGAAAAATGGATAAAAAATAGATTTATTTCGGAAAATGGGGAATCTTTTTTTTTCTAGATGATGATAAAAAAATTCTATTTTTTTTAAAAAAGCCTTTTATTATAGTTTTTTTTCTGTTAATACTAATTAATTTCTCTTATATGTCTGTCGATAGATGTCGATATACTTATATTACTTTACTTTGACGGTATAGAAAAATGAAATAAATGTTGTAGCAAATTTTTTTCCAAGTATTATTATACTTAGTTTACAGTTTTCATTAGTCTGAGATCTCTATTTACACACTTCCATTGACCTAATTTTTTGAGGGTAAAATAAGTTTAAAAATTGAAGCAGATGAACATTATATTTTTTTGTTACATTTATTCTAAGAAGTTCGAAAAAAAGGAAAATGTATTTAAAAAAAAAGAAAGGAAAAGAACATAAAAAATAATAATGGCAAGGATCAATATAAAATATAATAGTGCTGCAGACATATTTTAAGCCTAAAAGATTATTAATTAATAATTTTTTAGGATCATTTAATTTTTTTCAAAATATATAATTTATTTTCAAATAATTTATTTATAAATATA
>JAPMOQ010029938.1:390545-401677 GCA_026543055.1 Argiope trifasciata
ATATATATATATATATATATACAAAATATGCAATAGGAATTACTAAATTAGCCAAAAGATTTAACCGCGAGATTTTAGCATATACTTACATCTTGGATACTAGATTCCCAAAATTAAGCCTTTTTACAAAAAAAAAAAAAAAAAAAAAAAAAAAAAAAACCTTTAGTCAATGTTGAGCAAAAGCCTTTAGATGTTCGACTGCTTGACTTTTTTGCTTGAGAGAACGATGAAAGAAATGTAACTATTTAAATAATTTCACATTCGGGTTATTGTTTCGTCTGATTACAATCAAATTTTGGATTTTATTAAAACAGACATACCTGTCTGCCGTCTTTTTTTTTCTTTCTCATAGACACAGTATGGTGAAACTATATTTATTATCCAAAAATCTGAATTTGACCTTTTGACGTATCCTCAGTCTTCAAAACTCTCTTCATTCGAATAACCAAATTTTGGAAAATGTCTGCCTGTCTTTCTAGGTCAAATATAACTAAAAAAATCAATTTGAGTTAGATAGGTGAAATTCGATATAAAATATTTACAACAAATTACTTTTGATAGTCACCTATCAAATTTCACCTGCGCGATCAGAGGAAATCCCTCTGTTCAGTTTTTTGATTATTAGATAATGAGATAATTACAAAGCAAAGAGAACTAGATAGATGAAAATCGCTACACAGGTTTAATATCTATAGTGTAGACGCCAATCAAATTTTGTGCCAAATACAAAGACAGCAACTGACCGTCGTTTAATCTGTAGTTTCAGAAGCATGCAAACTCGATAACTTAACAACATAATGACTTAAATACATCAAATCTTGTAGAGGACTTTATGATTACAGGTACGTTTTTGTGTAAAATAATTGTTTCAATCGATGAATAAAAAACTATCTAAAACATAAATTCGATTTTTGGATATTATTAACCGCATGCCAGGGAGTAATTGCTAATATATGACATGAAATATTAGGTCAAAAAGCTGAATTAACATCAAAAGCTAATGTTTCGTAACTATTTTACGCAATGTCTGTAAGGCATTCTCCGGGATGACACATTTATGAGATAGCAAGCCAGAAAATTTAGGGGAAACTACTTCAGGTGGTTATAACATGTGAATTCTGTAACTCAGAAATATTAAGAGATAGATGGGGAATTTTTATAAATGGATATTGCATCAAAATTTTAAATCTTATTTTTTCGTAAGCAAATTAATTTATTTCATAAGAAAGGGAAGTATAATTTATTTAATACATTCTTTTATTTATAGCAGTTTCTGGTTCATTTTTCACGAAGGCTAGTTACTTATTTGTTATATAAAATTGAATTTTTGTTTGTTCGTACCTTATACGTTGCCGTATCATTGAACCGACTGCGATGAAATTTTGCCATCTTAGTGCTTGCACCTGCGCGATTATACTTATTAAAACTGACAACGCTGCCGTATCATTGAACCGGTTGCAATGTAATTTTGCCAACTTAGTGCTTTCACCTGCGCGATTATACATATTAAAACTGACAACGCTGCCGTATCATTGAATTGATTGCGATGAAATTTGGCCAACTTAAGGCTTGCACCTGTGCGATTATATGTATTAAAACTGACAATCGATAAAAGACAAACATTAAAGGGAAAACTGTCCATGTCATTCGGAGTTGATCGCACATATATCAAACAAAATAAGTTTTTTATAATTGAAGCCAATCAATGTCAGTGAAATGAAACTAAAAATGTTTTCTGCACGCGCTATTTTTTTTCTCCTTAAAGGAATAGTCATCTAGGCTGAATGTTGTCATTCAACACATATAACCTTTTGGTAGCTGCAAACCTCACTTTTTATACAGAATATATTTCATACATGTAAAATAGAATTATTCCTATCAATACCGATAAGTTCAGTTATATGTAATGGACATTTTCCAGTGCAAATTGTAACATGTTTTTCATACGTTAATTGTACGCTTACGAGTCAAGAAATTTATTTTTTTTGTAGAAGGCGGCAAAATAAAATAAAAAAAACATTGTATACTGTAAAGCACTTGAAAAAATTAAAAAATAGAGCAAATATTATTTTGTACTTTTATTTTATATATGATTAAATTTCAATGAATCTTTGCAAATTCATTGCCCATAAGACAATAAACATCTATCTTTCTATCATACCTTATTAAACCAAGACATTTGTTTTACATTCCAAACGAGTTTCCCAGAATTATTTTTGAGGCAGGAAAGCGCCGGGTACCGGGTAGTTTTTAATAAAAATTTTCGATTAAAATGTTCCAACATAGCTGCCTATATATTTCAACTATTGCTAAAATATAACTTTAAATTTAATGCTACTTTGTTGCGAATATTTTCAAAATTCTATGTTATATCTGTTTATGACATTTAATCAATATTTTCAGCAAATAGCTCTTCTTGTAATTTTAATTTTTAATTTAATTTCGTTTTGAAATACATAAACAACTGTACTAAATTTTTCTTTCAAGATAAAAACGAAATAAGAAAAAATACTTTCTTTAAAAATAAATATCCGGTTCCTGTTATAATTAAATCATTTTTTATCATAATGAGAACTGTTATTTTTTTGGTCAAAATTAGTTTCAAAACAAAAGGGAAACTAATAAACAAGTTTACTAATTAATCCCAGTGCAGAGTTATTTTCTGAAAACTCTATGCAACGTAAATATTCATATGAGGAAGTGTTATTTCCATAAATTAGTTAATCTTTTTAATATACTTAGTGACACCCTATGAAGTGATGAAATGCCATCATTAAATATGTGGCGTTGATGAAACTGGAACTTTCTAAAGGTCGAAGGTGAAATTATCGACGCCTTGTCATAGATTGTCAAGTTTTTGTCACGATAAAGAAAAAGAAAGTAGCTTGAGTTTCGTTTATTTTTCTTTGGAAGACTGAAATTAGTCATCAGTGGAAATTAATTTTTTAAAAACTATTTTCCACTAATGACCAACTTTACTTAAATAGTGCTAAAACATACCAAGTTGAAATAACAGCAAAAAAATTGTTAAGTAACATAAACTGCATAGTATTTAATAAAGTGTTAAATGAGTGAGAAATTTGCCTTGTAAGATGCAAAAAGAAAAAATCACTACTAATTTTTAAAAAAAAATTTATTTATGAGAAATATCCCATGGGAGATTTAGAAAAAATCACAGCGGAATTTTTAATAAAATTTATTTATTTTAAATATGCTTTCAAAACTTTCTGTATTTAAAATCCAATTCTTGTTTGCTTTTTAAAATTTAATTGCTTTTAAATATATTTTTGTTTGCTTTTTAGCATGAAATGGAGATTAATTTTATGGCTTGTATTTAAAATTCAATTCCTGATAACTTTTTAAAATGAGATGAATATGAATTTTGTGATTTGTATTTAAAATAATATTTGTTTTTAAAATTCAATTCTTGCTTTCTTTTTAAAATGAAATGGAGATGAATTTTGTAATTTGTATTTAAAATAATTTTTATATTTTAAATTCAATTCTATGTTTTCTTTTTAACATGAAATGGATATTAATTTTATTTTCAATTAAATATCAATGTAACTTTATATTAAAGATTCATTTCTATTTATTTTAGAGTTCATTTCTTTTCTAAAAGTTTGAATTAGAAATTATAGTTTATAAAATATATGATTAATTTTAAAGGATTGAATAAAAAATTCAAGGCGTTTCTAAAATCATTGTATTTGATTTTCAAAATACAATTTGAACTAAAAATTATTATATTCAGTCTCATATTGGTTACCATTCCAAACTTGCATATTTAAAAAATGCACTGGCTACCAATTTTATCTTTTCAGATAGTTTGTATTCACGTCTCTTTATAGAATATAATTTAACTCTTTCGCCATTCTCTTCTGTTCGTGGAAATTTCTGTTTCATCTCAGTTTTTCCCCATATTAGAACAAACAAAAATAAAAACTCAAACAAATAAACTCTTATGAAGCGTTTTAAAATGTAGAAGAACGTTTAAAGCGCATTACGACCGCCTTACAGAAATTTCACTTGAATGTGCTAGACGCTTTAAGGACGACGAAGAGATGAATAAAATAATAAATATTCTCATTTTTTTTGTTTAGACCTTATTTAAAAAAGGCGAAACATTATTCTAGTCAATTTTAGTAATTTCATTGCTTATTTTTAACATTAAAAATATTTCTTCATCAGTTACAAAATTCTTGCAATTCCATGGCATGAGTTAAAGTTATAAACTTTAATAAAAATTCATGAGTCTCTTTATAAAAAAAGCATTTTTTAAGCAAAAACATTTGAATTTTAAAGTAAGTCGAGCAATTTGGTTTAAACATTAATGACAAAAATGAAGAAATGTTTATGTAATAACCAGCATTATGCATTAACTTTTATGCTGCATTAACCAAAATGATATTTCAGCTAAAGCATCCCGGAAGTAATATGATATTCCAAATATACTAGTGGAACGGATTTTATTGGAAACAAGAAGGATGAAATTTCACGAAATAAACTGAAAACAATTTAAAACTAAAATTTCGTCTGGGAAAATTGAAGCAATTGAGCCACAGAAAAGGCTATTATTTATATCTTAAATATTCAAAAGAAATCACACATTAGATGTTTTTAAATGTGTGTTGTTAGATGTTCCTAGGCATAAGATGTGTGTATTTCCCTATATATTTTGTAGATAATGTTTTCCTAGATAATTATTAAATTTTATTATTATATTTTAATAATCAATGTTTGCTTTTAATGGATGATAAAAGAAATAATTTTTTTACTACAAATAATTAAATCATCTATTACTCGCTATAAAAGGAGATGTTCTAATATATTTAAGTAAAACATTAAACTAAATTTAAAATTAAGGTGGCAATAAACATTAGATAATAAGTAAACTTATTTGAATTAAGAATCGTAGTTTATAAAACAGTAAGGGACATTTATAAAAATTTTATTCCTGAGAAGTAGAAATATAATAGCAAATAGAAAAGGTATTTCCAACTTTTTTAGAGAGTCGAAAACAACATGCAAAACAACATTTATATTCAAAGAATGCCTTGAATGTTCTATTTTGTCTCTATATTTTCAAAGTAATAATGGTCCTTTTACTAGAATGTTTAGTCGTACTCTTTAGAATAGTTATTTACACTTACATTGAATTATTTATATTCGGGCATTCATAAACATGCTTAGAATAATTCTTTTCTTTTCGAATTGCTTTTTCAGTTACAAAGTAGTCAACCTATTGGGAACGAACATCTATATTATGTTTTAGAATACCTTGTGATGACTTGTACCAGCCAAATGTTTATTTTAAGATTGGAAAATAATTTATTTTTTTTAAAAATATGTCATCTATTCTTCGTTAAATAAGTTGCCATAGTTGAAATTTTTTTTTGTTGGAGAGGTATAAAAATGTCAAAATTAAATGGGCAATCAAGTGTTGTCTTTGTTCTTTAAATAATGCTCAGTTTCTTTAAATTACCTTTTCCTTCTTAGAGTATTCCTATCATTATAGAAGCTGTAACAAATAATTAAAAAAGATTAGGGATTTATTTAGGGACTATATTTTGAATTCTTGATTTCTACGTTTGATTTCAGCTTTTAATTGAATGATTTATACGCATTAAAAATATGACGGTTGGTATCATTCCAATGACTCTAATACGAACCATCATGACTCCAGCAGGATATAAAGAAATTCATAGATGAGAAATTGTTATAGAACTAAAAAGTTTTTCACTTCTTTGAGGTTTACAAAAATGATAAAGACTTGAATTACTTCCACTCTGATGGTAGAATTTTAATTATGTGATGATGGAATTGTTGTCGTTGTTTTGACTATGACCATTTTCTCGATAAATATGCAATTATTTTCTTCAGTTTTAGCAAATGCTGCTGATACAACGATTATTCTTCCACACCCGATTGTCTTTGTAAAGTGGAGATGGATATCAAAATAATTTTCCATCCATCCTCATAAGAACTGAACTTCATTCCTGATATTTCATCATTCCCTTATAAATGGAATCTATGAATTCCGTCTGTCCCCCAAAGATCCTATGAATCTGGTAGATCCTATGAATCTAGGTAGTAACTGAGCATCAAGAGCTACTAAGTAGCATCTGAGGTAGACTTATTTCAGTGGGGCTACTTTCGCAGTAAATCTGATTAGATTGCTTTCATAGTTGTTATTCTATAGAAACTTTGCGATTAGATATTAGAAAGGCATCCAGAATGCAATCAAATGACATTGAATATTTATTTGACAACTTGCGGTGAAAAGACGACGAGATGCTTTTGTTACAGAATTATCAGCGACATGTTTGCAAAAAATTGCCATAAAAGTAAAATTGTCCATGACCCATTTAATGAGATTGTTTGAAGAAATGCATGAACTAATTTAGAACATATAAAACTTTTTTTAATTTTTATGAGGTATCGAATAATTTGAATGGCTCGCTGCGATTACAGTTATCTGTTTTTGCACTTGTGTCTCGTAATTTTTTACCAATGTAAGTGGCTAACTGCCAAAGCGATACTAAGATCTGAGGAATGGTTTTATAAAATATGCCATGAAGACGACAAATAATAAAACACTTCTTCCTCTGATTATATTTCTAAAATCCTGGCAACCCGTAAGGGGCCTGGTAGATATTAAAAACAGTTTCAGCCGCCTCGTAAGTATAAAATATATCAAACTAAATTGTAATAAGAAAAAGTATAATTATGTCCATAAGGAATCAGGAAGTCAATCAGGATCACCAGGAAGAATGTGATTCTAACTTCCATGAAGTTAATAGAAACACATTGGTTTGATCTATTTAACTTCTTCATTCATTATTACTAAAGCAGTATTGAAATTCACTGTCTAATTCGGCGAAGTTGTGATTTCCAAATTAAATTTCTGTTTTCGATGTTGCATTTTCTTCATTATAAGTATGCATGATAAAAAATTTCTGCTCTTTAAGTATAAAAGACATCAAACAACATTGTAATCAAGAAGAATATGATTAGGTCTAAAAGGAATCAGGAAGTGAAGAGAATCAGGAAGCCGATCAGGAATAATCAGGAAGAATGTGATTTTAATATCCAGGAAGTTAATAGAAACATATTGACTTGAATCCGTTTAACTTATTCATTGATTTATTAGTTAAACAATATTACAATTCACAATCTAAATCAACGAAGTAGAGATTTTCTGATTAAATCTCTGACGTAATGATCCAATCTTAATCATATCTTCTTCATCCACGGCAGGAAATCTAGTCATCATCAGTATTAGACTCACGGGTCGCCCACTTTCGTCACCCTAATCCTACAAGAATCCGTGGTCTGATTTCGGAAAGACTGGACCAAGTGTTCCTACCATCAAGTTGGGGGGGATTCCGTGTGCGATAATGACAGATTAAGTTTTAACGTTGGGCGCCATGGAGTTAGAGATATCACGTGAAGTTCATTTCCGTCACCGAAAAGTGATTTCTGATAGCCACAGAGCATACAAAATAGTGTTCCTCAGGTGGAAGTGGGATAGCAATTCGCCACAAGATTTAATTAACTGCCAGACGAGGAGAGGATGTTTGCGGTGAAATGATAAGTTTTCTCTGCTAGAGAAATTCGGTCGCGGCTCGCTGTTTTGGGAGTTGTTATTTTGTTAAGAATAAAGTTTACAGGGTTCAAAAACACTTATTCAAGAATTGAAAAGTATATTAGCTCAAAAAGAAGAAAGAGTTAAAGAAGATCAAAGACTGTTGTTTCTATTTAATTAATTATTTTTATTTATTTAGTTCCAACAATAATCATATTAACATGTATTTAACAATATTGCAACTCACATATGTTTAAATTCAGTAAATAAAATTATTTTTATTAACATTATTGTTTCACTTAAATAGTTTGGAGATCAGCTTATTTACCGAGATAATTAAATTCTTATGCTGTTAAGCGATTAATTTGTATTGTACTTTTTAAAATTTGGTGTTGTTATATGTTTTGATGCTTAACATTAATTTAGCTGAATTAATATGTTATAAATGAGTGCGGGTACAAATTAAAAAAATGCACATTCTTAAAAATTAAAACGAAAGTGAATATCTCATTTTGGAACGAATGCCCAAAGATGGCAATCTTTGTTATCTTGATTTTAATTTTGCAAAAGTACGCGATTTATTATTTTGTTAGATGACTTGAACTCCTTTAAAGCACTAAAAATGTTATTAAAAATTGCATACCAAATTAAATTAAAAAATAAATTTTAAGTAAAATTATGTACAGAATTGAAATTGATATCAACAAGGAGGTAATTTTTAGAATTTAAAGAACAATGCCAAAATTATTTTCTATATAATCATTCAGAAGTTATGGCATACTTTTCATAGGTAATTCATTGTCCTTATCCGTCTGATTATTTTCGCGCTCCCTTAAACTTTCTACTTGATGTCTATTTCATGATTTTTTTACATATTCTTTCCTATTATTGAATGAAGATTTTGATGGCGCAGCAAGTCTGCTCCAAAGCATTTTAATAGTGAAGAGAAGTATTAAATTAAATACAGCCGTGTAAATATGCAATGAAGAGGTGTGAAAGGATTTGCAGCCGTTTTTTATATCTTATAATTGTCATTCGAAATAAGTATTAAGAGCAAATTATGTGCCATATACATTAGCGTTTTATATGCATAGATTTCTTAAAGTATAATTTTGCGCGGAAACAAAATTGATATCATTAAAGTTCCTAATGTTTTAAGTTTTAAGTTGGTGCAAAATTATTTTTTGTTCGATAATTCGCTTCAAAGCGATTGAGAGAATGTAAACTTTTATTTGAATTCCATTAGAAAATCTGTTTTAATCGACGGTGCTTTATGAATATCGCAAAAAAGATAACATACCAACTAGTGAGCATTACCTTGTCATCTTTACAAATCACACCCTAACATTTTGAAAATATTAATTATAATAATTATTATTTAACTGTAACCATCATTAATTTCACCTGCCGGCTGCAAGAATTATTTTCGAAATTCTTTTTAATTACTTCCATTGTTCTGATTTTTCAATTCATTATTAAAAATAACTTATTTAAATAGTAATAATTAAAACTGAATTGCTAATAAAAATCCGAAGAATAATTTTTAATCCAGATTTTCAAAGACTTATTTAATAGGAACACAAAATATTTATCTGAAAACTATTTTCTATGAACTTATTTATCTCTTGTTTAGAAAAACAGAATTTAAATAATTCCTCAAAAAGTGACATTTTCCAAAATATAAAATATTTGTTTATTATGAAGAAATTTGATAATCATTCACTTGGAAAAGGACATATATTCTGGAAATAAAGTGAAAAGTACTGGTAAGGATCTTTTTACTCTACAAAGAAATTTCTGTTGAATATGGAGCTTCCATGAAAAAGGTTTTTGAGAAATGTAGAATCTCAAAAGAAATATTTTGTTTGTTATTTAAATATGCTTGTAAAAAAGAAGGGTATCCAGTAGATTCCATGAATATCGGTGAATATCGATAAAAAAATTCAGGGTTGCCATATAAGACCCATACAAGGATGATTGCACCAATGCGTCCATTCGTTTGTGCATAGCTGTCATTTCAACAAAAAAATAATAATGGTAAAGCAGAAATTTTCTAAAATAATTATTGAAACAACATAGGTTTACTTGAATAAAATAAACAAAATTGAAATAAGGTAAATTTATGAGAGCTAAGAAAAAGAACTTTGGAATCACAAAAAACATGGATATATTTCGAATAAATTCATTGTAAAAATCCTTGTCAGGTATTCTCGACAATCAGAATTTTTTTTCAAAAAAATGTTATTTATTTCAATTTACAAAATATAAATTATTTTACCTAAGATTTAGATACCTATATTAAAATTTAGCATTTGTAAATATCTTGTAAATTTATAGAAAAACACCTTTTCATTTATCATTTATCCAATAATTTTTTTATTTCGAAAATTTCTTCTGCATATTTATAGATTTAAAAATTAGTGAAAACGATTTTTTTATCTATCTTAACAGCAACAGATAATATAATTTTATTTTAAAATTCAATTCCTATTTAAGGTCAACAAAGAATTTTATTTATTTTAGTTTCTTTTAATTCAATAATTATTAAAAAAATACCAAGCATAAAAAATATTTACTTTTTCAAGTATTGAACATGTATTCTCTTTATGTGAAAAATACTGAAATCCTTACATTTTACCGATTGAGCTATTGCCTATTGATTTAAATTTCCATTAAAAAAGCCAAACTCTATTTAAAGCATTACAAACTAATTTAATTAATGAATGAATAAATATTTGGAATAAAAAACTGTATTAAAGTCAAGGGTAAGCCTCTATAAATTAAATAAAATGCATTTGAAATTGAGTGGATGAAAAAAGTACATTATTAACGATTGAAAATTTGAACGAGATATATAAATGTTTGTAAATAAAGAAAGTAGTAAACTAATAGTTGGAATTGGAAAAAAAAAATCCAAAGATATATTAAACGAGGCCGGTTTGATTTTCTTTCAGATTTGTTTAATGATTTTCCTATTTTTAATCGTTTTAACTATATTAAACTTGACACAAATAATGACATTTAATATTTTCACTAAATCTTAATCTTAATTTACAAGTAAATCACCGTAGAAAATAAAAATACACACAAAATGTATCATATTTCAATTTAATATCAATAAAAAACTTGTAAAAGTATACAAAATAAATCTTTTCAATTAGAATTTGTCAAATATATATTTTTTATTTCAAAAATTTCTTGCTTTATTTTCATAGAAAGAAAAAATAGTTGGTAAAATTTTTTTTAAATTTAACTGAGAAATAAAAAAATTAAGATATATTAAATGACGCCAATCTCACTAGCTTTCAAATTTTTATGATTTATATATTTTTAAAATTCATTTTTGATCAAGATAGTTTGAATATAAGGTAAAAGTATCTAATACTATAATACGAGGAATGGTTGTCAAGTCGAAAATCGCCCCAGAATTAATAAACTCCGGTAAACTTGTGGGTCTGGGGTTTTTGGCCACGAGGAATCGATTGGTGCCGGTTTTGAAGCGCTACGGTCGAGCAGTTCGGAGTTACAGATAGGATATTTTCAA
>JAPMOQ010029938.1:402077-437407 GCA_026543055.1 Argiope trifasciata
AGCTCAAAAAGTAAATCAGATGAACTGGGTGGCTCATATATATGGATGATGATTCTATATTTTAAAGAATTCTCTTGCATAAACTTCCAACTAGTAGGAAAAGGGATAGACTCAAAATGAAATGGTTGGAATCAGTGGTGACAGACTTGCTGGCTATCCAGAAAAGAAACAGACACACAAGTGTCAAAAATATAATGCGGTGGAACAGAATTCAGAGGAAGGCACTAGCCCATCCTGGGCTATCTAGCCAAATATGATGATGGTTATGTAATAGAATCAAAATTTTCTGTTTGGATTTCTTTAAAAAATTTTCTTTGTTCTTAGTAAAAAAATGAAAATTGAGTCACAAACATACTATATATAGGTATTTGCATAGAAATAATTATGCATAGAATTTTACTCCATACATTCTTAAATTAGCAAAATTTTGTCTTTAAATAATTCTAAATCTTAATCTAATCCCGAAAACCAGTGAGCAACTAATAAAATTTCTCGAATCATAATAAGTGAAAAATTATTATTTCTTGTTAGCAATGAATAATTCTAAATGTTAATCTAATTCCAAAAATCAGTGATCAATTAATAAAAATTCTCTAATTCTAATAAGTGAAAAAACTATTATTCCTTGTTAGCAATGCTTAATTCTAATATATCATCAAATGCTGATAATTAATTAGGTTCAGTTCAGCTTTATATCGATTTAGTAATTGAAGTCAGAGATAGCTGATGTATGCCGAACGCAAAAGAAAAATAATTAATTTAATGTAGAACGTAATGGTAAAAAGAAAAGGTGCAAGAAATCAATAAACGTAATTTTCATCATTTTCCCCCTTTTCGATATTTCTTGAGGGATTTTTTTTTTGTTTCTAGAAATGATTTCTAAAAAGTAGTTCCTTTTTAATCGTGTTTTTTGTACGCTCAGTTTATTAATTCATTAAAAAGTTTCTTGTTATCAGTTATTGTTTATTTAGAACTTAATGCCAGGTTTACACTTGACCAGTTATAAGACGTCAAGTAACCAGGGCATGCGTAGAAAAACAGAAAAATGATGTTAGGTCTATCACAAGTAAGTATCCCGACTGGGCAACAATAAGCCACTATACTATATATTTTCTTACGGTATATGTGTTTGAAGAATTTGCCTTGAAAAAACTGATCATTTATAAATCAATTCCGACATTTTTTACTCTGTTTTCGTATTGATGAGAAGTGTTGTATTTTTTCTGTTTATTTGACATTTCTTTCCAATAATTTTCCAAATTTAGATATGTTGACATTTTTATATAAATATATATTTAATCATGTTTCATTGTGTAAATATAGATAATTTTAATACGATAAGCTGTGTAAAGAAAACTTCATGCATGCCAAAACGGCAATTTATAGCCAAACATGGAATATCTGAATCTTTTTTTTATGCAATTGTGTCAAACATAAATCAGTTCCTTTCTACGTGTGTACTGCCTAATTGCCGTCTTATAATTGTCCAAGTGTAAACCCACCATAAGTTTTACCAATTGGTTTATATCTGGATATTTCCCATTTGGCTAAACCAAAATATTCTTGTTAAAGAGAAAGAAAAAAGAAATTCAGACAATAATTTTGAATCACCCAAAACTACATCTGTTTCAATCCAATAGTAAAATAATCAAATAGAATAAAACCTTTTGGTATAATCAGTTGACATACTGTCTTTAAATCGCAATACAAAATGCATGAGTAAAAAAAATCTTCTCAAATGCTCTATAGAACAGATAATCAAATCTAGCCATTAAATTTAATTATTTTTTTCCCTCTGGTAGTAATTGCTAATTTCAATTCGATTTGCAATTGCAGTGAAATTGAATTCGTAATTTATTTTTAATAGCATCAGCGTCTATTAATGATTAAAAACCCTTTTTATTCAGTTTAAAATAAAAAGATAGCTTCTAGGTGACATCAGATTTATTTCTGTAAGCTTTTAGCTTTAATCTTGATCTTAATAAATATTTCAAAATAATTTTTTCTCAGTAATACATTTTAACTTTCAGCAACTCATTTATGAGTTTGCCAATTCCAGTAATATTAATAATTTTTTCTGCACAAGCTATAGTTTTTATACTTAAGAACTCTTTTAAATGAATTGAATTTAAAAATTAATAATAAACAGACGAGTTAGTTTTAAAACTATATTATGTTGTTTCAAACTATAGCGTTAATTTTATTTTCATAAGATTCGAAGTAATCTATTTATTAGAAGGAAAAAGGTAAGTTGAAATTGGAACTAAATTAATTTAATTGAATGAGACATCGGCAAAGTGTGCCAGTTCAATTTATTTTGAATAATATGGAGTTCTGAAGTAACATCATGATTTGGGATGGGGTGGGGATGATTTTTTTGTTGTTCAGAGTCGAGGTCAGGTGATGAAACTGACATCTGAACCACACCCTAAATAAAAATTTCATACCAAATGAACGTGAAAACATATTTACACGATTTAATTTGAAAGTGTGTTCCAGAAAAAGCAAATAATTTTTAGAAAATAGTTCATATTTAATTATTACCATCAGCCTGTTTTTATAACAATTAAAGAGGAAGCCTTTTTTTTTTTCAAATCATAAAAATTAAGGAACATATTTTCTGAAATATAATTTTGTTTACCAGGTTTTATTTTAAAGATTTAAGTATTTATTTTTTATGTCATATTAAAGCATCATGTAATAAATTTTGAAAATTTTTTGGAAGTCATTTTACAACCTCAGATTAATCCTGATATATCTTAATAATTCCAGAAAGGTTATTGTTAAACTCTTTTATCATCTAATATGTTTTTTGACTAGTACATTAATTATCATTTATTATTATTATTAATAATTTTTTAATTTAATAATTTGCAAAATATAAGGGATTAAAATAATGAGATTTGTGTAAATTCTCGTAATATTAAATCTATATAATTTATCTTTCTTTAAATCTTTTTTTATTTCAAAAAGTTTTTAAAACAAGTTGACTTTATATGCTGGGTGGTGATACTAAAAAATAAGGCATAATGTGAATATTTTTTGTTAAAATGTTAAACATCAAAGTTAGTTTACAAAACTTGATCAAAAGAATTAAAGAGTGGCATAAAATTAAAGACATAATAATAAAGGCATAATATTTATTGATTTTTAGTATCAAGGAGTTTTCAATACTTATTTTTATTATTTAAAATAAAATATAATTCTTTACATCAATTGAAGTAAAGCCTGTCTTTTACTTTTCAAAATAACTAATAATGTAGGATTAGATTGGACACCCTATGAATAATTATTGCAAAGTTATATCTCCATCGTTCAGCTGTTTTTTTAGTTTAAAAAATAAATTTTATTAATTTATTTTTCAAAATATCAAAATAGAATATAAGTCATTTATCTAGTATCAATCTGACAAAATATATTGAAAGCAGAAATAATATAAATAAAGTCGTTGTTGTTGTTTTCTACTATAGTACAAGAAAAGAAATAAACAGGAGAAACTAAATCATTCTTTCAATCATAGGTATCAAATGAAAGGTAAACAATTTGAAATTTCAGTATGTCACATGATTCAGCTTTTAGCTCTATAAAGTTTCAATTTTCCTTTATAAACATTTTCCATGTCTCAAAAGAATTGTTCTTACCGGGGTTTAAATCTGTGGTTTAAAATGTTTCAAAGAATACCATGACAGGAAAAACTAATTTTCGGAATTCCAGTTGGACGGATGCAGTTGTTAGCTAAGGGAAATCCACTGGATTTCTTGAACTATGTTGGCAATACTGCATCTTGAGGTTTTGAGGAACAGGAAACAAAAACTTTGAAAAAAAAACGACACAAGGAATTGGCTAGAAGGCATATGCCGCTGCAAATAGAATCAGTTTTTTCTTTCAAATTCAAGAAATTTTTTCTTCATCTTTTTAAAAGTAACGGAATGTCTTTACTATTATGGTGAAATTGAGGAAATATTAAACTTCCTGATAGAAACGTTTTTAAAGAGATCAATAACTGAGTTCATATTACGTTTTAGTAAATTAAAAGAGGACTGTTTTTCTTGATGATATGGTCTTCGAAAAAGCAAAGGTTGCAAGCTCGATATTCGCCTCCGTCGAATAACCACACTGTAAATCGATAATGGGCACTCTAAATTATTGGTATATATTAACTTATACTTGAAAGAACATGATAATTTTTAGAAAGAAGAATCGGTTCAGGTGTCATTCTTATCAGTGTCATTCTTATTATACTTCGTTATTTTGGATTAGAAGCTTCCAGCTTCTTGCCATCATGGAAGGTAGTCGTAAAGATTGGGAGTTGGTGTCGGGACGTACTTCCTCTGGGAAGGGTTGTACCGTGGCCGGTGATGACCCTTAATATTCAACAGCAGTTCTCGTCAGTGTTTCTGAAACCACTGTACAGTCATTCAATTTTTATCCATGTGTCTTCGAGGCGGGTCATGGAATCAGTGTCGGACGATCAGACTTATCGTTTGAATGATGTTCAAAATTGAACTCCCATCCAACATTTAAAAATTCAAACAGCTTCAAAATATTCAAACCCGATAATATGTTTACTATCTAAAATATAAATGATTTGCTGCCATGATTCCACAAATAGCTTTTAAAAATCATTTATAAAATAGTTTGCATTTCAAGGTTACTCTATTGTGGCTTTACGGAGGTCATTCAAAACAGGACACATAATAAATTTAAAATATAAAAAAGCTAAAAAACAACTTCATAAACATATTTCTGCGATATGTATTAAAGGCAATATAATTAATTTTATATATTGCAAGATGCAAATAAGTTTTAGATGCATTTAATGAACTATTATCTATATTTTTCAATTAATAAACAGAAAAGTCCTTCATAAATTCATAAGAGATTTAAAACTAATTTTCGGTAAAATAATAAAATACTAAATAATGTGGTATATAAAATTGGCCTAGTTTGAAATTATTTGACCAAATATATAGCTTTGGTAAATACATATATTTTAATTAAGCCTTTTACTAAATAGAAATAAAAGAAAAGTATAGTGCGAAAATAATTTCCATTTTTCCTTTTAGTGCCTTTATAGTACGAAAATAATTTCATTTTCTCACCTTTCTAAATGCAGTTTTAATATCCAGAGTGTAAAAAAACGGACAAATAATGTTTTTGGAGCAAATGAAGGTAATTAGGTTTTAACCAATTTTTTTAAATCTGATAATGAAATTATTTTTTTATTCTTATTTAATTTATTAAATTTTTTTCAACTCAACATCATTAATTATTTCCATGCTTACGGAGTGAAAAATGTGTGATCCTTAATGTTCTATGAATTTAAGAAATGAATTTGAAGCAATTAATTAAATGAATTTTTATTTTTATACTTTTAAAGAATAGTTTAATATTCGATTTTAGATAATACTCATTTTTAAAGAAAATAAAATAGTAAAAATAAAAATAAGAAATAAAAAAACTAATCAAGAAATAAATTGTGAAAAGTCTTGGAATAAAATGTAAATTAGAAATTTAATAATACCAACTAAATAATTAATTAAATACAGCATTTCTACTAGCTCGAAACATTTTTGGTCTCCCGATATAGTCTCCATGTTTGTGTATAACTTGTTTCAAACAATATGGATTTCAGAGAATTCTTAAAACTGGTTTTTTTGATGATTCGGATAGAGCGGTTCATCGTTTTAAGAATCTCTGAAACAGCATGTAGTTGATTTGATTCTCTTGTTTTCACAGGAGTTTCATTTTTCCAAACTTATGCTCCCTTTTCACTGAGGTTTACTTTTTCAAAATTTATGCTGCTGTAGTTCAGATTTGATTCCAAAGAAGGAGCCAGATTTTGCATTCTCTGTTGAATTGTTCTAGATATTCCTAAAGACAAGATTATAGATCTTCAATTTCCGTTGATGATTCAGATATAAAAGTTTATCGTTTTAAGAATCTTTGAAACAGATCGTAGCGGATTTTTTTCTCTCCTTTTCACAAAGGGTTAAATTTCCAAATTTTATTTCCTTATAATTAAGATTTGATTCCAAAGATGGTACCAATTTCTGCATTCACTTCTTAATTGTTCTAGAGATTTCTAAAGCCAAGACCACTCCATCCAAATCATTAATAGAAATGGCACTGTTTCAGGTATTATATGACTTCTACATAGTTGAAAAGTTGTAACGCATCAAAAGACTAGAAATGTTTTAAACTGTTGAACTGTCCTATTAGTTGCAAATGTTCAGCCACCACTTTTCAATTTCTAATTCTTGTATCAACAAATTTAATAAAAATATTTTGTAGAGTTAATCTTGGTTGTTTATAAGTTCAAGTAAAGGGAAATATTCAGATAGCAAAATTAAGAAACAACTCAAAAAAGAAGGAAGAAAAAATCTGTATTATTAAAAAAAAGGTTATAAAATATTTAAAGCTTTACCAATTTTCTTTTTCGAGAATTTCAGAAATGATTTAAAAAAGGAAAAAGAAAATTTTGAAAACTAAATTCCATTATTTTCTACATTGAACATCTGGTTTACATTTACAGTGAATACAGAAATTTTTCGATCACTGATTACAAATGGGGTGATTGTTGTCTAAAAGATTAATTGAAACTTTTGATAGGTACTAATCATTTGAAAATTGCAATCACCTTTAAATTATTTTTATTCTTTATCTTTTTTTATGATTACATATAAGATAAGTATTCTAAATAAATGTTATGAGCAATTTAAAAGATAGTTATATCTTATATACTATAAATTTTAAACCGAAAAAAATACTTTACTGTTTCCTATTTCAAGATGAGTTTCTGAGATTCCATTTGTTTATAATTTTTTTAAAAACTTCTTTTGTGAATTTGATCTATTTATAATAATATAAATTATGATTTCATCATTATTTTTTATCTAATTTGATATGTTTCATGTTCGTAAAAATGATATTTGTTTTTAATTTTTTATTTACTCCTTTTTGTACTAAATGTTTGAAATGGTGTAGACTATTTAAATCGATACACTATTTTAATAATTATCATTATCATTTCATCATTCATGTTATCTATAAAATTAAATTTTGAGTTCGTGCTTGTGGCGCCATCTAACATTGAAATTTAAAAGCTAAAAATATGAAAGTAAGATTTGAAAATAAAATGAAAGTTATTCTTTTGTTTTGCATATTGATAAATCTGTGCTTAACAAAGATGTTAATTAAATTCATTGGATAATCTAACGAGTAAAACTATCATTTAATTCGTTAACCACAGTTTAATTCATTAAATTACTAACTTTATTTTATAAACTTATTACCTGTCTTGCGCCATCATAAAACACTCATACTTCTAAAAGGTTACCTAAATGAAATGTAAAAGAAAAAATTCCAGTTTAATTTGATCTTTGAAGGAGAGAATACCTAGTTATTGCTTGAAATAATTTATTGTTTTTTTAAAAGAATTCATGAAAATGCATTTATTTCATAAATTAATTTCATTAATCAACTCGAAACATTAAGGAAGTTGAAATGCATTCTTTATCCCGTTTATGCATTTAAAGTAATAAGATTTTGTCTTTTTTTTTTTATTAAGAATAGTTCCAAGGGAGAGTTACTGAAAATTGGAACAGTTCTCGAAAGCAATTAGCTCTAAAGGGAGCCTTTTCAGAAAGTAATTGCTGTTTATTTTGTATCATGTCCGATTGAAGTGCCTATGGGGAAACGAAATGGATAAACACGAGAAGTCCCAGATTTGTTGCAAAGCTTTTAGATCAAGGTATTTATTTGGTTTGGGGTTTAAGTGTAAAAACATATTAAGAGAGAATTGTTTCTTAAGCATAACTGAAAAGTAATTGAATGATGCACTCTGCAGTATATCCTAATGAAATCAATAAATTAGAATAAATTAAAGAAACGAGGTAGGCAGCATATTTTTAATGATCGGGAGGGTTGATTGATTTGTATCAGTGAGTAATTTTTTAATTTGTTGAAGTTTAAATAGATTTAATGCTATTTTAATTGTCATCATTACAAGGTATTCTTATTCTCGTCACCGAAGAAGAAAATGTATACAATAAGCTTAATGGCATTTTATGAAAACAATTTTTGTTGTTTATTTTATTTATTAATATTGCTGAATCATGTATTGATTAAAGTCTGTATTGACATTTATCGTTATAAGGAATTGTGAGCTAATTTCAATGCCTATAATGATTTTATCGTTATAAGGCATTTTTAATCGCTTTGAAATGGAGAAGCAATTGTATTCTGATTCTAATGTCTTTAGTAATTTTATCATTATAAGGAATTTTTTATAGATTTTAAATTTAGAAGAAAACGTGCGCTGATTTTAATGCATTTAAGGAGTTTTTTTGTTATGAGGCATTTGTAATAGCTATGAGATGGAGAAGCAAGAGTAGATTGATTTTATAGTCTGTAATGACTTTTATCGTTATTAAGAATTTTGTGTAGCTTTGAAATGGAGAAGCAAACATACTCTGTTTTTAATGTCTGTATGACTTTTATGATTACAAGGAATTTTTAGTCGGTTTAAAATAGAGAAGCAAGTATATACTGATTTTCCGTTTTATCACGCCTGTCGATTCGAAAGTTCTGTATAAAAATAAATTGTTTGGGATTGAGGATGATATGCATGATTACGAGATATTTTTTAACCTCTTTTCTGCCTTTTTAGTAATTTATGTTGATGCACTGTTTAACTAAGTCGCAGAAAAATCCATAGAACACTATAAGTGTATAATGCGCAATTTTTACAGCGAATTATAATATATTTAAATGCTTTAAATTCAACTTAAAAGTTTCAGGAGCAATAATGTGTTTTATTCATTGAAACGATCATTAAAAGGTTAAAAAGTGTTAAATTTTTTTGTTAATATATAATATGCCGTTTAATTACAAATTTCTGCACGGAAAGGATTTGAGGATGCTTTTTACCATCATATATTAATGATAATATAAATCATGCAATTATCATGCATTTACTTTTTTATAAAACAAAAAAAAATCAACCAACCGTACGCTGTTTTTCTTAAAGTTTTTTTTCATTAGAATGAGAGTGAATGGAATGATTCCTTTTAAAATATTATTTTTTGTATTAAAAAGGATATATAAATTTATTATGTTTTTGAATTAGGTATCTTATCATCTTTTAAAATGCATAAAAATAAATTGCTCTAAATTGAAGATAGCTCATAGTATTTTCCTTTAGCTATAAAGTGACTTTAAAATGTATTACAATTTAAGGGCCGTTTAAGTATGTTTAAATTTCATGCCTTTGAATTAATTCGATGCTCTGTAAATTAAAAAATTAATAGAAAGAATTAATTTAATAATATAAACAAATATATGTTTCTAAATGCTAGAGAATTAGTTAATCTTTAAAAGCACCAATTTATAATTAGGTTAATAATAAACTTTGAAATTAAGTTTGCAAGGAAAGTTAATACTGATAAGAACACATTATTATTGTATTAGAAGACTGATATGTTATTTTTATTCCAATAAATAACGTTAGGTTCTAGTGTAATTTAACAGAATATTCATTTGAAACGGGGTACCGATTGCTCCTAGCAAAATGCTTCTAAACTCGCTGGAAAAAGGCCTTGGAGAGGGAAAATTAAAGAAAAATTGAAGTTATAAGAATGGTTCTCAGTGCGAGAAAATTTTGAAACGTAAAATTATGCCTTTCGTAAACTCAAAATTAAAATAATATTCTTATAAGTAGCGTACAATTATTAGATGCAAAAAATACACGTTGAAATTATTTGTTGAATATTGCAAAAGAAATTGAAAGAAACAAATTTAAAAAATGAAATCTACAATCGCAAATTTCGAGTAAACATGCGAAAATATTTTTAAAGTCATTATTTATCTAAATAAATTTAAGTTTTTGATAATCATGAGACTTCTATATCGGTCATTACCTCCATCTCTATCTATCTATTTATATATAATGATAATTTTTAAACTTTTATTTCTTTTTCATTTTCTAGCTGGCAAACAAAGTTTTGGAACTCGAATGATTTTGAGATGGGGGAATACCCCATCGTTTTTATAAATATCGACGCGTGCGTAAACCGATAATCTCGTTATTGTTTCAAACCGATTTGAACTGGTTAATGGCTTAAATTAAGTAAGATAGTTCGTAAGAATTAAGAGAATCAAAAATATTGAAATCAAGTTGTAGCTTTAGTTAGCCATCTCCATCATTTTCTAACAATCTAAAAGCCAAAATTTGTGACTTCAAAAGCAATAAATCATCAATTTGTTGCTTACACATTTTGATGCTTCAAAAACTTCAAATAAAAAAGAAATCAAGTTCTCAAACGATAACAATATTATTTTAAATAGCAAAAAAATATAAGAAACAAAAAGTACATGTTGAAATTATTTGTTTCATTTTGCAAAATCTATCAGAAGGAAATAAATAAAAAAATAGTACAATATTTTCAAATGCTAAAAAATTTATAATTGGTGTTTTAAATCTATCCAAATGCTAATTTGGAATAGCTTTCCTAAATTGGATCTTGTTAAGATGAAAACTGAACTTAAATTCAACTCTCAAAACTTCGTTGGAGATTTTTGCAATGAGGGATTTATTTGTTGAATTATGAAATATCCAGGAAATCCAGCCAAATTATTAAGGATTCGCTAAAATTTCCGTTTTCTTACAAATTCAGTACCAAACAAGTTTTATGCATATTAAAAAGATATATTTATTTACAAAAATTTGTATGAAATAAAATTATAAGAAGTAAAATTATTCAAAAAGAAATGCGAAAAAGGACAAAAAAGAATTTTAAAAGAAAGGAAATGGAGATTTCGGGGTTAAATTTATAGAGTGCATTTATTCAAAAAACTTTATGTTGTAATTGAGGTGTTATGGTTTGCAAACACTTTTTAAAATATATAATCATATCAGGAAATCAGAAAGCGTAATGCTTTTGTTTTCTCTCTAAAGATAAATTAAATGCAAAGAATTAATGAATTTTTTTCTATTTGAAAATCAAAGATGAGTTAATGACGGAAATGAAAATATTTCGTTGTTTATTTTATGACTAACTAGGCACTGAATAGTTATTCCCTATCGCAAGTTTTAAAATCTTTTTTTTTTTGCGCATTTATGATCCTTTTGTTGAAAAAATGATATTTAAAAAATATTGCTCTTTTCACTTTTTGGAACTGGTAAAATATGCTGGCTTTATAAGTATAAATGATATTAATAACAAAAATAATTTATAATTTTATTGAAGAATTCAAAAAGCGATTTTTTATACCGAAATTCCTTGAAAAAGAGTAAACAGAATAGTAAGAGTGTGAAAACAAGATGTGAAAAATATTTGCAAACAATTTTATAAGTAAATTTTGTTAATTATTCAAACTTGTTTAAAGACAAACTATTGAAGCAAACAATTATTCTAGAGAAAGAGCGGCGAATGACAAAGCATTCCATCTTATCGAAAAATATTTTTAGTTGTCTAAAATAAACAGCTGCTCATTATCAGCTTTTACGAAGAAGGTAATGAAATAATTACAACTTTTAACTCTAAAGTTTTGTAAAAACAATGGCTCGATTTCCTTTGAGAATTGTAAAATTTACCCTTAAAGTTAGAATTTCGAATTTATTATTAGAAGTCTTCAAATTCTTATAAATTGATATGAATAAACTGATTTAATTCGAAATAATGTTACCTTTCATACAAATATTTAATATACTAAGACATTAGAAGTTTTTATTCAAAACTATGGATTAATTCGTTAAAACAATATGAGAAAGGAAAAATTATATTTTTAGAAACAGGAAGAGAACAAATTTCTTTATAATAATAATTTGAAGAGAGAATTCTTTTTAGTTTCTGAGTTTATTTTTCCATTTTTCTTGCCTGTCTAATTAAAACGTGGGAGTGCAATTTTATTTCATCTTTCTCTTTACGTTAATTATTCTCGAATACTTGACAATATTTTCCTAGTTAAATGAATTATTTTCTTTTAAAAATGATTATTTAAAAGCAGATCTTCATAAAAAGACTGTTTTGTTGATCTTTACTTCTTGTGATGCTCTATTAAAGGTTTTAATTTCGTTTTAATGATAACCATTTGTTTATTTAGGAACACTTAGAATTTTTATTTCTTTTTAAACGATACATTCACTGAAAAATATTGTAACTATCAAATACATTCTGCCTGTTTTTTTTATCTGATTTTTATTGATGAATTTAATTTGTTCAGAGTCTGTCCGTTTGCCAGTAATTAAAATATGCTAATACCTAAAGGGATAAAAATTTAAGTAAGTTTTTATTAAGTAAAAGCAACAAGTAATTTATAGTAAAATTATTGAGCTTCTATGGTCTATCTATAAATATATACATGACTATGAATTCAAAAGCGTATCAAATTATTTAAACGAAACTCTGTATAATATCTTAAACCAATATTGTATACCTTATTAGGTTTTTGTTCCAATCGATTAAAAATATTTATTGTGCATACTCGATTTTCCTTTACACCATGAATCTTGTAATATTATGCTATTATTTCATTAAACATGCCAGATTATTTAATAGATAGGTACATTTAATCACTTTTATTCACAAAATCAGTAATTGAACAAAAGCCTTGCATTCTCTCTATATATTTATGTAATTAATTGACACGAGGCTCTACAGTTTAATTTTTTGCATTTAAAATATTTCAAAACATTGAATAATTTCAATATATTATCTAAAATATTTCTTGAGACATTTTTTATTAAACTCCCAACTGATCTGTTACAATTCAATGAAATAAAATGATTTTGAAATTATTTATTTCTGTGATGTTGCACATGCACTGTTAAGAAGTTATAAAAAACTCTTATGAAAAAACCCAATTAAAATTATATACGTCCAAATAAATAAATAAATACAAACCCTCGGTATTTTCAAATATGCCAATAAGATAAAAGGTTTTATGTAGAGAGGAAAATTGAGATATAATATATAAATCCTTATTTCGTTTTAAAATTAAAATTTTTTTAATATTAGCACATAAAGAACTATACAAACAATTGTAAACTAATAAAATCTGTTTTAAAATTAAAACGTATCATTATTTAATAAGAATCATAGAACATTTTTAATGCAAAAATCATCATGTTTTTACATGCGCGAAAAACATTTGAAATTTGTTTGTAGAAGAAAATTGTTTGTAGACAATTAACAATAGACAATGTAAGACAAGTTTACAATAATGTAAACTTGATTACTAGGTAAAAAAAATTATCATGTGAGAATATATTGTTTTTGCTTGAGGATTTTGAAACTATTTGAAGCCAACAAATTGTTAGTCTGAAATGCATAGGCAAGAAATTGGAGATATCTCAGTTTTATTTTGGAATGACTTTCACAATGTAGCTTTTGAAATATCTATGGTCCATTAATGTAGTTTTAGTTCGGAGTCGGCTTTCACAGTGTAGCTTTTGAATTATATATTGTCTGCTGTTGTAGTTTTTTCCTTGGAAATCCAATGCTACTGCTTAACTCGAGCAACATTTTCTAAAAACAAACCAAACAAGTTAAACTACTGTTTGTTTAATAGATAAAGATTGTTGGTTCAAGGATAATTTCAACTAATTAAAATAGGCTATTAGAAAATAATGCAGAAGGTTATCACATTTGGCCATTTATCCCCAACTAAAGTCATAATTTGATTTCCTAAATTTACAATTTATTTGATTAAAGTTACAATTTGATTTTCAAATGATAAATTCTCAGAATTCTCAAAAAACGTTTTAATTTCTTTAAGTGGTTACAAACAATCACCAGACTTCCAGATTGCGTATGAGTCGATATTTAGTAAAACAGTGGTCTTTTTTCCTCTGAAAATCGGTCGAGCTCCAAAATTTTGATAGCCAACTAGAAAAATTGAAAAGGAAAGTTCAATTGGTTTTAGAATGTGATGATAGCAGAAAAACGTTTTTTACATATTTCAGATTTAGCTGTTAGAGGATTATTTCCAAAATATTCTTAACTAAATAGCCTTTATATATAATTAAATCCTCTGGTTATACGAAAATAATTTTTAATTTAACATAAGTTTTATGAGAAACAATTTACAATTAAATTGTGGGAAAAACAGGAAAATTGAAATTAGAATATTTTACTGAATAATAAAAATTGAAAAACGATCTATTTTTGATATATAAGCTAATTAAATTAGTAACTGAAATGTTGCTAACTAGGAAATAGAAACTCCTGTTCGAATTATGAGTACAAAAAAGTTAAAGCACGATAAGAAAAAAAATGCAGTTTTATAGACGTAAGCAAAATTTTTAGAATAATTTATCTTGAACTAACAATTTTTTTTCTTTTTTCAACAAAGGAACATATCTAATAATAGTTTAAAGTAATATTCAAGGATATAGTTTTATGCCATAATAAAAAATCAATCTGATATCCAAATCAAATAATTTTGAAAACTTTTAATTCTCCATATTAATGAGATCAATAAAAGAAATTAGCTCTCTTGTGGTTATTTTCACAGATTTTAATTTTCTTGTAAACATATTATAGAGAATATATAGTAATCAACAATTTATTCGAACCCTAGGTTTTGATAATACTCTACACCTTAGACCTCCCTGAGTTCTAAAAACAAATTTTTGAAAGATATTCGTCTGTCTATCTGTGATAATGAACATTTAAAAACGCCTCGAGTAAGAGGGTTGAAATTTGATATAAGGTCTTTACTACAAATTTGTAGATTTCAATAAAATTTAGAGTGAAATATGTTCTGAGAATGTTGGAATATAATTTAACACAATAAGTACAAAACAAAGAAAGCTAAATAGAAAATTCTATACACAGATTTAACTTCTATTGTGTAGATATCTGTGAAATTTCGAGCTAAATTCAAATAAGGGTTGAATGTCTGTCAGTTTATGTTTTCAGAAATGTGTAAATGAGGAGATTCAAAGCTCCATTGACTTAAATATATTAAATTTGGTATAAGATTTCGTGATTACAAGTGCAATGTTGTGATCAAACTTTATTTCAATCGGATGGGAACAAAACGTGTCTAAAACACAACTTTAATTTATGCATACTAATAATACATATTAAGGATCAATCACCAAATAACTCGTCCAATATGACTCGATAGATTCAGAAAAAAAATGCCAACTTCAGGCTAATACGAGGTAACTATTACTCGCCTGTATTATGACGTTCTTTAGATGACAAGTTTATTAAAGAATCTACAAGAAAGTTCTAGCAAGACAATTCTCAGTAGTTCTTAATGAAATCAGATGTTATTTAAATCATTATAATGCACTGATAAAATTAAAACAACAAAATTAGCTTTTCTTATACCACATTGAATACAGACTGCATTGTTTTCTATCAAATTAGAAAGTTAAGACTCAAGAAATCGGGCGAAAAGTCGCATTACAGCTGGGAAAGACATCGAAAATCAGATTCCCTAATGGAAAAGTCAGCCTTTTGCAGAGGAAGCCATTAACCATATCGTGACTTGCTCTTTCCCTTTCGAGGAAAAAATGCCTCCCTTATGAGCGTTAAGTGTTTTCCATCGATATAGTGCTTTAATTCTTAAGTACAACATTTCTCTTTCTTAGACATTCTTTCCTTTTTAGTTTTCCTTTCTCTTTCTTTCCCTTGGAATCCAGTTGCTTTTTCTTAAATGAAAAAATTTTGATTTTATAGTTTTTCAAATTTATTCAAGCATTGATTTTTGATATTAATATTATCAACGCGATTCATCAACTTTTCACAGATAAGTCAATAAATTCCCTTCTTAACTGGCTAAATGTTTATGCTATAAAATTACTGTTTTTAGACTGTTTTATCATCTTGATTCGAACTAGAATTCATAAAATATTTGGAATATTTATTCTCTCCAAGTGATGATGCTTTAAATCAAAGTATTCTTGAAAAGACTGAATTGTTGTTTAAAAATACAAAAAAAAATTCATTAAGTTGATGCGTTCTTGATCGTAGGAGTAAGTCTGTTAAGAGGTTAGTAACAATAATTGAATTTATAGAATATTTTGAATTTCCAATTTAGGAATAAATATCTACAGATTGTGTACAGAAATGCTTAATTTTTTTTCTTAATTCCGTAATTGTAAGATATTTGTCCAGCAGTTTCCTTTACAAAATCCCTTTTTGCATTCTAACACAAATTTTAATGATAAATATATCACTGAGATAATGTGGAATGCTTTCAACAGAGTTTGTTTTTATGATATAAGCCAGTAATATTATTTTATTTGGTGACACGCAAAGCCCACTCTTTTTTTTTCAAACTTTATTTTCGGTAGGTATAGTTTAATACCTATACAGCCTAATCAATTAGCAAAGACAATTAGCGCCTAGCAAAGACAATCCTAACGCGCAGCGACTGCTTTGTTTTGGCTGACGTCAAATGATTGACAGCTGAGGACAGATACTTTAATTTACTCTGTGGTTTCTACGGAAAAAGAAGGGTGGTGTTTTTTCTTTAAGAACCTTCCATACGCTTTAACGAAAATACGAAAACGAAAATCAGTCGAATATGTCGAGCCGTTCTCGAGTTTCGCTACAAAGTAAAAGATCCCCCCATCCCCCCCCCCAAAAAAAAAAACACGCCCGTCGTTTGGGACCCCCTGCTGCATGGGGATTCTTTACCCTCCTGTTGCTTACTATCACCCTTCCGAATTTGTCGGTCGAATTCTATATATACTGTTCATATATACTAACACATTCTATATATACTGTTACAAATTAGTAATGTTGTTTTCAAGTGCAGTAGATTTCGTAGAAAGGAAGACCATTTTACAGACATCTCTGGTGTTTGTTTTTTGTTGTTGTTTTTACTGTTGTGTAGGAAAAGAAGGGTGATGTTTTTACTATTATCCTCGCAATTTTGAGATCGAACTCAACAATGTTAAAATTCTTATTTCCATTGTAAGTGTAATTTCAAATAGGAAAAAAAGTATTGCCAGACGTCAAGAACGAAAGCAATTTTACATGTTGATAATTACCTATCTTTTTTTTAACCCACGAAGATTAAAAATATTAATTTAGGCAACATACATATATCTGTATTTAACTATCCATTCATATCATTGAAGAATATGGAAGTATTGAAAGTATTATTATTTTATAATATTTATAATTTTGGCGGAATCTGTGGTATGTGGGAGGATATGGGATTTAAAGGTTAAAGCATGGAAATGTGAAAGAGTTTTCGAAAGAAGCGAAGGAAATGATTTTTATTGATATCATAACCAATCCAAATAAAATGAATTAATGCAACTTTATCACTTTAATGCAATCAATTTTATTGAAGATGGTCTTGGATTGAAAATAAATTAGCAAATGCTAAGAATATGGATATTATTTCAAGAAATCAAAGACTTTATATTTTTCGTGAGAGAAACTTTTACTGAAAGATAGTAAAATTATAAGTGCACTTAGTTTATTTGAAATTTACAGAAATTTTAATCATGCGTGGGTAGTGCCTGAGTATTCTTAAAGACGCCGAAAGAATTTGAAAGCATGCTTTATTTAGTCAAGGACATTTCACGGCCCATATCAACTAAAGTTTCACTTTATAATGAAAACGAAATATTTTTGTGATATAGTGAACTATACTGCTTGCATTTTCCAGAATGTATTTCATTAAGTGCTTGTTTGTTCATTTCTTGATCAATAAGAAAATTTATTGTAAAGCTAGTTTCATGTTTTTGGAAAGATATTTTCGGTGAATTATGCTATCAGAGAGCCGTGACATCAATTTTAATTACTCTATAGACGGTATAAAATTTAATTAAAAAAGAACAGGACTGTAATATGATAAATCGCAAATAGAATGAACTGTTATTTGAAAAAATTATAAAAAATGCCTTAAGGGCTGATTGATTGATTATATTGATTTTTTAATGGAATGATGAAATCTGAAAATGATCCTTGTTTTTATATTGGAAATTCCTAAAAATATTAAGATTTTTAACCGTCTAGACTTTAAGGAATTTCAGTGCTTTGGTATTTCAACATTTTAATATCGATCCACCTTAATAATATCAACAGTCTATTTTTAAAATAATGAAATTTATTACATCGATTTTAGGTATTGAAAAATCAAAAAGTCAAACCATGAAAGAGATAACTATTCATTCTATACAATTTGTAATCAAAGCCTTAATTTGAAAATGTATGTTATATAATGTCAGAGCTATTATTTCTTCACAGCTGTATTAAAGCATGCTATACTACTGGTTGTGCGCATTCGCCGGTCCTTGGTGGAGCTTGCGGAGGTATTTAAAAAAATCTCAAAATTAAGGCAATATTTGTATTTGCCACCATTCGTGCAGTAATTTACTTACAGTACTTTACTGCATGAATGGTGTAAAGCAGTGATTCCCAAAGTGGTCTATTTCGACCCCTAGGGGTCTATGTCAACCTGCAAGGGGTCTACGTCAGCGAAAAAAAAATTTGGGGGTCCATGAAATGAATCCACGATAGTAAATCTCAACACATACACTGATAGTAGTTTAGCGCTGTTACTAATCTCTTAATGAATAAAAGAAACAGACTGGACATCATTAGCCGAGGACATTTAAGATTAACCCTTACAAAATTGACGCCAAATGTTGATAATTTATTGTTAAAGCATCAGGCTCACCCTTCTCATTTAAAATATTGACTTTTTGCTTATGTTAGTTTATTTTATGTTTATTTCATGTTACATAGATTTTACATAACAGATACGAATTTTTATTTTGAGTAGTATAAATTTAAATTCAACTAATAAATGTATAAATTAACATGTGTTTTTACTTTAAGTTTTTAACAGTAAACTTCACTACAGTTAGAAATTTACAGGAAATCAATATCAGGTAAGTAGGGGTCTATTCAATACGGAAAAACATGGCAAGGGGTCTACGACACAAAAAAGTTTGGGAAACTCTGGTGTAAAGAGTTTACAACTCTATTAAAAATAGGATTTATTAGATTAAGATTGAAGCGTTATACGATATACGAAGCGTTTTTATTATTGCATAATATTTGTTCAACAATGAATTGCTAGTATTTTAGGGTTAATATTAGCAATGGAGCATTACACAATGGAACAACATGTTTTCATTGTTCAACAATATTTATTATGGAATCACATTTCGAAAATTTGAGAATTAGCCACTAGATCTTGTGATTTAATACCATTAGATTTCTTTTTATAGTATTATTTGAAGTTAAAGGTCTGTATCAACAAGCCCGTGTGCGCTGAAGGAAGAAATTCAACGCCTCATCAACGAAATTCAAGTCACATTTATATAAACTAGTCATGGAAATTCTTAACAAAAGTGTGCGCAGCATAATCTTGAAGGTCATTTGTCCTAAGTGCTATTTTACATATAACCTGTTCTTGTGCATACGAGTCAATAAAATTATAAACATTTAAAGAAAAAAACACACACTTGTATTTTTTATTTCACTCAAATCTTGCATTAACATATTGTTTCATGGCATAAGGCATTACTTTTACATATCTTGAACTATCAGCTCTCAAATGGTTTATCTGATAGGGTTGCTAACACTTTATTGCACGAATGGTGATAAATTCAAATTTTGATTTAATTTTGGAGCACTTTTTGTATTAGATAATGCTTGTTGAGATGAAACCGAAAATCTATGAATGGTAGTCTAGTGACCATGCCCCAGTCGCAAAGTCATAAATGGGGAAATATTCGTAGGGAATTCATATTTTATGCAAGAGAAATTAGGCTCCACAGTTCGAATGCTCTTACATTGCTGTTGCGTAAAAATATGAGGAAATAATGAGACTTCAAGTTTGGTATTTCGCATTCTACCAAAGCTCAAAGTTACGATGTATGTCCAACAGTGGTCTTCAATTAGTTTCATAAGGGCGTGATGAACCCAATATCATCAGATAATCGTTATGCTAGTTTATCTAATGCCTGTTAAAATCATCGTTGTGAGGAAGTTTGGAGAGGGGATTGTCAGTACAGGGTCATTCATATGATTTGATTGCAGTTTAAAATTGCAAACTATAAAAATATCTAGTTTGCTTTAAAACGAGGAGTTATTAAATCTAAACCAATCTTTCAGTTCGAAGGTGAGATAAAATAGGAAGCGTGGTAATCAAGAATTGCATTTTCAGAAATTATTTAATTATAAAAATGTTAACTTTTTGTATTGAACATAAATTTTGAGTAAGAAAAAGAACCCGAAGCAATTATTTTTACTTGTTTAAGTATTTAATTTGAAAAATAATTTACTTTATCTAATAATTTGGAAATAGTGAAAGATTGAATGCAAATAAATCTTTTAAATTCCAACTCATACTTGCATTGGCAATTTATTTTTTTAAATCGATAGCAAGCAAAAAACTAAATATTATAAAATGGTTAGTGAAATAAATTATTTTCATTTTCGAAAGGCTTTGGAAGTGGAGCAATAAAACACAAAATAAAAATCATTACGAAATTTAAGGTTTTTTATACCCTCGTAAAAAAATTGAATTGCATTTATTTGGTGTAGTGCTAACAATTACCTTTTCATTTAAATTACTTTTTCATTGTGTTGAGATTCTAGCTATTTATCCGACCTGTTGTGATATTTCCCAGTGGCCTCGAACCTCTTCTTAAATTTTTTGATCATATTACATAAAAGTACGATTTAAATTAAAGTCTCCATAGAATCTCCATCTAAGTTCTAAAACGTATAAAACAAATTTATCCTTTTCATTTACTCAAAGATGGGATAAGTTACAATGAAAAAAAAAACAGCTTTGTAATTTCTTGTATTTGCTTTATTTTTAAAGAAAGGCCCTAGGAATACAAAATTTTTATTTGAAACCTTTTCTTTATCACAATTTTTAAAAAGAATTTTTATTGAATTGGAGAAGAAACCAATCAAAAACATCGCGATATTCTTTCAAAATATTGTGTTTCTCCTTCGAGGTATGCCCCAGTTAATTAAAATTTCGGTTTTGAGAAGTAATCGTTTGAAGGTCAAATTTGTTGAAAAGATTTCTAAGATGAAGTGTTGTTCTTTCATTTTATCACTAATGCGATTTTGCAGGAAATGAAAATACAAACCGTTTTAGGTTTTCATTATTTTCGTGAACTTTTATTGCTTTTTCCCCACACAATTTTATTGCATTGTGATTGAAATCGGCATTGTTTGACATATGTGTGTGCTGGTGAAAATGGAATAATAACATAAATTGTTTTCTGTTATGAAAGATGATGGGCTCTATTAATTCATAACATGACTTAATAAACTTTAAAAAAATCCATTAAACTAAGTATTGTTGCGAAATATATATAACCTGATGATGTAAGGATAAAGATCCAAGAAGCTTGGAATTATAATTTTAATCTACAATATTCGGGTACGGATTATGATATTTTATTCTATAGGAAAAAACACTAAAATAGAAATTGCGGAAAATAACAGATACGCAAGAGCAATTCGTTATGAAACAAAATCAACCTTGCAGCTAGAGAACTTACTCTGCGATCAACACTTCAGAGAAAGAATTTAACCGTTTTACTTCATTTTTAAGAATTTATATAGGATCTCCCTCTTTTCAAATAATTGTCTCGAATTCTTTTAGAAGTGAGAGATAACCCTTTGATTATTTTCCAGAATCTCTACTTTTGTAGAGAAAGTAGCCTAGTTTCCAAATGATTCAGCAAGAACAAGATCAATTGTCAAATTCAGCATTAACGACGTGGTTGGGAGTAATGGAACGATTGAGAGTAATATTTGACTCATCATAAATTAAAGTATCTGTAAAATATTCTTCCTTTCTATGACACCAGCTGCACAAAGAAGCAATATTACATTTTCAAGAAGAATAAAGAATTAAAGAAGCAATATTACAATATTACATTATTCCTAATCCAATGTTAAGATGAAATTATCATTTTCAAATGAACAAAATGCTCTATGTTTTTTTCCATTTAATTTCGATGATAATCTCTTTAAAATGCATAACAAAACTAAGTAGTGAATTATTTCGTAATTTCTTTTAAAAGTGAATTTACCGAAAATAATTTTATGCCAAAAACCTAAATTTTCATATAAATTTTCGTACCCCCCCCCCTAAAATGGAGCCTGATACAAAAATGAGTGTGCAAATTAATTCTGGTGTATTTAGAAATTTTTATCATCGATTTCATTAAATTTCTAAAAAGTAGCAAATGAATAAAATGCTTTTATATTGTATGAAATATTTTATAGATTTTATATTTCATACAAATATTCAAGAACCCTGTTCCGAAAAATACTTGCTATATTAATATTTTATTTTATTTAATATAACACATTATAATATACTTATATTTTATATATGTAATACTTTATTCATGAATAAGCGAATACTTTGGAGAATAAAGTGTTTCCTCAGTTTTTTAACAATAATTAAAATTTTCTTTACGAAGATGAAATTTGAAAGTACATCTTTTGAGATTTTTGAAATTAAAAATATAGAAGTGATTAAATAATAGTATAGTGTTTGTTTAACATAATTTAAAAGTTTAACTATTTAAATCGATCTAAAATGAATTTTCAATGAGAAAACATTGCATACGCTAGTGCAATAAATGATACATTGCTGTTACAATGCTAAAAAACAAGTAATATACCAAAAATATTTAGCATTCTATTCGACTGAAATTTACACTTTAAAACGCAAATTTTATATTTTAATTACATAAAATTGAAATTAAATAAGATAAGATTGAAATTAATAATTCTCTATAAAAATGATATTAAATACAATTAAATTAGATAAGATTACAATGAGATCTTAATTATTAAGAGAGCTATCTTCTTCAATAAAAAACTATAAGAAAATGAATTCTCAAAAGATATCAGTACTCTCACAAATATCATGGGCACACCACAAATATTTGCGCTGCAAGTGGTAACAGAACATGAGAAATTAGCAAGAAATTTCCCAAAGTTGTTTCAATAGGAATGCTGAAATAGATAGGCACTCTATAAGGGTTCATCTAATTTTTGTAATCTTATTTGGGTTACTTTTGGATTTCATAGCTATTTTTTCCATCACAACATCAGTATTTTTGAAACAACTTTTATATAAATCAAGCCAAAATAAAATAATAATATTGTTGCTAGATATCGTGAAATTGGTGGCAAGAAAGCATTCTTTTAGATGATCTCATAAAACAATTCGAAACATAAACTACGGCAAAAGATATTTACTAGAAAATGCATTTGTAAAAAAATCCTACATAATATTTTAAAACTTAAAAGAACAATGATACTCCAAACTCATTAAGAAAAAATGTTACATTTTTAATCATAAAAAAGTCTATTAATAGCGTTCATGTTATTCATAATATATGCATTGTTAAAGATGATAAACAACGTAAAATTAAAAAACATCAACAAGATGAAATCTGTTGTTCTTGAACTAAAGAAGTATCCTTAGAGATTTGATGACGCAGATTTTAAAAGGATCATGGAACCCTGGAGTTTTTTTTTTAGTGTTTTCCTTCCAAAGGTTTATTATCTGTCAATGCAGTATACTTTCTTGTTTATTACTCGAAAATAAATTTCGATTAAATTAGAACATAAGGTATTTTTGAAATTTCAACACATATTTTCTGAGTTAGTGATCTTCAAAACATTAAACACACAAAAATACCGTCTTTTTGAAATTTAATTGTTATTATTTTTTTTGAAATCTAAATTATTTATTCTAAGAATTTTACATTTTTTTTCATATTCAGAGTTAAAGAGTATTTTTGATATCATTTTGTTTACATAAATATAATCAGTCACTAAATATACAAATATATTCAAAACACTAAAAATACAAAAAATTTGCCTTTCTGAAATTTATTTATTTTTTTGGAAATTTGAATTACGTATTTTAAAAATTTTTCATTTTTGTCATATTCAGGGTTAAAGAGTAATTTTGATATATGTTTGTTTATATAAGTATAATGAGCATTGGTTTGTTATATGAGCTGCTGAGGGGAGTTTAGTAGTTCTAGGATCAGAGTTTTGTTCAGATGAATCACAAGACTATTTCAGGTCCAATTTTTGCATGCCTAGTGTGTACTGAAGATTTGTGCTGTTTCTTTATACTTAAAGCTAAATCAATAAATACGAATTAATTCATGATGAAATTTAATGTTTTTTACTCTCTTGTTTCCGTAATATACTGGAGTAGATTAACCGCCAAAAGTCTCCACATTTTGGAACTCTTTCTGTAAGAAAAGCACATTTTAAAAAATGTTCATCTCTCTGACTGTGACAAACAAACATTTTTAGAAAATATCCATTTGTCTCTCTGTGATAAACATAACACAAAAATGATTAGATCTAGACGAGTGAAATTAGATAAATCGCCTTTATACCAAATTTGCATATATTTCATAAAACAAATTTTGAGCAAATTCTGTCTAGAGGAAGTCAGTCTGTCTTTCTGTTTGAGTATAACTAAACATGATGATTGGAAAACGTAGAGAGTCAGATAGATAAAATTCTACACACGGAATTAACACCTATAGTCTTGATATTTTTAAAATTTCAGTCAAATCCAACAATGAATTATATATATATATATATATATATATATATATATATATATATATATACATAAAACGAAACCAACTAGGTCAAAATCGGAATTAAAACTCAATTCGGAATTACACGCTAAAATTTCACAAAATGAAAGGTTAATGAAATAGAACCAATTAATTAAACAAATCCAAATGACTATAATTAATAGAATTGTGAAAACGAATCAGAAACGGCACTAACCACGGAAACGAAACCAAAATCGGAATCGAAACTAAAATTCATTACTGATTCAAACAAGTTTAAGAATTAAAAAAGTTTTTGTTTTTAAATCAATCATTGTATTTGGAGACCGGAAATACAGCTACAACTAAAATACAAATGAATCTTAATTAATTAAAAAAATAAGCTATGCAAAAAGGAACACAACCGATTCAAAACTATAACCAATAGAAAAATAGGCCAAGGGCCACTTTCAAGCAAGGATTCAAAATAAGAGATTTTTTCTGTGAGGCATCAGTGGACAATGGTCAAAAGTATTGACACCGCGACATTTTAACCATTGCCCACCGATGCCTCACAGAAAAAATCCCTTATTTTGTCTCCTTGCTTGAAAGTGGCTCTTAACGAAGTTTTCAGGCCGGATTCTTTTTCTATTGGTCATAGTTTTAACTCGGTTGCGTTCCTTTTTGCTTAGTTGTTTATTTTGTTATATATATATATATATATATGTTACAGGTTTCTACTCCAGCACTCTACTACGTTAAAGACAACTCATATAGCATCTGTCTGCACACATAACGAACATCACTCCATCAACATGATGCATATATTCTCATTTTACATCATTTCTTTATTTTTTAAAACATTCCACCGGATTGTAAAGAACCATAACCTTTTTTTTATTTGACGGATATCGCGTATGCCCAGTAACAAAAGAAAGTACCATTAAGAAGACATCCTCCTTCATCTGGCGTGAGGCGAACGATTTTCTTCCCTTTCCAAACTATTTTTGGAAAAAAAAGAAAAAGAAAGAAAAAAAAGGAAAGGTGATGTTCGAAGAAGATATCACGCTTTCCTGAATCTTGTTAAACGGTCACCGACGATGAATGGAACAATATTCAATGGATGACAATGCAGAAAGGAAGTGTAGTAAGAACTGCTGATCGGTTTGGAGGATTTATTCTTGCGATCTTTGATCTATGCCGACAGTTTGATTGGTGGAGAGCAAACATGCAAGGATTTCCTTCATTGTGACAAAAATTTGTTTCCAGTTCAGATTTTTTACATGATCTTTTATCAGTGAATGGCATTTAAATGTTACATTTGACTACTGAAGAGTTGGAAGATGTTTAATCTATGCTAAAATTAAAATTAGATTGAAATGTCGGTCATAAAGTAAATGTAAAGCCGGTTGTTTTATTTTTGGCATTTTAATTAAGATATCCGAATACGTTAAAACACTGGTTATCGGCGATTATTTATTTAACTAATTATTTACTTCTTGTAGTTCAGACTTTCATGTTTTCAACACAGTTTATCTTTTTTAAGAAAAGGAAGGCCTGACCTATTATCCAGGGTCACGTATGTTTCAACAAATTTGTTTTTAGCTTAAATGTAATAGAAGTATTTACAAAAAATATTTAGCCTATGTTTTAAATAATATGTGCAATGAAATGAACCAAAAGTGTTATTGTTTCTGAAATGCTTCTTAATTTATAGATGTTTTTAGCAAAATTAGGCTGTGAATATTGGAAAAAATGCATATACACGTATATTTTTACACATAACTTCTTTGCCTCTAAAAATGTTTCTTAGATTTTAGTTCATTTCAATCAGCATTCTATTCTATTACGTCTGTACAAAGAAAAATCGGATTGTTGTATTACAATTTTGTGTAGAGTGTTAACTATTTTGGATAAATTTCATTAAAATTTTTATATTTCTCAAAATGTGCTAAATTTTCCAAAAATTTTGTTGTATTTATAGTATTTTGTATTATTATTGGCAATCTAAAAAACCTTGTTTTAAATAGTTTTTTAAAAGTCAAATTTTTCCTTCGAATGTAGCCGGATACCTAAAATACTTTACCTTTAGCACTGATTCATAGAAAACAAAACAAAAAGTCAGTGTTCTGGCATAGGGGAAAGGGGATTCTGCGTGATTTGGGTGTTTCGGGTTCCAGTCCCTGTTTGGGCACTGTTCTTCTTCTGTATTCTGTCTGTGGGAATGTGCTCCGCTGTAAAAAGGGAGTTGTGCAAACGAATGTGACGCATGAAGTTGTTCTCTTAGCATTTGTTGACGATATTAAGAAAACAAGAAACTCTCATTCGGTTTAAATTGGCGACCAATCTGTCAGTCGGCTTGTAAATTTCCATCAATAATAGCAACAAAATTAAGGAGTGAACAAGAAAGATTTGGTTTATAACGAAATAAAAAGAATTTTGCATCTAACCAAAAACCCAATTACTGAAATCAATGTATTTTGAATTCTATATAATTTACCTTTGACAACTTAACAATATTTGAAAATTTATTTACTTTATTTCTGTCTCGCATTGAAAAAGGTTTAGTATTGAATCTATATGTGTAAAGATATGTTTTAAAAGATGCTAATGCAATATTTAACTAATAATATTTTAACTAATATGTAACTAATAATATTTTATCGATGCTCCTTTTTCTTTGGCTACTTATTTGAAGAGAATTTTCGTTTTTTTGCAAGCGTGTTCAAATGAAAAGGCGCAATATGACACGTGGATCGTCATGGTGACTGGAATTATGGGAAAAAGGAATCCTTCTGCTCATTAATAAAAATGATCGTTTTCACAGGCCTAAGGTATATACTTTGAATGAAATCTTCATTAATACCCTCTGTGTCGTTTCGGACCTTTTTATTTGAGCATCCCTTGTAGGTATATTGATTTAAAACATTTGAATATAAATAAGAAGACATTCAAATATAAAAAGTGGTATAATTTAGAATATTCTTTTTGAAATATCGCAGCATTCAAATTCTAAAATATAAAGATTAAAAAATAACTCTAAAGCCTCATAAAAAATCAAATATCTGTAATAAAATCTATGCAAAATTTTAATAAAAATTCAACAAAAGAATGATTTATTTTTGTAGTAAAATAGCGTTTAAATATAAAATATAATTATTCAAAATAACTTTATTTTAATTTTATAATACACAGATTTCAAAATATAGCGAATGGAAATATTTTTATCTCAATTTTTAAATTTTCAGCTTCTTGGACATAATTTTTCTGACTTGTTAGATTTTTTTTATAAAAAAAGAGCAACAAATATGACAATTCTAATAATAATGTTTCCAAAATCCTGTCATAACAGAAACTAATAGGGATGTTAAAATTTCTGAGAATTTCATTTAATTTCCCAAAAATCTTAAAGTGATCCCTAGTAACGAAAATAACAGCTGATTTGATTAATATATATATTTTTTGGAAATGTTGTTTCATGACATTTAATCTCCATTAAAAAAATTCTATAATGAGAGCATTTCTACAAAGTATGCAGTGAATGTCACAAAATCTGCTTCGAAATTCCTTGCATATTTTTATCGTGATTGAAATGACATTTTAATACAGAAATGAGTATTCAAAGTTACAGAGCAAGATAATGCGATGGGAAAAGGAAATTCAAGTGGATGGACGGAAGAATATTTCGCAGAATCAGCGCATTTTGATTAGGTTTAAGATATCTGGCCAAAGAATTAATTTTCTATTCAGTGACCTGTCAGTGAAATATGACAAATAGAATTGCAGATTAGAAGTTAATGTGATTTGTAGTTCATTGACTCGGTAGCAGGGAATTTCTCACGCTTCAATACTTCATATTTTAATTAGATGCGGAATTCCGGGCTAGAAAGACAGATGAGATTTCAGCTTTGGAAACCACTAGCTCAGATTCTAGTATGGATGACTCATTCAATTGGAATGGTATCTTATGTTATTTTAATCAGTTTTCGTCAATTCATTTTAAGTGCCTGTGAGTTATTTGTTATAAATTCAATATGGCGACATTAATAATGAATATAACTTTATCTTCAATGATTTTATAACTATAATTTTATAAGAACCGAATTATAAACAAGATATGTCTTTGATTTAAAAAAAAAAACGTAAATTGTAGCTCAAATTCGATTTCATCTTGGTAAAACTGAGGGTAAGTATGAAGTGATTAGTAATGATAGATAAACTTAAAAATGTAAACTGTAAAAGAGCAGGTTGTTTCGAATAACGCTAAACTAAGTGCATTCACATTTTTTTTAATTATTGAAATGACCAGTTTCATATGCAGGCATGATTGAAAAATATTCATATGTATGTAATCAGTACGCGAATCTATCAAAATATTTATTTTCTTTTACAAAAAGAAGTAAAACTTGGGTGCTTTAAATTTTTAAAGCATTAAAAATGATTATCATTGAATTATTGCGATATCCATATCCTATTTCAACTTCTTTTATAAACTATTACCTTATAGTTTATAAACTATTGCTTGTTTTGTAAATAAATTTAAAATACAAAAGTTTCTCAGTATTTTTTTTGAATAAATTGAATATCCTAATTAATGGTTTGTTCAAAATTTTGATGCAGATACAAAAATTGTAAATTGGATTATCTGTGATACTTACTAACCTCATTCCAGCATTGATTTCCATATTATCAAAAAATTTACGTAAATCAGATATTTTTATTAATCTAATTATTATTTCCTCATTCTAAAAGTCATTTTTTAAAAAGGGAATAATTTATATTTTTCATGAATAAGATTTTATTTTTCAAATGTAGATCTTTGTTCTCACTTGAATCTATTTTCTTTTATATTTTTTATAAAAATATAAATATCTTACTATTATCAAGTCATGATTTTATTATATATATCTTTCAGTTTTAAAGCTATATTTCTCTTAGGCAAGTATGAAATTATAAATGAGATACAAAAGATTTTTGTGAAAATATTAAGTTATAGAATAATAGAATGTGTTTCATATTCTCCAATTCTTTATGAAACAGGAATTTCTTTCTGCTATCGTTTTTATTTCAATTGTTAAGTAACAAAACATTTTTGGAAGATGAATCTCATGGATAATATTATTTGATATATATCAGCGATCTACTGAAGAATGCGGGTAAACATTCCTGAACAAAATCGAAATGTTTATTTTCTTTAAAGTACCACTATTTTCGAATGTTTGCATACTTTTATTTACTTTTAAGAAAGCAAATTCTTTATTATAACAAAAAAAAAAAAACTATAGAAAATGAGATGTATATTAACTATAGAAAATGAGATGTATATAGATTTGCCATTTGTAAAAAATATCATTATTTTGTTATATTCTAGAAAATATTTTAGAAGTTAAAAAATATATCGCAAAACTCGCAATAATGTTTAAAGATAAAATTATACTACAAATACAGTTTTAAAGCTTAGAATCGAATTGCGCGAACTATTCTTAATTCACAGATATCAAATAAACTACTTAAAATCTGAATACGAAAATACAATTTATTAATTTAGGACCTCACTTCAAATAAAATAGCTAGATCTAAAAATTATCTTAAGCAAATTAATTAAATGCGTAGATATATTACAAATTCTTAAATGAAAAAACGGTTATTGAATATGATATTTAAAAAAAAATTACGTAAATGTGAATATTAAATGCAATGGGTGTTGAAATGAAAAGATATGGAACGCCAATGAGAGTATAAACGAAGAGTTTATTCAAGGTATGTACCAAAGGCTGAGTACAACGATCCCGTTGATTAATTTATTGAATGGTTCCATGTTCCCAGAATTTCTGTTTTTTTCCGAGCTAGTTGTTATTATTTTTTTTTTGTTTCATTGGTACAGTAACTTCATTTATAATTCTGATTTCATTGATAATTCTGATTCTGATTCATTTATAATTCCGATTATTCAATTTGCTTCTATTTACTGAAATAATCTATTAGACAAGGGGTGTTCAAATGAAAAGATAGGAAACGGCACTGTGGGTATAAATGAAGACTTTAATTCAAAATATACACCACATCCCAGCAATTCCATTGAATATCAAGCAGGTTTCCTAGTTTCTGAAATTCCTGTGCGGAGATGAATCTCAGACTATCACAGCGTCCTTGAATTCACCTTCAGAATTGAAAGCGCTTATCTTTCATATGTTTTTTCAGGGGACGAGACACGTGAAAATTACAAGGCGACATGTCCGAGTTGTAGAAAGGTTGCTTGAGCTGCTCCAACTTGAATTTGACCAGTTTCTAGTGTGGAAGGTGAAATGTACTCGGAATAGAACTCGGGACCTTTGGGTCTGAAGCCCGGTTTAATAACCACAGGACAGAAACAATTGCTCTTTCCCGTAGATGTTACCTGGCTTATTAATATATCCCCACAGACTCACCCTCCAGTGAGCCGGCGAACGATATGTGTTGTTGTTGAGGGGTGATGAATTGGTTTGGTGTATGTAGCTGTTGTGTCTAATGCGCCGTTGTTTGGCGAGCGGAGAACTTTTTTGTCACGCCAAGCGTTCTGGCGAGCGTGCGTGAATTGTTGCGTAAAATGAGTCTGAAGACTTTGGTTGCGGGTAGATGGCGCCACGACAGTTGCATGAAGGTTGAAGGTTCATTGTTTGAGATCACCATAGTGGAAGGTGAAATTTGCCCAGAATAGAACCCGGAACATTTGGGTCTGAAGCCTAGTAGCATAACCACAGGACAAAAGCAATTGCCCCTTCCCGTAGATGTTATCTGGCTTATTAAGATATCTCCATACTAGTGTCAGACCCTAAAGACGTGTGGATGAGCATTATCATAGAGCAGAATCCTATCCACAGTATGTAGCCCATGTCCGTTTTGCTTGTAGTCTTGTAGTCACAGCACACATCGGTGTGAATGGTTCTTATGCGCCCGAAGAATTCAACAAGTACACGTACGGACGGCGCTCGTTATCCTGTTTGATCCCTCCTTGAATGCTCCTATCGACCTTGGAGACTCCAATCACATTCCTAGATGTCTTACTACGTTTTTCCAAAGCGGCATACGCAATATGTTAACGGTTACCTTATAAAGACGTTTTGTATCTTTTCGTTTGAGCACTCCTTGTAAGAGTCAGAAAAGTTAAAAACTGAGATAAAAATATTTCTAATCGCTTTAAAAAAAATTCTTTTGCTACAAAATCAAGAGAAAGTTATATTTTGTATTTGAATATTACTTATTACAAAAGTGAAAAAATCTTAGATTTGAATAAATTAAGTAAATCCTTCAAATTCTTTTACTCTTGTATGCTATCTAAATAATAAGAGTCGTTGAATAAATATTTTTCAGAGTCTCATTTATAATCAGGCATTTTATACAAATTCCATTAAGATTTCAAAATATATACAGTATTTATTTTGCAGTTTTATGATTTGACCTCATTTAAAGTTTTCTGTCAATCCTTTTAAATTCAAACATTAAAAATAAATTTTAATTTATCCTGGAGAAGAATTTTTCCTGAAATACTTTTGCAGAAAAATACAAAATAGCTTAGTTTCATTTCAATATTTTATGAGTGACCTCTTTAAAGTTTGTCCAAAATATAAAATAGATTGAAATAGGAATTTTTCAATGTATAAAATGCTTACATTATGAAATATAATATTTAATGAATCCCATATGCATTAAAATAGAAAAATAAAAGAGTTAATAATGAAATATCAGAGGTAAAAGTTTGTCATATGAATATTCAATATGAACTATCGACTTCAAATATTTATATTAGATAAATAAAACTGCTTAATATCACAAATTTATCTTCTTCGATGTTTTAATGATTTCATTTATCTTCCCTATGCTTAGTGATTTCATAGAAGATATAATCAACATCGAAAAGCAGTAGTTTTAGTTTTATTTGATGATGACCTAGTTTTTCTTCATAATTAAAACTTCGAAATGAAAAATTCTATGTTTCATTCTGTAAGAACATTTTTGCTATTTACGTAATAGTGACAGTATTGTTAAAAGTAAATATAGAAGGGGAATTCAAATGAAAAAGTACGAAACGTCGTAACAACGTAACCGTTAACATATTTGTCCATGTCGTTATGGGAGAATATAGCGAGATATCTAGGGAAGCGGACGCCCGCAAGCACAGCAGAGAGCAAAGAGTCTTACAAAAAAACGCCGTCCAATTGACGTGTTAGTGCACGAGAAGACATGATGACATTCATATTTCAAAATTAGATATCCGATGTGGGCTGTGAGATACTCCAAAGACTATTCAGTTCGAAGAAGAAAAAAACAACTGTGCTGTTCACGGAAGGTGTGGTTCTGCTCCATGATAATGCTCATCCAAGCGTCTTTAGGGTCTCACACTAGAAACTGGTCAAATTCAAGTGGAAGTAATTCGGCCATCCGCCGCACAGTCCAGATATGTCACCCTGCGATTTTCATGTGATGAAGAAACATCTGAAAAGGAACGCTTGAACTTGGATATCTAACTCAAAGACGCTGTGAAGGACTGTATCTCGTCAAGGTTACAGGAATCCTTGGGCTCATTGTGCTCAGGCCTATGGTGCATACCTTGAATAAAGTCTATATTTATATCCTCAGTGTTGTTTCGTATCTTTTTATTTGAATACCCGTTGTACTATTAATTACAAATTATGAGGAAAATAACAAAAATAAACCTACACCATGGGAATAAAACATCCAAATTTGGATTAATTTATACTTCTATAATATCAAACCTATTTCATAAAAATCGAATTAACATTTCCTTTCAAAGATTATCCTTAATTATGAGACATTACTTTATTAAATTAATGTATACTTATTATCTTTCAAACAAAAGAAAAAAATATCTCACAAACATATTTAGATTAACCATAACGAAATCAAATGATTTAAGAAAAGAGAAACTTATTTTAAAATTGTGAATCGCATACAAAAATTGTCTGGACCACAAAGACAGTTAAAATCTTAAAAGAGAGCATTCGAAATCATTTCACGTTCATGTTAGAGTTTGCGCAAACGGGTAAAATTTAATTGCCAAACAATGAGGGGAAAGAACTGTTTATCTACCGAAAGAGTTACCACATTTAATATTCTGTTAGAAGCATCTACTGAAATTCTCTATTTTATGTAAACATGCGTTGAATTCTGGCCTTAAACAATTATTTTTAGATGGAAAGTTTAAAATTGTATTATTTAAATGGCACGGGGATTGCCTTTTTTTAAATTAAAAGAAATTTTGGATTCTCTTAACGAAATATATTTCCATAATGATTTAAAATTCTTTTATTTTTAAATATATTTATTTTACATCGTATTATTTATTTATTATAAAATTATTTAATCTGATTATTTTTTGCTGTAAACTATCAAAACTTTATTTTAACGTTTGCATAATATTTATGATAGTTTATATCTAGAATTACTTTTTTTTGGTAAAGATGATTTAATGAAAAAAGTATAAAAATATTGATATGTGGAATAGTTTCGTAAATGTATCCAAAATTTATTGATTTTTTAAATAAAATTCTCTCAAGGTAAATGGAAAAAAAAAATGTGCAATAATTTGAAAAATATTTAAGAAATTTTATGCTTATAAAATTTAATTTTGTTCGAGATATTATACTATTTTATTTAACATATGCTGCAATAAATTATACAATTATTATAACAACATCAGTTTCCTTTATAACATATGAGTGATATGTTTTAGACGTTTTCAAAGCTTTTTGAAAAAGAAATAGTATTTTCATGCTAAAAGGATACTAGAAACTTTAAAATTAGTTTCAACTAATAAGTGAAACTTCAAAGAAAGATAAATAACAAACAATTTCTTTTGAAATATTGTTACTCAATAAAATGGATTAATACCATTAATTATGAATGATATGTTTAATTTTTTGCTTAAAACTTTTAAAGAATTTCAGTGAAAAGATGGTTACATATATATATATATATATATATATATATATATATATATATATATTAAATTTCATATTAAAAATATAAATTTACTTATTGAAAATTAAAATTTTATACACAAATTTTTGGTCCCCGAATGAATTAACTAGTATATATTAAAAACCTTCTTCATAATTATTTTTCAACGGGTCTATAAGTAAGAGATCTGTCATAGCTAATAAAAAACTGAAATAAACTTTACAAAATTTTATGAAAGGCACAGTTATAATTTTTTTTTGCTAAAGATTGATAACAACTGTTTCCGAAATGTCACACATGAAAAATAAGTAAATTAATATAAAAAGCAAATCTATATGATATAAATTTAGATTTTTATCATATTGACCTATTAGGAACTAAATTATTCTTAATTTTCATATTTACATACGGTATTTAATCTATGGTATTTAATCTGAGTATGCATACAAGCGGTTGATTACAATGGAAATCAGTTGCGAATTTTATGAACATTAGCTCAATTTTTGAAAGTTATGAAGACTCTTAATTATTAACCATGGTCAGATGTCGAGGAAGATGCATGAGCGGGCCCTTTTTAGGGTTTTCAGCCATTAAATATGGGGGCCTGTAATGCGTATTTAACACCAACAAATTCTCATCATTGAAAGATTTGTAATATAGAATCTACTGGTTGTGGCACTTTAATTATAAATACTTAACATAAAATCTATTTTTGTGATACCTGAATAATAAGTAGTTGATATAAAATCTATTCTTTGTGATACTTGAATAATAAATAGTTGATGTAAAGTCTATTGTTTGTGGTATTTCA
>JAPMOQ010029938.1:478486-502458 GCA_026543055.1 Argiope trifasciata
TCAGTTGCCAGACTGCACCATACCCCTTCCATCCGAATTTTGCTTTTACTGCTCTTAACGTGGTGGTTTATACACATATACCTAACGACTCTTTCCCCGTTTCAATCCCAGAATATAAACAGGAACGAAAATCGATCGTAACGTGATGATGGAGCGAATAGATGTTTTTTATTCTGCGAAACGAAGGCAACAATTCCCTCTCGCCGGTAATCGAAAAGTTTCTAGAAAAACGGTTTCTGGCGTTGGATTTCTGTGATTTCTTGCATATGTAAATACAATATCTGCGAGCGGTGTTTGATTCAGGCTGTAGAGGTGGTTTCTTTTATTTCGTACGGACAGAAAAGCAGCTATTATACTCAAACAATTCTACGACGGTTGTCGGTTAGAACATGTAAATCTATGCAACTGGTAGCGTACAAATGACTTTTGTGCAAACCCAAAATGTTTTTTCAAAAAAAAAAATTGCCGAGATATTGATATGTTTTTGTAGTTTTTGACGTCGAGAAATGTTTTTATGGACAAGTCTGAATAGGGTGTTTATGCAAAATGCATTGCATAAATAAAAAATCGTATTGGTCTTATAAAATTTATGTAAATAGAATTGGAAAAAAATCTGTTCAGTGCTGTATATTTTACAAATGATTAATTAATAAGTTTAAGAAAAAATTAGAAATGAAATTTTATTCTTTTAGATATTTAATTTTTTTCTTATGTGCAAATTTAACCAGTTAACTGTTTTTGACGAAAATACTCGTCATGGAAAAAAGTACACCATTTTACATTATGACGAGTTTATAAGTCAGGAGTGATGCGTAGCGACAATTTGCATTTTGTGTTACAATTTTAGTAAAAACTCAAATATATTTTTAAACATCAAGATGTTTATAATATTTTGAGGAGAATTTATAATCAAAGGAACAAATAAAAGATTATTATAAATAATTATTAACAACTATGTAATATGAATTATTTTCCTAAAATGTATCGCTGCATTGTATTAGTTACCCTATAATTAATTAGGCAGCCATAAATTGTTTTAGATCGTTCAATAAATGACGCGCATGGTAATAAAAGCCAGGATGATTATCTTTTTGTTCCATGCTGTTCTCAATGCCATTCTCTAACAAGGAATTAAAATAATAAATCAGTTTTTTAATGTTTCTTTTCCTTTATATGCGAAACATGTATCTTAGTTTAAGAAAATAAATGAATGAGATTTTCGAAAAATAAAGTCATTTCATAATAACCTAAATTCATAATATACATACTCTGTGTTTGACGAGTAAGCTGGAAATCGCTGAATTTTTTGAGACACAATTTAGATGCGTATTCTCCAAAAAAGCCGAAACAATTAACAGATGAAGAAATGAAGTATTATACATTATTTATGCAGCAAATCTGGAAATAAGGTCATTAGTTCAATAAGTTTTGGAAAAAATCAGCAAGATAATATTAAAAATGTTTTATCGGAATGAAGATCAAATGGTTTTTAGACAACATAACCAAAACATTTTAGAATTTGATAGAGGTTTTAATAAAAAAAAGCTTTTTATTTAAATAAAGAAAAATCTTTTAATCTATACTTATAATAAAGCTCAATGTGTGTGTGTATGTGTGTGTGTTGGCGCTCTACAGACCAGACCGTTGGACCTACAGCTACCAAATTTGGTACATGTATACCTTGGAGATCGGGAATGTGCACCTCGGAGCCCTTTTTTCGAATTTTTAATTAGAATTAGAATTAATTAAAATTTAAGCAAAATTTCGACGTTTTTCCGCTATAACTTTCGAAAATATAATTGCACAAACATGATTTTTATATCAATTTAAAGATAAAAAAATTAGCTTTCTAACGGTATCAGTTTTTTAATTTATAACGTAAGATTCTATTTTTAACGAATTTTTAAAGAAATATTTTAACCATGTTTTAAAACAATATATTTCGGACAAAACAATAAAATTTAATCTGCACGAGCACGTCAAGGGGGAAAAATTAGATTTTATCAGCATGTTGCCATCCCATTGACGGAAGTTCAAACTAAAAAAAAAACAACTATCATTACAAATTAAATCTAAAGAAGTGCAACTTTCAACACGTGACTGGATAAAATAAAAGAAATATAATATGTGACATTTTCTAAAATAAATAATGAACGAGCAAAGGGAAAAAATAGCTTTTATTAAACTGTTGAAATCATACTGACAGAAGTTCAAATTAAAAAATAAATTAACTATGACTGCAAATTAAATCGAAAAAAATATATAACATTCACCACGTGATTGGATAAAATTAAATAAATATTAAATGTTATGTTTTCTAAAAAAGAAATACAAGACAAAGGTTTCTATGATCGTTTGCAACATCTATATCATTAATTTAGTAAATCAGTGTTACGTGACTTTCGAAGTTTTAAGTATATCTGGCAAAGAAATTATAAAGAGAGCAAGGCACATAAGTATTTAATTGAAACTCTTAGACCCCATTACTCTTGGCGAACGAGCTGGTCGCCAAAGGCGTCTAGTTCATAATAAATAAATATTTAATTCGGTAAATTATTTAATTGTAAGAAATAATATATATATATATATGTGTGTGTGTGTGTGTGTGTGCGTGTGTTTATTGTGAGTGTATATCTTTTACTCTAATTTAAATGTTATTGAATTTCCTAATTTGTATAATGAGTTAGCCGATATCAACTTCATTCTAAAATGCTCGCTTTCTTCTTGATCCAATTCCAATTCCATATGGGCTCTATAAAAGTGCTAGCTTCAACATTTTCTCCCGCTGAGATGGAAGGGACAAAAATCCATCATACATATAAAAATTGTTTTAATACTTAAAATTCAATAAAGAAGTTTTTGAACAAGCTTAAATTTGCATATTATTTTTTAAAAAATTTTGTTGTAAGATTATTTATTTTTCAATAAATACTGAACTGTACGACAGTAATAAAATTATAACCTACGGCTGTTTCAAAAAGTAATATTTCAATTGTTTTTGTTTAAGGATCGAAAGGGATTTGAAAGAGATAACTTAGATTATAAAGAATCTATTGTTGTCTTTTAAATCCTGAGAGGAGTTTCCTAATGATTTTTTTACATACTAAACCAAATCCTTAATCCTAAAGTTAAATTGGTCAATTAATCACAATGTTATCTTGTTTATGGTGTACAATAATAATTCAGGTTTCTACAATTTCAAAACAACGCTATTTATCTGCTTACTCTGTCCTTCTGAATTATCAGATTAATCAAGATAAACATCTATGAAAATAGTTTCTTACGTTAATATCTGTATTTTCTTTGGAAACAGTCCAGAAACAGAAACAGTCCAAGATATTAATTTGTTGAAAGTGTTTACTCCTAATATTGCTGTCAACAGCTTCTTTTTATCACATTTTTATTATTCGTAGAGGTGTTATAAGTATAGAATCAAATGTTAGTAAATAAATACAACTGGTATCTAGCAAACCCTTTTTGATGAATTGTTTCAGTTTTGTAGGAAATCTTATAGGTTTCATGGGGAGAAATATTTTAAAGATTCCTATCCAACAACTCTTTAATCAAAATACGGACGAATATAAAATGCATTTGGTTTGATTAAATTTCTGGAAAGATAAGTGTATATATCAGAGTGGAAAGTATATAATATACATAGATTAACTTTTCTAAATAGACAGATCCATGATTCAAGGGTAGTTACATTACATTACAATAAGAGAAATAAATAAGAGAATCAAATAAGAAAAAATTAATTTATTTACACATATACAAGTGAAGTAATAAATAAAACTACACCATCTAGTGTGCGAAATATGAATTATTCCCCTGATGCAATAAAAAATATCTTATTGAATACATATTTTTGAATGGTTTCCCCACTTTATGGTTAAAATCAGTAGACTATATCTTATTACTCTGAAATAAATTGTAAGGATTTGAATGTGATCAAAGTTTGAATAGTTCAAATTATTTTTGGAAAAGGTTGGTTGGTTTCGTTTTGTTTGGTTTAATGGCGCAAGAGTCATATTTGGTAAAATGTCCCAAACAAATGGTAATAGTTTGGAAAATGGACTTTAATTAAAGGATTGACCATTTGCGTACATTGTAATATCTGCATATTTTATAACTCCAGTCATGATATACAAATAATATCAAATTTTCTTATATATATACATTCGAATACTTTAAACTCCCTTTTAATTTCCGAACAATTGCATATATTGTCATGAAAACACTGTTTGTACCTATTACATGCTACACAAAGCTGTTATGTGCGACACAGTGCATATCACTACAGATCTAGTTTGTGGCAAATTGGGGAGGTATAGTTTTGTTCAGAAAAATGCAATAAATAAGAGAAAACTATCAATTATGCAGCTCTAGACTGACATATCAAATTATTTATTCATTATAAGAAAATTTACACTACCCAGAAACACCAGCAATAGAGTGCAATGCAAATTAAACCAAGCATATAAAGTAAAATAATTGAATTAAAAGGATATTATAATTATCCTTTTAATTACACAGTTTTAAAAATATATTATAAAATATATTAGACTATGTGTATATAGTCAATCAAAAATCGCAATAAAATGCATTAAACATGAAAAAGTTATGAAGTTTGAAACATGAATACATTAAAATATGCCAAAAAATTTGAATGCTGGATAAATTTAATCTCAAAAACATTAAAATCTCAAAAGCCAAATAGAATTAAAGACAAACTTATAAATTGCACAAAAAGACACTTTATACATAGTAAATTTAAGAACAAAATATTAAAAGTGTATATTTATTTGTTCGGGAATGAAAATAATAATAACGGCAGATTTTAGTTCAGAGTTTGAATCGAAATTATTTCAAACTCTAACCCAAAATTTAGGCTTACAGTGGATCCGAAAGACAAAAGGACATCCGACTTTAAAAGCATAATTAAAATGATAAAGTCAAATGAAGCTGTTTGATTCGATTTCCTTTCTACACCACCTTAATTCAGTATTCTTCCAATCGTCATGCTAAGTATTCATGCGAGTCTGAGGGAATTTAAATGTTTCTCCAGACACATTCACTAGCCTTAATGAGATATTCGAACATTGAAAGATAGTCTTACAACTTCTAAATTAATTCAACAACTTAAGTACAACATACAGGGTTTACTGAAAATTACAAACTTCGAAACAAGCAAAATTGCAAGTATGTCTAATCAAATATTGACTTCAACGATTCATATTTTCGCACCGTGATTCACAGTACAATGACTTCTAAAGCAATAGATTGTACAATATCTTAAGTAGCGTTCACACGAGGCCAACTATTGCACCCAAAAGAAGGTCATGATGACCTCTGGAATATCGACCTCACAAGCTCATTGACATATAATTAGCCGTCTTATAACTGACCAAGCGCAGAAAGGGACTGATGTTTGCTACAATTTCATAAGATGGATTCAGGCACTCCATGCTTGACTATACATGGCCGTTTTAGCATCTCTGAGGTTTTTTTTTTCATTTTGTATCGTAATAAAATGATGGATATTTACACTAAGAAATATGGTAAATAAAAAAAGGGCCAACGTATCTAAATATAGAAAACTGTAAAAAAGATATGATAAGTAAAATGAACATATACACGCGATCACACACACACACACACACAACCTCGCATCGGGAAAAACAAAAAAAGTATGAATTAATATATGATAATGATCAATTTCTTCCAGTCAAAATCTACAAATGTATGCACAGTAAGAAAAAATATATTACAATAGCATGTTGTTAATTACTTGCCATTGGCAGAAGAGCAATTTTCAATTTTGCTACGCATGTGCTTCCGACTAGCCATCTTATAACTAGCCGAGTCATTATACTCAATGGGGAAAGTATGCTGCGTCAATGAATATCTGACAAATTTGGTTAGTCCTAAGCCTTATGGCGAGCGAGAATCGTGTTCATTGTCGGAGGTCACAAATGTGGGGTTTTTATATTGAATTGTCACGCCAATATGGAAATTCGCCAAGTATCGAACCAGCTACATTAGATTGGTAGCCGCATAACTTATCAGCTAGTCAAAAGCACCAATGCTTTGTGGCTGTTACTGTCTGATTAAGATATCAACACAATATTCCCACCGGTGAGTCACGGAAAGACGAACGATTTATAGCGCCAAACGTTATGGAGAGCTTATGAGAGGTGCTGCTGTTGTTGCATCAAGCGAGTCTGACAAATTTGAGTTGCTGATGGTGATAGTTGTTATTGCTGCTTCTGCTTCAAGTGAGTCTAACGACTGTGGTTGCTACTTCTAGTGTGTCTGACGATTTTGAAGCAGCAGCAACAACTATCACTAGCTCTCCATAACGATGGTGCTATAAATCGTTCGTCGGTCAGAAGATTCACTATTGGGGGGGGGTATTGTGGTGGTATCTTAATAAGCCAATAACAGTCACTAAACATTGGTGGTCACTTTTGTGTAGCGGATATGTTACGCGGCTACGAAACCTAAGGTCACAGGTTCGATCCTTGGCTGAATTCAATCTCCACATTGGCGAGCAATTCAATATTACACCGCCACAAGTGCTTACAGTGGATATAAATGAGTAAAAGAAAATTGTAACAATGGAAATTAGCTGAAAATTTTGAAACTACAGATGATCTATCTAATACTATTCCTTAATATAAAAAATGTTGCCTTACATCAAATTTCATCTTTTATATTAAGTCATTTTATTAATATATTTTGGTTTTAATGATAGTTACAGAGATTTATCACTTTTGCTACTATTGCCTGCCATACCGCCAAATTGCAATATTTTTCACCTCAACCTAACTATACACATATACAGCCAACTTTTTGAATTGCAATTTTCAATCTACAGACGCCGTATCTTATATTCTTCCCCAGTACAGTAAAATATGGGTGTACATTGCATTTCGCCTATTTCCTTCGAACAATTCATAACAATTCTTTGGTTTTGTGGTTGCTTCAGCGATTAATCAATCACTAACTGCTATGCCAGTTGGATAGTCAAAATCCAATAATTTTCGGCTCGATTTAAATACTTCTACTTATTCTATTTTCATTTTTCTTATTGTGTATATTTGTAAGTTATCCATTGTAGTTTTTGTTCTTAGAGTGTTATGACACTTGTGCTTCATTTAATATCTTATTCGATGTAATTAGGGCTAAATGATAAGCAGATTGACGTTGATCTGGCGAAAAGGATCTTTCACTGTTATGACTTTAACTAAACATTAAAAAAAGCATTTAGTTTAATTTGATCTTTCAAACAATATTTTTATCTTTATTTAAATTGATATTTCATTGGTGTTCTGCTAAAAGTTGTGAAATCAAATGAAAAAGACAGCGAGTTAATTTGTTCTTAATGTTTTATTTACTATGTATGTAAAAGAAATAAATCAAGTATATCAATGAAACATCAGTACAGAAAGTATACTGTACACCTATTGATACGTATAACTGAAAAGAAAATTTATCAACCAATTTAAAAGGGATTTTGAATTTTAATTTTTTTCTGCGAATTTGAAATATGAAGTGCTTAATTTCTACCGTCTTCTGATATACCAAGAAGATGGCCATTCATATGTTTCTTTTGTATTGATTGACATTTGAATAAGAAGATTTACACAAAAGCCTCATCCACTTTTGTGTTATGATGGCGATTCATCTAGAAGTTTTGCTTCTTTATGAGATTCCATTAGCCCACTCATTCTAAGAGCTTAGATGGCGGCATTGATTCTCATTTTTTATAGCTATCTCTGCACCCATTCTCGAGAAAACTCAGATGCGATTTTTCTTCTGTATGTTTTTCTTCAAGATATATTTCAAACTGTGGATTCTGTATATTTTTTCTGCGGGGGTTCATTGGATATATTTGGTAAGTTTATGAATTTTGTAATTCGTATAACAATCTCATTTTATTGAATTTTTAAGAGTATTAAAGTGATCTTTTTTTTTTGAAATATATTACGTCAAAATTCACTGTTTTTCTACTTAAGTAATAAAAATCCTAATAACGCGATATAAATTTAATCACAATATTTTTAAATGCTCTTTCGTATTTGATCTAAACATTACAGCTTACTTTCGTCTAAATTTTTTTTTTGCTTCAATTCACTTAATGCTGAAACAAATTTTATTTTGAAAAAAAAAAAAAAACAACAACTAGAAAATATCAAAATGCACCAAGAATAAAGATGTCAATATTTTCAGTTCTCAACCCATGAAGTGAGTAAGAAATCGATTACGAAAGTTTATTCCCAAATATTAAACCAAATTTGAAAACAACAACAACAATATGATTTAATTCCGCAGTTACAATATTTTCTATTTAAAAAGTTGTTATTATTAATAATAACAACTTTTAATAACGATTTACTTTATAATTCGTTTCTTTTAACGATTTACTTTATAATAAAAGAAGGAAATGCACAGTAAATTTAATCAGCAGTAATGATATTCAATCTTTTATTGATATCTTAAATAACATAACCTTACAATGAAACTTTTATCTAATCGCTTATAAAAAGTAAACGAGCTGAAACATTTTTGGCCAAAACAGGCAGCTGGAAAAGTTTTCTTAAACGGCAATTAGAGGAAAAAAAATTAAGAATAAACTGTTTTTTTCACAAAATAAAAAGACACCGGAATAAAATCATTTAAAAGCAAATTGATTCATCTATTATACTTGGGTTCAGCCTTATCATTTTATGTTCACCATTATATCCAAGCTACAGTTTTAAATATTCCAACTACTGCTATGTATTAAAACTTATTTCTATATCAATCAATTGCATTTCTGGTGTAATATGCTTGATTTTTTCTATCGATCCTCCATTTCATAAGACCTTTTTTATGTAAGGGATAATTTTTTAAGGAAAATTGGTTCATATGGCATTAATTTCAAGATTTTTATTCCATTTTTAATATTTTTCAAATTAGTATTTATAAATTTTGAATGATATTTTATAATATGAATCAATTTTTTCTTTCATAAATCAAGTTTATTGAAATTGTCTTACAGGTATGTTTTTCTTAGAAAAAAAAAAGTGAGAGATCCTTGAGTCCTTATTCCCAAACAAACAAATCTTTGTAGCGTCTCTTATAAGTTTAGGTTTCAAATCTTATGTTCTGTTGCAAAAATAACTTGTTTCTGCAAGAGTGACATTTTCTTAAAATTTGTAAATCATTTTGAAATCTTATATTTCAGTAATTTTTCAATTATCTTTTTCAGTTCTTCTTGTACCTCTTTTAATACTTACACGCTCAAAGCCCATTTTGCTACAATACGGCTTGCGCCTGAGACACTTGGATATCACTGCAAAATTCCTATCGCTTTTCTTAAATTAATTGAATATCCAAAGAACATACTTTGTTCCTTAAATGGGTTGGTGGAAATGGGAAAGGATTATTTCAAAGAATGCCCGAGCATAATTTTTCTTATTAGCTATCAGCTAAGTGATGTCTTCTATTCGTAATAAGTTCCTTTAAAACGCAGAATGTTATTGCAGGTTTTGTATGTAGATGAAGGTAATTTTTTTCTTGTATTTTAAAGAAAAACCTTGGACGTTACAGTATGTTAAGGTACCAGAACTCAAGTGTGAGGTTATTTTAGGATTGACTGAGATAATTATGTATTGCATCTTCAAAGGGATAAGTCCATCACAATTTCCTGCTCTGAGTTCATTTATAAAATTCAAATTTTTCATTTATAAAATTCAAAAATATCATGGTCATTTATCTGAACAACCCAGAAGATTGGAGTCTGATAAGATAAGTGTTTGGTACAATCACATATCTGCAACGCATAGGCATGTCCTGAGGCAGTCAGTATGTTAATACAAATTAGAGAAGGAAGATAAAGCTAATCCTATGTGTCCAAAATGCAATGCAATTCAAACTGCTCCTGTCCATATTTTGGCCTGTATCTGTTTCAATAAACGCCAGCTGTTCTCGAGTCCTAAGGCAGTGTTACATTTTTTGAAGGTGTTCGGGCTCATGGACATTGTGTGATATTAATGTCAACCAGATGGGATAAACCACAACTCAACTAGGAATGAAGAATGTTTGTTGTATTATTTTGATAGCGCAATAAAATCATCAATAATACTAAATTTATAATCGGCCATTAGGCAGTGCATGCGCAGAAAGGCAAAAAAATGCTGTTTTGTTGCAATTCTGTTCTCTTGGGACAATAACATGCCGCTTTATTGTGTTTTTTTTTCTTACTGCGTATGCATTTATAAACTATGGAGTGAAATAATTGAACATTATCATAGATTGATTTATAGTATAGTTTTTGTTCTCTGTCATTTCTGATGCAAAGTTGTGCCTTTGTCATTTTATTTGCAATTTTTTTTCTATAGTTTCCCAACTTTAAGTATGTTGACCTTTTATTTTCAATTTTACCATATCTTTTTGTGTAAATGTCCATCATTTTAATACGATTCGCGGAAAACGAAAACTCCAGGGACGCTTAAATTGCGATTTATAACCAAGCATAGAATTCCGAATCTATCTTATGAAGTTGCAGCAAGCTTAAATCAGTCTCTTTCTGCATATGCTCTGCCTACTGGTCGCTTTATAACTGGCCAAGTGTAAAACCAGCTTCAATGCAAGCAAGACAATGAAGCACATTTGGTATATTGTTTTGCTTACGGAACAAATTCTCCCATAAGCCTACATTATTGATAGCACACGTGCTGGTGATACGAGAATTGATTTGATATAGTTTGTGGAAGGTGATGTTGGCTCGGAATAGAACCCAAGACCTTTTGATTAGAAGGCCGATAACATAACCACAGGACAAAAGCATGCTCATCTCCTGTGGATGTTATCTGTCTTATTAAGGTATCACCACAAGTTGTTTAATCTCAAAATTTTGTTAGTTATCTTTCTTTATTTAATTTTGTCCTTAACCGAAATCTTGGGATGACTGGCTGAAATTTAAAAAACAAACATGTATTTTACATTCAATACATCTTTGGGAAAAAAATAAACTGACGCATGAAGGCATAAAATAATAAATTCCTAAAAAAATTAATAAAAAAATCTTAAAAGAACTAGTAAACTCCTAACTGAATCAAAAGACAACAAGATTTTAATTAAAGTTCAAAACTAATTGAACGGTCGTCTAGATTAAAATTAACAAATATTTTTTCATATTAAAAGGGTGAGAACCTCTGTATTGGGTGATTGAACCTAACGACAAGTTTATTTTTAATTTTCTTCGAATACTGTGCTATTATAACTCACATAATGTAAAAGCAAATATTTTTTAATTAATTTAAATTTTCATTGTAAAATTTTGATGTTCCTGTCTCAAAAATATCAATTAATTGTATTAGTTAAGTAAATGAAGTTTTAATAATTTCCATTGTAATATTCTTTTTTTAAATCTACAAGAATGTGCTTCCTTAACTGAAATGAAAGTAGTCTCCAAAATTTAATAAACTTTTTTAAAATTAAAGCAACTTAAAGCGAATTGAAATACTGTTTGTATAGCAAGCATTTTGTTAGATAGAACAATTCTGCATTCATTTAAAGCTTTAAATATAAAAAAGTACAGTTATTTCTCATATTTAAATGCGCACGTCTTTGCCTTGTAATAGAAAATGTAGGAAACTATCAAATCAAGTCTAGATATCTATTTGAGCTTGAATACTTTATAGATTCTTATTCTTATTATGAAAATGTTATTACTAAGAAAATGCTGGATTTAAATTCAGCTAATCATATTTGAATTTTCTTTACAAATAATTTATTAAAATTATAATTAAAATAGCAATCTTAAACCTCATGAATCTCTTTTTCTTACATCAACATTTTATTTGCTTAGATAAATCTTTTTACTTTTTCTAATTCGAAACATTATAAAATAGGGGAAAAAAAATTGTGACTTTTCCTCAATTGACTAATTTCCATATTTTAGACATCTCCTAATTCAAGAATTTTCTATTTTATGAAATAGATCTGAATATCTGTTTATAAGCACAACTAAAACAAGTTTTAAGTCAGGTGGATGGAATTTGGGTTGTAATCTTTGCTCTAAATTTATGAAATTTTATCAAATTCGGAATGAAATCTAAGTGAATTCTTTTTGGCTGCTAGAGTATAAGTTAATGATTGCAATAAAATGAAGAGGCACAATAAATATTTGGGGGATGATTTTAACATCTAAAGATATAATAGTATCAACATTTTAACTAATGGATTAGCCATCATTCGGTTTGTATATTCGTATGCGTATTAGCCAGATATTAAACAATGTGATTTCTGTCTTGATGTCATGAAGAAATTTGGCTTGTAGCAAAATGATGGAAGATCTTATAAGTTCAAAGTTTCCATAACTCATTTACTTATATAAATCAACAGAAATCCTTATCTAATAACTTTTAGACTAAGTTGAACCCCTGAGTTACCACTGATTATACTTACATTGAAATGCTGTATTGGGTATCTTCTAATATCTAACTTGTTCTACACAGCCAAAATTTTTTAGATTAGATTGTGTTATTGAGTTACTTCTCAAGTTACGCAAACTGAAATATTGTCTAGGCTACTTAAAAACTCTGTGTGCGTGCTTGCATCTGATCACTTTTAGACTAGGTTGCACTAATCAGTTACCACTAAAGATGCATTAAAAAGTATTTTTTTAAAAGTTTCATACTTTTCAATATAATTCGAAAATTGCATTAATTTGTTGAAATGATACAATTAAAAAGCCAACGCCATTTGTCACCGATAAAATCTCCATTTCTCAACTAACATTGGATGCTATTATTGCATCGTTTAAAAATTAATTTTATAATTTTAAAACGTATTTATTAATAAAGCGTAGAGTTTGTGCCACACAAAATTAACTCGTACTACACATTTAATAATTTTTAGATTAGATTGTGCTATTGATTTCTCAAGATACATAAATTGAAATTTTGTCTGAAGATGCATTAATTTGCATTTTTAATTTTCATACTTTCTATTATAATTCGAAAATTGCATGAATTCAATGCCATCAGTTAGTTGAAATGATACAATTTAAAGGTCAACGTCTTTTATTGCCAATAAAATCCCCATTGCAAAAGTATAAATTGGGTGGTATTATTGCATCGTTTAACGATTAATTTTACAATTTTAAAACGTATTTTTAAAATAAAGTGGGGTTTCTATCATACAAAATTAACTTAGAGCTAGACATTTTCATTTTTTCAATTCAAACATATTCTATTTGAAGGTCATTAGAAAAGATTAACTATTCCTATTAACAAGCTTATGCCGAAAAATCGAATCTTAAAATCGAATTTTACCATTTAGAAAATTCTAGTTTTTTCTTCTGGTCTGAGAAGATTCTCGATACTCTGTTTCACGGGTAATAAAATCTACCTCCTTGAAAGGATAGTTTTTCTTCTGTTAGTAGTGACTGAGAAACTAGTTAAAGGGGTAACTAAATTACTTCTTAGTCCTAGACGTAGATATTACATATCCGTTTCTCGAAATCCCAAGGGTCAATTTCGGTTTAGTAAAGGAGTAGACAGATTGTTTTACATCAGACAGAAATGAATATCATTGATACAAGAGCATTTATAGTTTAATTAGTGTAGTTAAATTTATATTTCGAGCTAACACGATCAATATATACATCTTTTTTACTTTCTTCTGTATAAAGTATAAAGAAAATATTGTAATCGTAAATAATTTCAAATTCGTGATTTCGATGAATATCTACCTTAAACCTAAATCGGTTCGAATGATTTTGCATTGTCTGTCTATCAGTCTGTCTGTTTGTGTCAAAGATAACTCATAAATGCTTTGAGTTAGACGCATGAAATATGTTTTACTTTTTAAAATCAAATTCTTAGAATTTCAGCAAATTTTGGACCAAATCCGTGCAGAAGAAGAATATATGCTCTGCTGTTCGAATATGATTAAAACACAATAACTGTAGGACCAGGGGACTTAGATGAACAGAATAAAAGACATCTATAATCTAGATGATATCAAATTCTATGCCAAATCCAGCAACGGATAAATTGCTTCTGATTTGAGGAAATATATATATATATATCTTGGTAATCAATACTGAAATTAGTGGATATTTGGTATTCGAATATACATTAAATTCTTCTTGATATCTTCAACTCGTCGTCCGTTCCAGCAGAATTGAGAAATTTGCAAATGACCAATTTTCAAGCAACTAATTTTTTAGGGCATTGATATTAACTCATGAAGCCTGATGTCTCATTGATTTATTACCTTACCGGCAGTATCAATTTCGCCTCTAATTATTTGTTCGAGAACAGGTTGCTAACCGAAGTGGCCTGTTACTAAGGTTTAGGATCCGGAGAGCTTCAGATTCTATACCCGATTTCGACGAAGAACCACCGTGTAGAGGGGGTGGCACATGAGGTGTCGTCCTCGTCATCTGACCATGGTTCAAAATTACGAGGTCAGTTCTAAATAGCCCTAGTGTTGCTTTAAAACGGGGTGTTAGTATAACAAAATTAAAAACAAGATTGCAGGTTATATTAGACGAGGCATTGCTTTACCTTCACTTAACCGTTTCCTTGATTATCCCCAGTTATCTCGGGTTCATATATATTGCAGTTAATTATTAACCCGAAAAAAATTATGTGAATCAGAATTTGGCGATACGATTTATGAAGAGGAAATATTCAAGTTGTACTAGAGTTAGCTAATGAACTCAATGAAATTTTTAAAGTTATTAAAGACATCCCATGAGCCCTGAAAGCAATGAGCGAAAAAGATAATGTCTGGGAAAGGTTGATGGCGCTAGCCGAAGTGGTTATACCACTCAAAAGTAACTAATTAAACATTGCTGTTTGTCATTATCCCTTAACCTAACCCTGCATTTTTCAAAGAAAAGTGTGTAAGGGAAGCGGTTAAATTATAAATGAATACCCAATATCTAATGGCCTCCAATGCTTCTTTTATAATTCATTCTAATGATTTATTTTGTTATCAGATTTATAAATTTAAATTATAAATTAAACGCTTTTGAAAATTTTGCATATGATCAAGTATTTTTTAAATCTTCATTGTATTTAGATTTGTTCGATGATACATATTTGTTGACTACTTTCTTAGGTTGTCACTTCTATTCAAAATTTTACTTTTAAATTCCTATTTATACATGTATTTTAATATTGGAACCAAATATAGGAGCATCATGAGTAAATATAGGTTATGCAATATTTAATTTAATAAAGCAATCACTTCATTCAATACCAACTAAATATGATCTTTATATCAATGCAAAGTAAAGCAGCAGACATTTGATAGATCTCATGTATTTTTCACATTTATAATCTTTGATCAATTGTCTTTTCTATCAAGAGTATCTATCTAACAGAGAGGAACGAAAGTCATTTTTTTCGCCCACATTGTATTAACTATCCAGAATCGATACAAATCCAAAGAGTTATAAGCCAAAAAAAAAGGAGCTTCCTGTCTGGATCAATAACTTTGATGATAGATATTGTTGAAATGTTCTTTCGAATTCCATCAAGTTTCCTTCAAGTGGGCCTATTTTCCTTTTCATTCTCTCTATAAGACATAGATTGATGAAGGTAAAGGGGTTATTGCCCTTTGATTTTATTCAGGTTAGATTTATCTAAAAATTTGCTGATAACACAAGAAACTGGAAAAAAGGATTAAAAATATACATAAGCTGGGATTTCCTTATAGCTTTTTGTTTGTTTTCGAAAATATGTGGTCACTGAGCGAAACAAAAAAAAAATTTCGATGCGGAAGAATACATTTTTTTGCTGAATGGTAAGTCTATAAGGAAATCATGTTCACTTTGTCGATTCTTAAGAAATGATTCTTAAATTTACTCACGTCTCTGAACGGAAAACAATGGTATAGCGAAGATATTATACAAATGCCAAGAGAAAGGATATTTATTTCTTTGGTTTATTTTGAATATTTGCTGTTGTAAAACACAACAAATGTGAATGCCTGATTCATTTCTTTCTAGACAGAAAATAATCCGTTAAAATAAGCAGAATTTAGTATTTACATATCATTTGATTTAATGCTTTTTAAGAAATTTCTTATTTATTCTTACATTTAAGAATACGTTTTTAGAATACATAAAAGCTCTAAAAGTTTTTCAATAAAGAATAGAAGAATTAAGGGAATAAACTTCTGAAATGTTTGTAATTTTCTCCTTTAAAAGTATATTTTTTTATATGTACCTTTTTTTCTCTTTCGGTCTATCTTTTTACGAAATCGTGTCTTTCTGTGCCTAAAATTAAGGTGCATATTCATTTAATTACATTGCTTCAGAATTACCATATTTAGTTTAATTACTATACTCCTGATGCTATGTGGCACTGTACGCTCTATATATTGATATAACTGGAAATTTTAAGAATTAGACATGCAAAGACAGAATGATTTTGCATACCGAAATATTTTACATAATTGTCTTTTTGATATTAAAAAAAACTTTTATTAGTTACTTTTTGATGAGCTGTTTTATAAATTTTAATTGATAAAAAATCATAGAGAATTTTGAATTTTTTTTCCATGACAATATGCGAAAAATTACGGAGCAAAAATGATTTTTAATTTTTAAAATTAAAAAATAAATGAATAAAATTTTCCATTTAAAGCATTTTTTGTTCTATTTCTATTAAATAAAAATAGTTGAAAGGCTTTTTTTATATCATATTTTTTCGTAAAAATTACCTGAAGCCGCTTCTGTAGCCAATATTAGTGGGACATGATGGTCTGGTCGTCAGGTTTCTGTCTAGAGTTCTAGATCCGATTTCACCGAAGAACAGTGGTGTAAGCGGGTCTGAAACTGTTTAAGTGCATCAGGACACAATGCATTTTTGATATTCTGATGCGGTTGTTCGAGGAGAGGAGTCTCAGTCGAAGTGTCGTCCTTGTCATCTGACTGTGGTCCTAAATGATGAGTTCCGTCCGAAAATAACCCTGTCTAGCTTTGAAAGCAGGGCGTTACTATAATTAAACTAAGTCAAACTAAAACATAGTGACACAAAATATTTATTTGAAATTTTTAGCAACCATTAATCCTATCAAATCAAATAGTCTCAAAGATAGCTAGTGTTGAATATATTTTTACTTTTTCACACAATGATTATACTGAGCAACCTTCAATAGCTGATTATATACGTCATAAATATGACTTTTCTTATTTTATTAGCTTTTATTATTTTTATTTGCTTAGTAATATATTTTGGTAACAACTATCAAACTGTAATGAGCATGATCGTCAAGAGTTTGATACCTTCCACTTTTAATTAGCAAATGGCATAAAATTATTTTTTATTCCTAGAAAACTTTATCGAACAACTACTCAAAAATAGCAATGCACCCATGTTCTTCTCAGTGGCTACTTTAATGCACCTTCAACTCAAAATAATAAAGATCCCTCTTTATTCCACCACGAATTTTTGAAGATTTTCGTTTTAATGTGTTATTACAGTCAACACTTGTAAGAGGTAATGACATTTGAGACCTTATTAGCTATATTTTAATAATTTTATTATTATTACAGGTTACAGAAAGGTTTTCTTTTGTTTAATAGACGACTTAAGTATTTTTTTTTTATATTTCTAACAACATGCTATAACACAGCTATTCAAAGTAACAATACACTGAAGTGACAAAAGTCATGAGATGACTGCTAATATCGTGTCGGCCCTCCTTTTGCCCGGCGAAGTGCAACAACTCGACGTGTCATGGAGTCCACAAGTCGTTGGAAGTCCTCTGCAGGAATATTGAGCCATGCTGTCTGTATAGACGTCCATAATTGTGAAAGTGAAGATGGTGCAGGAGTTTGGGCACAAACGGACCTTTCGATGATGTCCCATAAATGCTCGATAGGATTAATATCGGGCGATCTAGGTGGCCAGATCATGCGCTGGAATTGTCCGGAATGTTCTTCAAACCAATCGCAAGCAGTTCTGGCCCGGTGACATGGCGCATTGTCATCCATAAAAATCAAATCGTTGTGTGGGTACGTGAAGTCCATGAATGGCTGCAAGTGATCTGCAGGCAGCTGAACATAACCATTTCCAGTCAATGATCGGTTCAGTTGCACCAGAGGACCGAGTCCATGCCATGTAAAAACAGCCCACAGCATTATGCAGCCACCACCAGCTTGAACAGTGCCTTGCTGACAGTTTGGGTCCATGAGTTCGTGGGGTCTGCGCCACACTCGAACTCTACCATCAGCTCGTAACAACTGAAATCGTGACTCATCTAACCACGCCAAGATTTTCCACTGGTCTAGGGACCCAGTCGATATGCTCACGAGCCCAGGAGAGTCGCTGCAGGCGATGTCGTGCTGTCAGTAAAGGCACTCGAGTCGGTCTTCTGCTGTCATAGCCCAAGGAAGACAAATTTCGCCGCACAGTCCTATCGGACACGTCCATCGTACGTCCCACATTGATTCCTGCAGTTATTTGACGAAGTGTTGCGTGTCTATTAACATTGACCATTCTGCACAGACGTCGGGGGTCTCGGTCGTTAAGTGCAGGTGGTCGCCCACTGCGATGATGGGATGTGATGCCTGAAATTTCATACTCTCGGCACACTCTTGATACTGTGGATCTCGGAATGTTTAATTCACTATCGATATACGCAATGGAATGACCCATGCGTCTAGCTCCAACTAACATTCCACATTCAAAGTCTGTTAATTCTCGTTGTGCCGCCATAAATCACGAAAAACCTGTTCACATGAATAACTTGAACACAAATGAAAGCTCTGGAAAACGAACTGCGCATTTATACTTTTTCGCTGCGATACTACTGCCATCAGTATATTTGCATATTGCTATCCCATGACTTTTGTTACTTCAGTGTATGTGTCCATTTTTTTTAACTTTCAACTTGGTAACCACTCTAATGTGCTCTCGACTCAAAATAAACCTCTTTATCTGCGTACGTATTTCCGAAGACTTTAATTTTAATATCCTATTCCAGACAACACTTGCGTGAACAAGTGGTATTTTAGATATTAGTAGCTATATTTTATACATATTAACAGTAAGGTATATTACCATTTTGGTAGCATAATGGCTCGCTTGTAATGAATAGACCACATAAATGTTTTTTTATTTCTAAAAACATTGTATTCAGCAGCTATTTATAAATAACAGTACGTCACTATTTTCTTTTAATTGTGCATTTGGTTGCCACTCTACTGCCCTCGATTCAAAATAGTACAGATGATTCTTTATGTACCAACGCTGCTTTTCCAAAGACTTTAATTTTAATATTCTATTCCAGACAGCACTTGCAAGAACTTGCTATATTTGATATATTATTAACTGTATTTTAATAATTTATCTATATTAACCATAATGAAGATTCTCTCTTTGCCCACATGAATCTCTTTTAATTGGTAGACGACATAATTCTTTTGTATTACTAGAAACATTGCAATTCATTAATAACAATATGCCTTCTTTTTTATTTAAATTTCCACTTGGCAAACACTTTAATGAACCATCGACTCAAAATACTTCAGATCCTTCCTTTATATGCCCACGTATTTCCCAAGATTTGGTTCTAATATTCTATTCCTGACAAATACTTGCAAGGGCGTATGACATTTGAACTATTATTAGCTATATTTTTAATATTTTATTTATACTTAATCTATTTTGTAATTAAAATAATTTACTTTAAGGGTTTAAATGATAAATACATAATTTGATTATTTTATTAATTGGTAAGTATCTTTCAAAGGTATTTTCCCAGACGCCCTTGAATTAGGCTTACTGGTTAATAAACCATAATTGATTCCTGTAAAATCCTCTTTGTACTCACCTGACACGAGTGTGTCAGCATTTACATTTGACCTTGAACTTCTATCATTGTTAAGCTATTGATTTTCGCGACACGCCGAATAAGTTATAATTGATTTCGTGCGTGCGAAACATTTAAATTTGGCCTACAATCCCCTACTTTATTTTTGAAATACGTTTTTGGATGAAATAAAGTTATTCGGACTTCGAATTTCCTGGTGAATTCTATTGTAAAATGCTCTAATTCCATAAACTCGAGTTCTGCCTATTAAGGAAAATTATAGAATAAATGTTAGTATGGAGTTATTGTTTAAAAGCAAGTAAGTAAAATATTATCACGCATTTTATTTTTATCATAAGGGTTTTTATTACTTTCAATAAATATTAATTAAAAATTATTCTGAGTAAAATTTGAATTTTCTGTTAAATTCTATACGAATATAATTCCTGATTCTACAAATTCGAATTCAATCTACTTAAACGATATAAAATTATACAATAAAAATGAGGACGTAGAAAATAATTAAATATATCCAATCAAAATCTACTTCAAAAAATATTCATTCGTCACAATATACGGAAGGAAGCAAATAAAATATTATATTTTATTATTTTCACAAGTTTTTTTTTACTTTCAATAAATATAAATTAAAACTTATTTAGATTAAAATTAGAATTTTCTTTTGAATTCTATAAGTATATGTGTGCAAATTCCATAAACTAGAATTCTACCTATTTGCACGATAGCAAATTATAGAATATATTCAAAAATGATGAAATGAAACCAGTCGTTTCGAAAACTAATCGTTCCATTCAATGTTTGAAAGACAGCATGCAAGTAAAATATTGTCATATATTTTACATTTATCTGATTTTTTTCCATTTTCAGTTAATGTATATTAAAAATCATTCAGAATAAAATTTGGTTTTTTGTTTAGTTTTATAAAAATATAAATTCTAATTCTATAAACTCGAGTTTTATCTATTTAAGTGATAGAAAATTATAGACTAAATATGAGTATAGAGTCAATGTTTGAAAGCGGGCAAGTTAAATATTGTGACATATTTTACTTTTATCATAAGTTATTTTTTTCACTTTCAATAAATATAAATTAAAAATTATTCTTAAGAAAATTAATTTTCTGTCTGACTCTATAAGAATGTATTTTCTAATTCTATAAACTCAAATTCTATATATTTACATGATGGAAAAATTAAATGTGAGGGTAATGAAAGTAATTTTTTAAAAATGATAATACGGTTTTTTAAAACTTTCATTAAATATAAATAAGAATTTATTTAAAATAAAATTCGAATTTTTCGTTGAATTCTAAAAGAATATAAATTCTAATTCTGTAAACCGGAATTCTACTTATTTACATAATTGCAAATTTTCGATTAATTATAAGTGATGAAAATAATGAAATGAAATCGAACGAAATCTATTTTGAAAACTATTCGTTTTACTCAATATTTGAAAGCCAGTAAAATATTGCTATAAATTTTATTTTATTTTTATCATACTTTTTTTAACTTCCAATTAATATTTTGATAAGAATACAGGTAAGAAAAATAATTTTTCCTTTTCTTTTGAATATTAAAGCTTTGAAAAAATTATATTTCCCATTTTTGTTGGAAATTTATAATAAGAAAATCAAAATTGATTGCAGAATTCTAAGCAGATAATTAAGATACACCTCATAAATAAACATATAAGAGAAGGTGATTAAAAATAAGGCAATGCAACCAAGGCATGTTCCGAAAATTATTCGTTTTGTTTCGGTTTTTTAAAGGAAGCAAGATACTATTTCATTGTTTTTCCAAGAAGATATTTTTTAAAATCTTATTTCGAACAGGAATAGAAAGATAAAGGATACAGCTTAATTTCCCTATGAACTTCTCATTCTATATGAAAATGCTTCTAGGAAAATTATTTATTCAACTATTCTAAGATATAGCATTTTAAATAAAAAGAAAGCAACATTGATATATAATACGGTGAATAAATTAAAGTCATAAATATAGTTGGGAAAGTATATATAGAGGTCTTATACTAATTATAAATATACTAATTAACAAAATATTTAATACTTTATTGTGCTAACAAATACTGTTTTATTTAGAAACACAAGTAATTTCGCCTTTTGATTGTGCATATTATGAGCCTATTTCTTTCAATAATGAGTCTAATGCTCTATTTTAGTTATATTTTTAGAATTTTAAGAAATGTATTATTTATATAGTTAGTATTTAATATGCATAATAGAAAAAATGATTAAAGTAATAAAAAATGTTGACAAATTATTCATAATTATCAAACGATAATTTTTTATAAAAACATTTATTTATTATAATGAGTTTAAAAAGATATTATTAACTTCAAAAGAACAAAATCCAATAGTTAAAATAACAGAAGATTTGAAATTATTTTACAAGACTTGTCATACTGAATATATCATTAACATTTTATTTACTTAATTTTCTATGATCCTTCCTCTGAATTTATCTTTCGAATTGAACAAAGGTCTCTGCGAACAGCGATACTGATGTTGCAGCCATGTTTTCTGGTGTATATTTCATTTTCCTTGAATACCTTTGAAATTCCCCAGTTCACACACTTCACGTTTATATCAAATTAAATAAAAATTACTTCCGATGGTTTTCCAACTCCCTACATTTTTTTTCCCTTTTTTCTCTACTAAACGTCGTTTGGAACCCCATGCTGTATGATGATTCATTATCTTCCTGTTGCCTACTATCACCTTTCTGAATTTATCGGTCGAATTCAGTACCACACTATAGATCGAATATCAACTTTCTACTCCAATGAGGGGCCTTTTTAAAAATACCGTATTCACAGTCAAATAAATATAATTTTAAACATCCGAAGAAGTCACCTTGAAACCACTCGATTTAATATTTTCTCATTCTCCATAACAAAGGGACTATTCCACTTCCATATCTCTATAAATATATAAATTTTACACAAGTAGCAAATGCCTCAAATATTTATTTTCAGAGTGCCATACATTGTCTTCCTGAGCTTCATAGTATAGTAGAGAAAACTTAGGCAGCAGTTTAAACACATTTTTTTCAAATGAAAAAAACTGAAATTTGACTATGTAACATCAATTTTAGAAACGGATCACGTTTCAATTTTATTTATTTAAATCGTAGCGTATTAGAATTACAGTTTTTATATACATGTAGAAATACAGAGCATCCTTCGAATCTGAATAGAATTTTGATATAATTCAACAATTTAAATACAATTTAAATAATCAATTATTTATCCAATATGTATGCATAAATAATCGAATTTAGATTTATGTGTGTTGTCTCTTACATGCATAAGAAAGTGCAGTTAGGCATAAGATATTTTGCAAGGATTCGGTTCAAAATGTGAATCAAAGCTACATCTTAGATGTTAAATATGTGTACATATTTTGTTTATTTGATATTTTTTACGTTTTTTATTCATAATTTTCCTCTGTATGTAGATATTTATGCAAAAATTTAAGATAGAATTTAACACGAAATTTGACATAAATCGGTACGTCTGGGGCAAAGATCATGTACCAAATGTCCTTTGTTTAGTTTAATGAGTGTTTGTTATTGTGCTCAAATATAAACAAATATAATTTAAAAAAAACTATTTTTCAGAACGTGGGAAATTGAACAAGGGACATTTAAAACTTAAAAGGTTTTAAACATCTGGTTCGAATTTTTTTTTTTTACTTTTACCATTTTATGTAATTTATACTTTTTATCTTTGCGAAAACTAAAATGTATTTTTCAAACTCAAGGACTTTTGAAACGTGGAAATACGTCTAAGTCTAGAGATTCGACGGTAACAATACTTTCTCTTCACATATTTCGAATACGAAAAAGGCGAAAATATGTATAAATATGTGAAAATTGTATAATATCTCTCGGGGCCACATAAGACACCACAGGGTGTCACGACACATATATTGGCAACCACTGCGATAGCTAATAAATATGTTGCCAGTGTGTTGGAAAGCCATTTATAGTCGCAAACACGTGGCTCAGCATGATATATACTTCAAACCTTTTCGAATTTTAGAAGCCTATGCTTTTAATAGCACAAGAGTGTTAAGTGGAAGCTTGGAGAATGTTTTCTTG
>JAPMOQ010029938.1:502468-532529 GCA_026543055.1 Argiope trifasciata
GAATTTCATTAAAAAATTTAATAGAAATCTAAGGCTTCAATTTTAACATCAAATTTCAACCAGTTACATCAAAGCAGTTTTTCAACTATAGTGTTCAGGCAGAAGGAAAGACATAATTTTAGAGACATGTTTCCTGACACAGAAAGATCTGAAATATGGAGATAGATAGAAATATGATTAGACGAAGTAAATTTCTGGCGATTGAAATAATCTTTTTCTTTGTATATTTTGCATAAGAGAAGTTAACAAAGGCTAATGGGAAAAACGATGAAGAAAAACAAATCGAAGAGCAAAAGGGTAACTAACGAAAAGGAGCAAAATACAGTATTAGTTGGCTGGATGCCAAATCTTAGCTTCCGATATTTCAGCTCAGACATTGTTCAACTGTTGTCAGTCTGATCAAATAGACTATCTTTCGCAATTTTTATTTCATTTTCTGAATTTGTGGTTTCTTCTCTTTTCTCAGAATAAAAAAGTAAGATATGATTATACATGGACAAAAAGTCCGTAAAATAATAAAAAATAATATAATAATAAAACCATATTAATAAATGGTTTATTGGTTTAGCAGTCATTGGTCACTCGTTTTTTTAAGGATAATAATAAAAAAAAAACAGCCGACAAATGGCGGTGGTGTGGACATAGTTAGAAATATGCAAATGAGACAGCTGATTACAAATGCTTACTCTTGATTCAAAACCAATTATCCGATGCATGCTATGTAATTGAACACAGATGCTGAGTGGGAAAGATAATGCTTTGTTGCTGAAACAGTTTAGCTGGAAACAGGAATCAAAGACGTTTACACTGCGTAAACTTCGAATTAAGTAAAATTTGAAGACTGTAAAAGATCCTTTATTACTAGAGGCCGCATCAATCTTGCTCAGCGAAATGAGGAAACTGCATCTCAGGAGGATCACCTGTAAGGCCCGGATGACCAAGTCCAAGGCTTACACTTTTGGCGATCATTTCAGCTGAAATGGAAACTTCTGATCCCCTGCAAGGACTAGCAGTACACAGAAAATTGGCAGATGTCAAGTTTTAATGGCCTCCTAGTTCTTCAGATCTGACATCAGCAGACCTTTGGGTATAGTTAAATTTAAAATCCCGGGTGATTGACCATATCCATCCAATACGTTGGAATTGAAAGATGAAGTCTGTCGAGAGTTGCCTAGTATACAGCCGGACATAGTGCATTCTACCTTTGGTGGATTTTGGATACGCCTAATATATGTTATTACCAGTGGACATGTAGAGCTACTGGTAATAACATATATGCCACCGGTAATAATATATTAATATATGTTTTTACCGGTGGACATGTAGAACACATATTGTTATAATAAATGATTTTTCAGCATTATTTTTATTTGCATCTTTTTTTTTCCACTTATGTACGAAACGCCACCTCTAAGTTTTTTTAAATTATTTTTTTCTTATCTTAAAAAAATCCCGTAATTTATCGATGTTACGAATCTGCAAAACATTTTTTTTTATTTTACTTAATTTTCCAGATTTGATAAATTTATGAAGTTTCGTCTGCGTTTTGGCCAACTTGTATTATATCTGAAAGTAATTTCAAGACTCGATGTTGTTTAAATGAAACCCCCTTCCCTGAGTAGTTACGTTTGTCAGTCTGAAATTTGGTACGAGTTATTTCCATTTCATTTGCTTGTTTTCCATTCAGAAATCTTTGCAACTTTCATTAATAAAGTCTTTTATCAAGCTAGCTTGGAAAATCGTAATAATGTGCAACTTTAATACACTCTTTATTCTAAGTCTCGAGCGTTTAGGAACTCCCTGGTATATACTTCTGAGTCTTTTAATTAAACTCTACATTCATAAACAACGAACCAGCCACGCAAATAATAACTCGCATTGTCTCTCCTTGAGTCATTTCGTGATTGTGGTAAGCATTCTAATTTGACATTAGAATGTCTGCGGGTTAATCTACCGAGGATGCATTTGTAACCATAAGTTATGTTCAAAAATGCTAATCTCTGCATTGTCTTAAGGAATGGTTGCGTAGGAGAGGAAATGGGAGGCTGGAGTATTTGATATGTTACTATTATATTTTGAGTTGATTATGTAGAGAAGATGTCATTAGAATGCTATTATTATGAGGGCATACTTCAATCGTCATAAGTCATATAATTGTAAAATTTAGAATTTTATATAAATTTAAATGGATTGAATACATTATTATATTAGTCTCGAAAATAAATTATTATTGTTTTCTTTGAATTTTAATCATTATTTTGGTTATTATAGGAAAAAGGTATTTTGTCAAATTCTATCTGAGGTCATTCTATTTTTAAGCGTATTCCATTCGAAATTTTAGCCATGGTTTTGAAGCCAAGAAAAACTTAACAAGAAAGGTTTCACTTGAAACTACTTACAGGGATTTAGAAGGATTTTCTTTTTTCGCCGAAAATCCCTGCGCAGGGATTATTGGATTATGGTTTCCTTATCTCTCTGAGACTTTTCCTTGAAAGGAGAGTAGTTAGCTAATCAGCGAAAAAAGTTCCTGGTGAATCTTTGAATTTAATCAAAATGCCCTTTGATTTGCCTAACATAAGTACAATGATTATAATATCAAATAGTATTGCAAGTTATTTTGGTTGCTTTAAAGAAATGAAATAAGAATTTCCTACTGCTAAATACTTTTCAAGTTAAAAAAATATTCAACCAATGCAAATTTACTCAGTTTGTGTTTTATTTTGTTTCAAATATCATGCTTCATTTGAAAAAACGAGAATGAACACATTCTCACTACATTGAACTGTATATTCATCGTTAGAATGAAACACAATTCATATTTATGAAAGGATCGAAGTAAATGTTGTATTCTGAATTGTATATATAGAATGGTTTATGATACGATACGAAGAATTTACGATTTTATTGCCAGTTTATTTTAGAAAGTCATTTTTTTAACGAATATTACATTTGTATGTTTGCGAAAATGTGCAATAAAATTTCCTTTCTGCATTTGTTTTAAAATAAAATCATGCTATTTTCTTTGTTCATGTTATGTCATTGAACTAGAGATGTTTTCCCATATATATTTTATAGCTTAATGTTTCAAGAGACATTTGAAAAAAGAATTATATAAACAATATTTAAATAAACAAAATTTCCCTAGGTTTATGAAAGTGGAAAACACTTAAATATGATTTTTATCACTTAAATAAGTCTTATTTATTATCTTTAATATCAAAATTAAATATCAAATTCTTCTCTTCTTTAACTTTCAGTCTTGTTGATGCCAAAATACTCATTTTTAGAATTATATCTTAGAATTATTTTTTGAATTATCACAGCTATTTCTGTGAATACGGTATTTCATACATGTTTAAATGAAATAGATGAAATTTAGCATGAAGGCTTTGAAATTTATTTTCATGAAACTCGCAAAGAAATCCATTCATATAAAGTCTATCTGGATCCAGTTACACTTGAACTTAATAACTACAATATTTAAAGTGCTAAATGAATTTAATTCAGCACACAAATTTAACATCTAAGTTTAGATTTAAGTTTAATTTGAAATCAAATCTTTCTCGACGAATTTACCATCTGTCGATATATAATCTTTTATATGCATGTAAACGCACAGAAACGACTTAGGTTCAATGAATTTTGGTATATAATTTTGTTATTGATATTGTTATTTCATTCAAATTTCGGTTACTAAAGGTCGAAAAAAAAACCGTTTAAAATGCTTATTCAATTTTGTTTATAGGATTTGGAGAGTATATCAAATACCAAATTTGTAGATTTCTCAGAAATTTTCATTGAATCTGTTAAAATAGAAGTGTACCTGCGTGCGTCCTCGAGTAGGAATAGAGCGTCTTTTCCGTGATCTAGGCGTCCCGGTTTCGAGTCCCGGTTAGGGCATGGTTGTTCTCTGTCAGGTGCGTGAATGAGCCCCCTCTTAAAAAGGGGTTGTACATGCGAGTATGTGAGTGTGCGTCATCTTCATATGAGTTAAAAAGACTTCTGCTCTCGGGTGTTTAGGGGCTTAGCTTAAAATAATCACACAACAACAACAGAAGTATATCTCTGTGGATGTGAAGGAAATAGTTCGAAAATGGTGCACGAGATTGACGAATTTGATAAACATTTTACTAAAAAAATCAATAGCATTAAATATTTCATGAAATCTGGCAGCGGTAGGATAATCAATTTGCTTTTTTTTATCTATGAGAATACGATTACTTCATAGGGGCTGAATTAACTAAAATTTGATATGCCGTTTTATGATTGAAATCTTAAATCTTAACAAATTTTTAAAATGTTGAGAGAAAATAAGAAAAAATATCTTTATTTTCTTTTCTTTCTTGTATACAGAAACAGTAGACTTTATAAAAGGGTTCATAGCACTTCGAAATCGGGTGGGAAAAATAAATGGACGTCTGCATGTCTTGCTGTGGTTTTTTTATAGAATTTCCTATATCCGTACCCACAAGCTAAATTAGAAGTTAAATTTATTTACATAATTATTTTATAAATTTCATTGTATTGAATTTTTTTTAAAAGTGATACTATGCTGCTGTTAGTTATACTTTACTTTTTATATTTGATTTACCGGTATATGAGAATTGCAAGATTCCTACTCAGGGCACTGTACGGAAAAAAAACAGTTTACAAAGGCAGCCAAATTTCGAAAGTAGGGGCAAGTGTATGTTCAATATCTTAATTCTAAAGTCACTCGAACATCATTACAGGTTGGAACAAAGTAGCTCTTTAGATTACAAGGTACAGTAAAATTCCATAAGTAATCAAAAAGACCAATCTTAGATCATCAATCAACTTCTTCATTTTAAGATCTTATAAACAATCACAAAGAAAATTCCTTATTGGAACTTTTTTAATATATGAAGGGAAAAAATTATTTGAAATACCCATTCGACAGCAGGTTTTCAGCTTTTTTGCCAAAACCTTAAAAACAAAGGAGCTCAATCATAACTTGAGAGTAAAAAGTATGATATGAGGGATTTTTATATTTAATGTCTAATCTCACTTTTTAGGAAGTCTTAAGTTTCGTGTTTTTGTTGCTGCCTTCCAGATTAATAAGTACGTTTCTATTTTAAATCATTTTAAGTTAAAGAATTAAAAGTGAGTGTATTTAATGGAAGTAAACCACTTCTATCAAATTTTTGCCTTGTATTTGGTTTAGTGTAGAATAATATGATTTCTTTCTTCTTGAACGGCGTTAAAGTAGGAAAGAAAATATTTGACACAATGTCGTTCTTGCTATTTGATTACAGTTCAAAATAACGAAATCTCTTCTACTATAAACGTTTTCTCGCTTAAAAAACAATGGCTGATATAGATAAACTTATTAAAAAATATTAATGCATAAAACCTTAAAAAAATAAGGCAATTGTTTCAAGACAACGCGTAATAAACCTCAGAATTGTCAAGTAATACAAATTGAATGATCTGATAACCAAATAAAATGACGTAAGTATTTTAAACCAGACATGATAGCCCTCATATTCAAAGTCTTATCCACCTTATCACTAATAAACCTGTAATCAGGGATGATGTTGTTAACCAATCAACACCATAATTATAATATCTGTGGCGATTTGGATCGTGGTGTTGCGCCAATAGGAAGATTGAATTACGCCAAGAATCAAACTTACCATTTACAGCCGCGTAACATATCCGCTAGATAAAATTGATCACCAGTGTCCAGTGGCTGTTACTGGATTATTAAGATACCCTTATATATCGTTGATGGAAAACATGCTCCAGTCGTTGAGACTCATCTGAGGTCATACGGTTAAATTGAATGTTTGGATGCCCAAGATTGGCGGGAATTATGTTTGAGTCTTATTAGCTGTTATCGTCCTTCCACGTACAAATTTAGTCATCCAAAATTAATTCAATTTTACTTGTACGAAAAAATGCGAGCATAGTAAAAATGTAAAATATATAATTACTATCCATATTTTGCTGTATATTCTGTTGATTAATTAACATATGTGACTATCGATTTAATTAACATCCAAGAAGAGAAAATTGCATATTAATAATCCCCTTACCATAACAGGTATATCCTTTCACCAACAGATGATTACATGCAAGGTAGTTCCTACTGAAATTCATTGTCAGATGGTGACTTGCATAGTAATCTTAGGGTAATTCAAATTTTGTTCTAATTATACATAATGAATACAACATACAAGCGCTGTAAAGTATACTTCATAGGCATGTTGTGATTTGGTACGTAATTTCTTTAAAAAGTAAAAGATGCGCCTCTTCATTGGCTGGTGGTGACTTTTACGGTATCCTCCTATTGTAATAGGTACGTCCCTTCATTCGCAGCTTGTGACTTGATTCATCATGTTTACTAAATTCATCAGGATGGCGCGAACTAAACCAAAATTAGGAATCTCCATTTTTGACGACCCCAGATGAAATTGTAGCTAATGGAAAATGAACTTGATTACTCTTGAGCTACTATCAACCATGTACTTGAGGTGATTGCATAGGATATTACGATTTATTTGCACATTTAGTCATCCTAAAATAATTAAATTTTACTTGTACTAAAAATGCGAGCATAAGTGCAATATAAATAATTGCTATGCATAATTTGCTGTATATTCTGTTGATTAATTAACATATGTAACTATTGATTTAATTAACATCCAAGAGGAGAAACCCCTCAGGGACTCACCTACTATAGGTGAGTACGGGTGTCCCAATCCCGAGGTACCCAGGGATCTTTACTCCCTTTTCAATTTATTCTCCTCTACGCCTTATGCTGTCTGCTTGATCCTTCTATCTCTCGAGGGTAAACGAGGGAGCTCTCCATGAAAAGCTGTCGCCATTCTGTTTGCTTCCTGCTTCTCATGGACAGCAAATACCCCCACGTGTTGGGCATGCGTGGCGACCCATTAGACGGGTGGTACATTCCGATCCCCGGTGTATCAATCGGCTGGTATCCTGGTCATGTGACTAGTCTGCTCAAGGGGATCAAGCGAAAGGGTCACCTTCTGGGGCTCTGCGTTAAGGGTGGTAGACGTTCCTAGAAGTGGCCCTTAGCGTATAGGTTCCAGCTAGCATCAAGGTGGATACTGAGGCTTGGAAATCCCAGAGCCAGCAATTGTCTTCCCTTGTAGGGCTCCGTGGAGGGCGGTGCCGTTGGATGCCGAATTCCTTTTTCCATGCTGCATGGGTGCCAAAGGCAAACTTCGTCCCTTAAGTGGGCATGTCACTGTTCAAAACCAAGCAACACATTTTGATTCTTTTTTTCTAGTCAAACGTATTTCCACAAACAATGAGACTTTCGAGAATGTCTCGCCTTTTCTTGTCCAAAAGGCTATTTCTGCTATCGTTGGAGATGTCACATCAATAAAAAAAATTCGCTCTGGAGATCTACTAGTAGAAGTTAATTCTATGAAACAAGCGAAACGAATAATGAAAATTAAAGCTTTAGCTGATATAAAAGTAACTGTTGAACCTCACAAAACTCTAAATTCTTCTAAGGGTGTCATAACTCTTGGAGAACTTTTTAACGTTCCTTTAGAGGAAATCACATACGAATTAAAACCACAAGGAATTATACATGTGCGACGCATTTTTATACGAAGGGATGGTCAGCTCCTGCCAACGAAGCATCTGATCCTGACCTTCAGATCTCCAAAACTTCCTGTTTCTATTAAGGCAGGATATTTTAACTGCCCAGTCAGGCCATATATCCCCACACCTCTACGTTGTTTTCATTGCCAGCGTTTTGGCCATCCGAAAACTGCTTGCCCTGGAAAACTTTTTTTGCGCCCGCTGTGCGGAAGTCGGACATGATAACACCGAGTGTAAGGCAACAGAAAAGTGTGTAAATTGTAAGGGCAATCACACTTCTTATTCTCGGTCTTGCCCTATTTGGAAGCTTGAAAAAGAGGTAATTGAGGTTAAATTCAAGGAACAGATATCTTATCCTGAAGCGCGACGAATTGTCAAAGTTCGGACAACCACGTCTGTTACCACTTACGCTTCGGCAGTGAAGAGAGCCCTTGTTAATCAAAGTACGCAATATGAAATAAAAGATTTTCCTCCCGATACTGATACTGATACTTCTGATACGATTATCTCGGAAAAGGTTAAAGCTGAACGGAAGAAGCCTTCTAAAGCAGAAAAATCTTTAAAGCTTAAAATTTCTAAGCGCGGCTTTCCTCACAAAGATTTGGCAAAGACATTCAAGAAACAATAAAAAAAGCAGTCTTTAGCACTAGGTATTGCTGAAAAGGGCCTAGTACACAAAGATTTTCCTTCTTTGTTCGGTGGTATTCCGAAAAGTTCTATGATTAACTTGCATCCTTCGAAGGAAGATGAAGATCTTAAGATGAATTGCGAGGTTTCTCCAACCCCTAATGTCTCCATCTCCAATTCTTTTTCACCTCAAATTTCTTAATGGGTACATTTCTCTCATGGAATTGTCGCGGCATTCGCTCTAAGATTGTGGACATTAAATCTCTCATTAACAAATTTCATCCCATTTGTTTCGCCATTCAAGAAACTTTCTTGAAATCGGATATTTCTCTCAAAATACGTGGCTATAATAGTGTTCGTCAAGATGACACATCTGCTTCCGGTGGAGTCTGCATCTTGACTTCAAATCTTTATCCAAGCTCACCCTTTCCACTGCACACTTCCCTGCAAGCTGTGGCTCTTCAAATCCACGTTAAATCTCTGATTACAATATGTTGTATTTACTTGCCACCACATGACAATGTAAGTCAACAGGATCTTGACAATCTGGTTGACCAACTTCCATCACCTTTTGTAATGTTTGGCGATTTTAATGGGCATAGTCATTTATGGGGTTCGGAAAATACAAATACTCGTGGGCGACAGATTGAACAGTTTATTAATAATAACTGTGTCTGCTCAATAATGGGGAAAAAACTCATTTTCATGCACCCACATGTACCTTCCATAGTGTCGATCTAGCCCTCTGTTCTCCTGAAATATTACCTTTTTTGAATTTGACAGTTGAAGAGGATTTGTACAATAGCGATCACTTTCCCTTAATAGTCTCCCATGCTTACAATAGCGGTGCGACTCCTTGTCCTCCGCGTTTTCTGTTTCAACGGGCAGACTGTAATTTATTCTCACAACTTGCCGATATAACTGAGACCATGGTCGACACTACAGATATAACGGTAGCAGTACAATGTGTCATTGACACAATAATGAATGCCGCTAATAATACGATTCCAAAGAGTTCTCCACGCTTACGAAAATTTCGTAGGCCATGGTGGAATCAGGCTTGTCGCGACAGTCGAAAAAGAAATCGTGGAACACTTTTAGAAGATGTCCAACGAATGAAAATCTTATTGCGTTTAAACGTGCCAAGGCCACTGCTCGTCGCATTCGCCGTCGTAGCCAGAGAGAATCCTGGATAAATTTTGTGTCTTCTATTACATCTGCTACATCCACTAAGCAAGTGTGGGACAAAGTGAAGGCTGCTAATGGAATGTATCGGGAATTTCACTTTCCTATATTAAATAAAGGAAATACCAAATACACAGCTCCATTAGACATTGTTAATATTCTTGGACAATCATTTGAAGAAATTTCCTCACCAAATTCTTATAGTTCTAACTTTATGGCGACTAAGCGTCGCGCGGAGCAAAGGAATTTGCAATTTAATACTCATAAGAGCTTTCCTTACAATTCAGAGTTTAAGATGTATGAATTAAAATCAGCTTTGTCTCGAGCACATGACACCACTCCCGGGCCTGATGGAATCACATACAGCATGCTTCGTCAATTGAATACCACTTCCCTTTCCAATCTGTTGAAATTATTAAACAGAATTTGGACTGAGCAGAAATATCCTTCTCAGTGGTACGAAGCGATTGTGATTCCTATCTTAAAACCAGACAAAATTTCATCGAATCCTCTAAACCAGAGGTGTCCAAACTTTTCGCGGCGCGGGCCGGATCGAAATTAGATCCATGTTATACGGGCCACATGTATATACAAATTGAAAAATATCATTATGAGTAAAGTAGCATTAAATACTATTAATTAATACTATTTTATTGTAACATGAAAATACAAAATACTAAACAAAGTATAATTATTTTATATAAATTGAAATATTTTCATACAACTTCTAATGCGAATGATGGAACTGTTTTTTTGTTGTTGTTGTTGTTGAAGAATGTCTTTATAGTTGGGATCAAAATTTGAAACGTTATCGAAATCAAAACGATATTTGTTTATTTATACTTAAGTTCTTTTTTAAGCGAACTACTCAAAATTGCTGATGCTTTATTTACAACAAAACAATAAGACTCTGCTTATCGTCAAAATTCGCATGCGTATAAAATTTCTTTTATGTTTGAGTTACCGAAATATATTTTTTTATTTAGTCTTATAACTTAACAGCGCGATAGACATTTGTGTTTGGTCAAGTACAACAACTCCATTTTGTTGGCCACGTAGTTTTTCGATATACCTTTATGAAAATGAAAAGGTTTGGGCGAAAACATCACTATGTTTTAAAACCCTCCGCGGGCCGGATAAAATCCTTTGGCGGGCCGGGTTTGGCCCGCGGGCCATAGTTTGGACACCTCTGCTCTAAACTACAGGCCAATAGCCTTAAGTAGCTGTTTGTGCAAAACCTTAGAGCGTATGGTCAATTGCCGCCTTGTGTATGAATTGGAGAAGCAAGGTCTCATTCCCCCAATGCAGAGTGGTTTCCGTAGAGGACGATCAACTTTTGATAATATGATCTTCCTGGAGACCCATATTCGTAATGCCTTTGTTCGGAGGAATCACCTTGTATCTGTTTTCTTCGACGTCGAAAAGGCGTACGATCGAGCTTGGCGCTATGGCATACTTTCAACGCTTTTTAACCTCAATTTTAGAGGAAACATGCCCATTTATTTAAAAAACTTTTTATCTCGTCGAATTTTTCGGATTCGCATGGGAAATTTTCATTCTCAGCATTTTAATCAATCTGAGGGCGTGCCACAGGGAAGCGTCCTCAATGTTACACTTTTTATCGTTCATTTTAGCCAGGTTCTTAATAATTTGTCACCTTCTGTTCATGGAAGTCTCTATGTTGACGATTTGCAGATTTCTTGCGAAGGTAGTAACATGCGTTTAATAGAAAGACAGCTGCAGAATGCAATTGACAAGCTACTACGTTGGTGTGATAATAATGGGTACACTATTTCTCCTGAAAAGAGTCGGTGTGTACACTTTTGTAGGAAACGGGGCATTCATTTATATCCATATGTTCGTGTTCGCAATATCCCTATTCCAATAGTACCTGAAATACGTTTCCTAGGAGTTATTTTTGATTAAAAACTCCCCTTTCTCTCTCATACTTTATATTTACGTAAGAAATGTGAAAAATCTTTGAATATCCTAAAAGTACTCTCCAAAACTTCTTGGGGGGCAGATAGAACCTCTCTTCTCCGTATCTACGAGGCAGTCATTCTTTCCCGTTTGGATTATGGATGCATGGTGTATGGTTCTGCTCGTTCATCTGTTTTACGACGAGTGGATACCGTACACCATTCTGCCTTGCGAATATGTTCAGGAACTTTTCGTACTTCACCCATAGAAAGTCTTTATAATGTATGTCACCAGCTACCGTTGCATCTTAGACGTAAGAAAGTTTCCTCCTTATATTTTTTAAGAGTAATTTCTGTTCCTAATCATCCCATAAGTCAAATAAAACTTCCAGTTAGTCTTCGGAGACTCCATGTTGCCCGCATTTATCACATTTTGCCTTTCATCGAGAGAGTTAAAGAATTTCTGCACGAGTCGGAACTTGCTGATGTTTCTATCAAGTCAGCCGATTTGTCGTTCTTCCCTCCTTGGGATGTGCCACAGGTTTCCTTTTTGAATCCCTTCATTGGATTTGATAAATTCACAACAGCGTCAGTAGTATTCAAGCAGCTGTTCCTATATCATCGTCATCAATATTCATCTTTCACACCAATTTTTACAGACGGCTCGAAGTCGGATGGTTATGTCAGTTGTGGCATTATTATTCCATCCAAGACGGTGAGCTATCGTTTACATAATTATAGTTCTATATTTACTGCTGAGTTGTTGGCGATTCTTTGTGCGCTTCGGGAAATCTCCTCTTCTAATCAACGCAATTTTATTATATACACAGATAGCATGAGTGCCTTAGAAGCACTATGCCATTATGAAAATCGGTTACATTCATTTGCCCTAGAAATACTGACTTTTCTGCACTCTCTCAGGAATAAAGGATTTAACATACTTTTTAGTTTTGTTCCAAGTCATGTGGGAATATATGGTAATAAAGCGGCTGATGATGCAGCTAAAACGGCTACTTCTCTTTTGTCACAAGAATTGTCATATGGCGATGCAAAGAGAGCATTAATTAGATATATTTTTTCAACTTGGCAGCGGAGTTGGGAATTGCAGACCCATAATAAATTGTATTCCATCAAACCTTTCATTGGATTGTGGCCAGTCCTCCCTATAAGAGAGTTCGACGTCAAATTGACTCGACTCCGTATAGGACATACACGTTTCACACATAAGCACCTCATTTTTGGAGAAAGCGCACCCGTATGTTCCACTTGTCATACCAATGTTACTGTTAAGCATGTTTTGATCGAGTGTCCTTCTTTTAATTCCCATCGCCAAATTTATTTTAATTCCTTATCTGTTACCTTGCGTGACTTGATGGATGAAACATACCATCCAAATCTTTTTAATTACTTGAAAGCCATTAGTTTTTTACAATATATTTGATAACATTTGCTCTTTGCTTACATTGGAAATTTTTGAGCAATTTTCCCAATTTTATCTGTCTTACGCTAAAATCGTTTTCTTTTAATACTCATGTGTTCGATACATTTCACATGGTTTCAATAACTTACGTCTTCTTTTAAAATCGTGTTGTTTTAAATTACTGTTCTAATTTTACCATATGCTTGGCGCAGTTTGGCCAGGTGTGGCTCTTGCGCCAATAAACCACACACAACCAACCAACCAACCAAGAGGAGAAAATTGAATATTAAAAAGTTAAATGGATAAAAATCGAATAAAATTAAATTTATTAAATTCAGTGAAAGCTGACAATTTTATTGTTAATATAAATTGTTTTTGACAAATTTAATCAAAGATTATATAAATATCTTTTTTTCCATTTTCCTCTTTTTAGAGAAATTCTATAGTACTCTATATTCAGCAGTATATTGTCTGACATTTTGTTTCAATAATATTTTGAATAACTTTTTATCCAGAATTTTAAATACTTTCTGAATTATCGAGATTCATATTCAAGACATCAAAAAGCATTTATGGCTTCCACATAGTTTAATTTTCTAAACTTTGCTCCATTTTTTGCATGAAATGTAATGATTGCAACATTTCTCAGAAAACTTGTTCAATCATTTTTCTGCTGATGCAGTGCTTTCATCAGTTTCGAGAGAAATTTAAAACGAACATCTAAGAGTTTCAGTAAAATTACTGCAAAACTCATATTTTGAATACTTAAAAGGCCAATAGTCCAAGGAAAAGTTATTTCATTTTAAAACGCTTTAATCATCAAATCAATCACATTTTTTTTCATGAAATGCTTAATACAACTTATGGAAATAAGTAAATAAAAAATTATTGTGATTTTGAAGAATATTCAACTTGAAAATAATTTATTGAATTTATGTCTGGAACTATTCCTGTAGAAATACTTTTATAATTTTAAGAATTATGCCGTGATTTTGGAAGATGTTTTATTTTTATTTAAAATAATATGAAATTAAGATTCAAATTAATATGGTGTACATTCAAGTAAATAATCAATTCCGATGAATTTTTAGAAGTCATTGTTTTGTTTGCTTTAAAATATTTGCTAAACAATGTTTATATTTCTTTCAATTACTTCTCATATGATGAATGAAATCTTTTAAACTTTTACATAGACTGAGTTAGGAATTTCAAATTAATATTAAAGCAATTTTTTCTGATAACTTTGAAAGATTCTAGAAAAGAATATAGACTGATATAAATCTACAAAATTATTTTAAGGGTTTAAAAGACGTGAAAAAAATAGATTCTTATAAATCTAGGCAAAGAAAGATGATATCTGAAAAATATGCGACCATGGAATTTTGATATATTTCCATTTAAGGCATCTCGAAGTGAAAAAAGGCCTGTTTTTCTCTCTTAACACTATAACGTAAGCAACCACCGACCTAGACATGCATGATGTATTTGCATTAAAATATTGGATTTCCATTCAATCTTACATAACATTTCGCTTCTGTAAAGAGAATGTCAGTCTTTCTGTCAGCCCATGTGCAAGCTTTTTTTAATCCAGAAATATAAAGAGTAGAATAATTTCGGCATATGGTTTAATGTTTATAATTTTATTACTTGAGCCGTAGTTCTGTTTCTAATTTTTAATTAAGCATGTCAAAAGATAATTTTATCTATTTTTGGCTTTATGTGTTTATGGGAGCATATTGCGCCAAAAACTGTCATATAAGTGAAATTTAGATCTACCTTTGATACAAAAATCACATGTACAAAAGTCGTAAATATGTATAAAAATAACAAAATGTGAAACTGAATATGAAATATCCTGATCAATTCAATAATTGCTCATTAGGAGATGAAAACAATGTGGAACGCTTAAGAAATGATATTTTTTATAATTAACAATGTAAAACAATTAAGTGAAAAAATATTGTTTTCACCTTAATTGTTATAGTTGATCAGTCTACAAACACTGGAAATGGGATTCAAAACTAAGATATAAAGTAAACAGTTTAAAAGAAAATGCCTTATAAATTAGGTATATATAAAAAGACATACTGGATATATGGTATTGAATATTTTTTATTAAATATATACCTTGGCTTGATGACCTTGGTAACTAATGATTTGTCTTCATCGTAATAGAAATAATTTAACCATATTTTGATATATTTTACTTTCACTTTTTAGAAAACTGATAATTCATATATATTTCATTTGCAATAATAATTTAACTTATATTTTTCATTCGACCTTTTGCCAATCTGCTGACAATTCATTGACAAACGCTTATTTTCTCCATGCACACATATGTTCTCGTGCAGGTTAAATTATATTTTTATTTCGTGCACGCTAAGTTGCCAAATAAGGTTAAATTAATTTCAAAAATCGATAAAATTGTAATTTAATTCGTCAATTAAGATGTGAGTATAATTTAAAAAGGTAATTTTTTTACCTCCAATAATGTTATATTTACGTTTCTAACTCAAAATTATAAGTAAATAGTAACTTTATTACATTTTTTAGTTTAGTGAAAGTGCCAACGCTGTTTCAATATTACATAAAATAAAAAATGTGTTTTTTTTAAAAATTTTAAGTTAAATTCTTGCTTTTGGTGATAATAACTACTTTGTTGCGATGAATCTGGGATTCAAATAAAGTGAGTGACATTAGCATCAGATAATACCAAATATAAACTTTATTTTCAGATAAATAAAGTGATTTTTTTGTGACTGTTTAGTAAACAGCGTTTCCAACTGTACGTAAAATATTATTACTGTATGTTCTAGACAAACGTGAATACGCTTATTTGTCCAATGACTTCTTTAAATATTTAGGAGAAGTAAAAATTACTTACACATCGACACTTTATTCGCGTACTCTTTCTGTGTAAAAAATAACCCATAACGAATTTTTCTCAGGAAATATTATGTTCTAGTAGAAATCACATTTAGTTTCAAGTTTTGTCATAATTATGTATTGATATATTGACAGCTCTTAGATTTTGTTAACATGTAGATGACCTCTAAATCGTGTAAATATTAGGGGGCGCCATAAATTTCTTTCCTGTTTCTAATATGAATTTATATGCAATATTTAATGTTTATTAGTTATTTTGATATATACGAATCATTTTGCTGTATTACCTTTATCCATCTCTCAGGAAGCCTTATTTCACCTTCTTTCCAAAATTACTGAGTTTTGGACAAGAAATAATCCACGAAGTGCTCTTATATTTCTTTGATGGATTTCAAGCATCGCGAAGTGAAGTATTTAAGGATAGAAAGAGCTAACAATCAGATGGAGCGAGATCTGGAGAATATGCAGGATGAGCTAAAAGATTTCAATCAAACAGTAAAAACTCGTTTAACGCACTAACATCTTTTATTAGGAAATCGAGCTCATCAATGCTCCAGATGTCAAACGGAGTCTAACGGTTTTTCACAGTTTATTTGAATACCCTGATTTTACTCAGCATCGTTTGCGATTTTTTAATGTTTCAACAAGGGACTTGCAAACGGAGTGGGGAACTTGTGGGAGAACGTCCCCACAAAAATCTTTTTAAATTTTTAAAAGCAATTGGCTTTTATCATCTTATTTAATGCTTCATAATGTTACCATACACTTATTCCATTATAACCGTATGTTTGGAGCAGCCTACCCAAATTTGACTCTTGTGCCAGGAAACTCAACTACCCTATATTATGCTTAAGAACTATGCGACATGCGGTCTCTTGATGTCAAGATGAAAACCAATGCCATGTCGGTTCATTATTTCTGGCCATTTTTCTATGGACACTTTTAATTGATCATCTTGATGACAGTATTTCGTAAAATTTATTGTTTTACATTGAGGAAGGAGCTTAGAAATTTACGTCCTTTCAAAACCACTAAATGGACAAAAGAACTGTTAGAGCAAACTGTAAGAGAGTCAGTTTTACGAATAATACAAAATGCGGTCTCTCGCTGTCATGATGAAAAACAATGCCACGTCGGTTCATTAATTCTGGCAATTTTTTTTCTATGGGCACTTTCAATTGATTCTCTTCATGACAGTATTTCGTAGAATCAATTTATTTCTCCTTGAGAAAGGCGCTTGTAGAAAATTGCACTTTCCCAATATCACTAAATAGATAAAAGAACTTTTTTTGTGGTGTAGTAGAGCTTTAGTACGAATGAAACTGATGGCATAAACGGCTAATACATAAGCCTGCATGATTGCATAAGCAGAGGTAAATAAAGTCTTTCAAAGGGCGATGAGAAATAAACTTTTGAGACACCCTAATACTTTGAAAATGCCGAAATTTTATTGAAATCCTATTTACAATAGAACAATCTATGCCCTTGGAAGTTTTAACCCATTCCATTGGAACATTTGCTGGTGCGTCTTTTCTCCAATAAATAACGACAAAAAAAGTTTTTTATTACATGGAGCCATAGTAATAAAAAATGTTTACCATAAAAAGATACTCAAAAGTATTTATAGTTACAGATTTAGATATTGAGATACTTAGAACGTTCGGATCCGGAAAGATTTATTATATTATCCACTATCTTTTAAAGCTTTCACCTTAAAATCCTAAAAAGGTAAGATATTTTTTCAGGCATTTTAGAGATTTTTCTCTTATTTATTTGTGAATTTTTGCATCGTAAAAAAAAACAGAAATACCAGTTTATTCACCAGTAAAATTAGTTGAAGTGAAAAACACGTGGAGAATTTTAATTTTTAATTCCGTTTATTTAATATTGGAATTTCAAAACAAAAAAGCCGCAAAATCCTTTAGCTTGTAGATTTGCATGCGTATACACGGAAAAAACGGCATTGATTTAACTGAAATTTTGTATGTAGTCTTCTGACTACAATATATATTTTGCCTGAAGTTCTTGGTTTTATTGGTTGGAATAAAAGGCCGAAAGTACATATTCGTTTTCTTGATACTTGTGTATGACTATTTGTCTGAAGTTAATCGTAAAAAAAAATCGCCGTATATCAGAAAATGGATTCAGTAAAAATGCCAGAATAGCGCTAAAGGTTAATTACAAATTTAAGACAAAAATGTGACATTTAATACAAAATAAATGATCAAAATTGCTATTAATCTTGTCTTCTTTCATTAAAATCAGGAATTAATTAGCAGAAAAATCTGAAAAACTAGGAGGTAACGGAAATTGTCTATCATAAATTTCCGAAGCAGCTTCGGTTTCGTATAATGCAACATTTCTTACATTCAAACTTAATTGTGTTATTTTTATAGAGTTTGGAAACTTGTAATTGTGTATTTTGCCAAAGCTATAAATATAATAAGATAACCAAAAATTTTCTTATAAATAATATATTTACATTTATATAATTTAATAAAGGATGGTACATAATATACTCTTTATTATTAAACTTCTATCGATACACTTTCTATTTTTAATTGTAATATTGTCTATTGATAATTCTATTATCTAAAAATAATATTGAAAACTCTTATGTAAATTTCACAGACCTCCGTTTTTAAAATAAACCTTAAAGATTAAGAAACTAAACATTTATTTTACTGTAACACTAAAAGCTATTCAAATTATATTTCGAAATATTGAAATTGAATAATTATAAAATAATGATACTCTAGGAAACTGTATGAAACTAATTTAAATTCGTATATTTTAATCAATTTTATAGCTCCAATTATCCTAATTACACATATTTGCTAATTTATTATGTTTTCGGACAGCTTTCAGTTTTTGTACATATTTACATAATGTAATTTAAGAATTTCTTCTACTTCACACTCGGTTTAATTTTTTGTGCTAATACCACAACTAATATATAACTAATGAGTGCCCTATTTTTTCCTCTTCTATTTAGCAGGCAAAAAATTATTGTATTTCCCATTGAAGTGTGAAATTCACCCACGCAATCAAATCCCACGCGTACGAATTTTCTACAGAAGCATAAATGCACTCCAACGGACTATTGATTTGTTTATGTATAGAGGTTAAAAATCCCCAAGCAATTCTTATGACTTCTGATATTAAATGTGATGGAATTATGTCACAAATGAAAAAAAAAACGATTAATTTTCATTGTGTTACTTTTTAAATATAAAATAATTTGAATTTTTGAATAATTTGCATTTCTAAAATTTACTCTTAAAACAATGATGACAGTTTTTAAAGCAGATTTAAACCTGTAAAATCATGACGTGCATAATCTCATTAGTATAAATATACACATTTTGTTCTTTATATGAAATTTTTACATAATTTTAATAACCATTCTCGCAATTAACAAATTTCTGTTTTAATTAAAAATCGTATTGTACGAAGTATAAATTTCTGTTAAATAGAATGTATGAAAGATAAAATATTTCAGCAGATGTGGTAGGTTTGGAATTTAAAAAAATATTGGAGTAATTTTAAATTTTGTAACTTTAAAACTAGCTATTCTTGTATGTATATACAAGAGAAAAACATCATATATATATATATATATATATATATATATATAATTGGATGTTTTTCCTGAAAAAAAAACATGATTTTACACACACAAAAAGAGATTTTTTTAACATTAATTTATTTTATATTAGATCAATTTTCTATTAACTCTCTTGCAGACAATGTAGCATATCATTTCGTAAACCTTCGTGGAATTATTGAATTATTTCTGTTGGATGATAAGATACTATTACCTAAAATTTTGTGTTATGGCATAGTATGACATTATCCGAATACGAATGCGTTCGGCTTACATCCAATAAATATTGTGCTGATAAATTCAAATAACATGTTAAACAAAACTCATTTATGATTTTTTTTAAAATAAAGACTTCATATATAAATAATATTGAAAAGTATTCATATGTAATCAGTATGCGATTCGTATCTAAAGGTTTTCTCCAAAAAGGAAATAAAATAAAAACTTGCCGAATGAAGCATGGATTCCCTGATACTATATTTTAAAATTTGCAATTAAAGCTTATAGCAGAATTAGTAATTTAAACGTTTTTATTTAAAAATTTCATTAAAAGAATTAAAATGATCATACATAAAAATCATGTACATTTTTACACTGCTTTGCATTATATAAATTATAAATTATATAAATTAACATACATTTACTTGGAATATTCTGTAACAGAATAATTTTCGAATAATTAAATGCAAAATAATGCCATTTTCAATTTTGCATTAATAGCCCTGCATTCTAAATTTGCAGATCGATATCCATAGCTATTTCAAATTCATACCTGTATAAGATATTGTTCAACATTCACTCATAATTCTTGTAAAAAAGATATATAGTTTCTGGAATGCGTTTAAAAATAATTGCCATGAAATCGTATTTAATAAATGTTTTTGTACCTATAATTCACTAAACCAATGCATGACGCAAAATATTAAATTTTTCCTCAATAAAAATTCATATCTTCCATGTAACATAGTATTTTTATTTAAAGTTTATAAAACCCCATGCACCACAAAGTATCACACAAGGCTTACAGAAATAAGTGTGCAGCACAATAAATAAAGAAAAAGAAAAAAATTATTACCATGGAGGATTATTGTTGTCAAAAATAAATTTGCAGAAATTTTCAAAAGTACATCTGGTGGAAACAAGTTGGTGAAAACCTGGAGGCCAATTTATATTAATGCCCTTGAGAGCCAGTCTTAGGTTCTGTCTTTCTCTGGCAAACTTAAAACATAGAAGGAGCACATGTTTAAAATTTACCTCGCCACCAATATTTCAATCAAAGGAAGATGATGGAAAGAAATTAAATTTATATAAGTAACTTTTAAAGTTACAACCATTGAAAAATTGAGTCATTTGTAGATAGTATAAAAGTGATGGCATCACAGTCTCTTATTAATGAAGGGAAAAAATATCTTTGTTAAGCTCCCTTTATTTGAAATGAGATATTCTTGATTCCGAGATTCTGCCATTTTTTTTTTCATAATTTTCCTTTAAAAGAATTTAGTACCATGAACGGTAACTTCAATTTTGCGCTAAGTAGCAGCCTTTGCAAGCCAAATATAGACATTTGTATTAGATGTCAGATTTACTGTTAAATAATTCTCTAAAAAGAAGCACAAGTAAAATTGAAATTCATTATTTATTGACAAATGAGAGTTTCGAGTCATATGAAAAAACTATATGATCGTGTGATCAGAATCTACCGATTGGACACCAATTATCTCCGTTGTAGATAAGTGGTTCCAGGAAGTTCACTCTCTACTATAACATATGTTTGACGCAGCATAGCCAAACATGGCTCTTGCGCCAAAAAAAAAAAAACCCTGACCAAATAACCTCTAATATAATAAATTCAATATTTAAAGCTTATAGTTAAATCAACTTTCAAAACATTTAAATAAAAAGACAAATAGAGGGCAGAAATGATCTTAAATGCAATTACAAGAGGGCTGGAACACAATAAATAAGCAATTCAATACAACAAGAGATCACCATATAACTTATCTAACCTCTTTTGCGAATTATTTTTAATTGATTACAATTCGTAAGTAATGAATCCTTATTTTCCCTATAAAATCGATGAAAATAGCTTTTTTGAGGAAAATTTAATCGGCATTGGGCTTTGATGAATGAATGGAGGTTCTCTGATTATCTAGTCCAGATATCTTCCCGTCGGCGTCCCAGCGTAGGGGTAGGTCTTCCCCGTAACCTGAATGTCCTGGGTATGAGTCCCAGTTCGAAAATGGTTTTTCTTCCTCTGTTCTATCAGTGTGATGTGTGAATGAGCTCTACAGTAAAAAGGTGTTGTGCAAGCGAATGAGTGAGGTGTGAGTGGGAAAGTCGTACTCTTGGCCTTAGATGGGGCCACTAAAAACAAGAGAAGCATCTTACCGGATTAAATCGTTGTCTTCGTAACAGCTGGTTTGTACAATAAGTGCATGAGGAACAACAACAGCATATTTTTTTCCTATTTAGGGAAAAATTCTGGTCTGCGAGTATGAGAAGTATGATGTAAGAATATTTTATTCAAAATTCCCAATTAATGTGGGAATAAGAATCTCTTTTTTCTTGAGCCTGGTCTACTAAGTTGATAAAACATTTGCAGTAACAGCAAAAAAAATAAAAATAATAATAATAATAAAAGTTGGGAGATAGGATGGGCTTATAAACAAAGGTGATTTTCAAATAACTGTGTTTGATAATTTGGTTTCTCCATGCATATTGATGCCTTGTTTGTGAAAGATCCGATAAAGATCAGATTTCAATATAATATATATATTGTTTACAAATGTAACATATTAATTGCATTTTATGGGCAAATTAAAAAGAAATTTGTAAAATGTGATAAAGACTTTGAAACAAAAACAACAAAAAACTATTTATTTCAGCTTTTAAAAACCCTAAATTATAAATTTTAAGTGATTAGTAAGATTTCAATAGGTAGTGATGTAATTCAAAGAAGCATAAAAATTAAATCCAAATGCAAAGCTTGTGACTCTCTTTACACTTTTTTACAAGACTTAAAACAAAAATACGTGAATTAAAAATATGTCTGCAATTCATTTGGTTCCAAAAAATTGATTAGAAAATAAAAATGATTTATTAATTTTTTTAATCCATTGCACTTGAATGTCTTCTCTTAAGTACCATTCTAGACGGTGCCACATTTTGGCATTTTATTCATTTTTTTAATTGTTAAAAATATATACAGAATTGTAAATGCAGATTCATTTTTCATTAGAATTCAACTTAAAAAAATTATATGTATTTATACCTCGAAGCAATAAAAAATATATGTATTAAGGGAGTAATTATGCATCGAATAACTTTTCCAACTGAAAAGGATAACATTTTAATCGAGAATAATACCTAAAATTCAGCCAGACACTGTAAAAGTATTAAAAAAATACGAGAAAAAACTAAGATACCCAATTGAAAACTTTTTCTACAGCAAAACCTGACCGCAAAGTAATTTATTTAACTCCATAAACAGTGAGAAAAGAAAAAAATTGCAGTAAGCCACTTTTAAATAAAACTCGTAACTGTGGCTATACATTTCCTTAATTGACGTCTCAAACTAAGTCAAAAGTATTAATACAGTTTTTATAGGATTCTTTTATTGCAGTAAAGACTTTTTCTAGCAGTTTATTGACATAGGTTGCTGACCTCTGAAACGTAGTCGAATTCTGTTTGTATTTTGGCTTGATCCAATATATAGAACAACTACTTTAACTCGCTTTTAACATGGTTTGAAGGTTTGATTAAAAATAAACGAAGGCTGTTTCAGACTGAGTCTGTGAGTCCTCAAATAAATTAAAAACACTTCAGGCGATTGCTTGGCAAGATAAAGTAAAACATATACGAGGTTGGAACTTTAATAGTGGAAATACTGCTGTAGAAACGCCACGCGACCAAACCAAAGAATGTCGCGTATACCACACGTTAGCTAGATACCTACCTTAAATCTCAGGAATAAGATTCGTCCTTCCTACGTCACACGAATGCGAAGTGACGCTAAGAACTGATCATTGTATTAGATTGTGGTCTAAAATAGTGTTGTCAAGAAGTTTTCAAAACAAGAACAACGAAGTTGGATAAAAACTGAATGTGCAGCGGCAGAGGCTATATAGCAGTGCCATTACACTCGATGAGATTTCGGCCGGATAGTACCAGCCAAAATTGAAACAATCAAACGTATGGTGCCATTACGGGTCACCGGTCTATTCGAAATATGAACAGAAGAGGCGTTGCTACAAGTGTTCTGCGACCTCCACATCGTTGGAAACGGAGTACAGTAAAAGCTCTTTATTCGCGGGGTATATGTTCCATAAATATGCCGCGAATACAGAAACAGTGAATACGGAATGGTAATTTATATGGGGTTATAGGGGATACGTCTTTAGGTGACAATATATATATAATTATTTTTCCTGTCTATTCCTTTTCTTATTCATGTTTCCGGTGGATTATTGTATTCAATTGAGTCATCCATTCTGTATTCGTATAATTTACTCTAGTCTTTAATCTGCCTTCGTTGCGTCAGATTCAAATTAATCTTCGGAATGAGGGGAGAAAATTTTCATTTCTTAATCGTTAGTTCTACCTTCTTTCTTAGTCGTTACTACTACAAATATACTTTATTCATTGTGTAATAAGGTTGTTCTCATTCTGTTTGTTTACATTTTCAGAAACACCGATTGCGTTGAAGGCGGCTTATGTCAAAGTCCTCGGCGATATCGTTTAACAGCATACTTTAGGCAAAGTTGTAATAAGATCTATTTTACTTTTTTATTAGTCCTTTTGACGGCATTTACTAAGGATATTGGGTTGAATACCTATTGGAATCCTTTTATTATTATGTATGTACTTATTAGATCCACGAATAAAGACATTTTTAGCCGCGAATATAGGAATTGGGTCGCATTTTTTAAATCCGCAAATAGTAAAAACGCGAATGAAGGAAGTGCGAATAAGGAGCTTTTACTGTATACTTTGGGAATAAATAGTCGCCACTATTAAAATTCCAACCCTCGTATATATATGACAGAGTGGAAGAAAGGTAAAGAATTTGCAAGGAAAACTTAACAGTGTTTTATTTCAGATCATTTTGTTTCAATTAACTTAGAGTACAGGAATGCATAAGTTTTTGAAGAAAGGATAAGAAGTAATCCCTTCCTCTTTCATGTCTTTGGTGGTAACTGGGGTTGGTGACAAGATTCCACCGAAAAACCGTCGTTAAATGCACCGGGGCCAAATATCTTCGTTGGTGTGGTACCCCGCTTCATTAATGATTAGAAGTAAATGCATGCTCATAACATTTTTTGGGAGTGCTCTGGACATGCATTTACTTATCACCGATATTTAGTTTCTGTCTAATCCATGTGGATAAGCGTCTCTAAGAAGCATATTACTCGATTTAGGTTTTTAAATATCACACGCAGGGATATCAATTCATCTCGGGCATCTCGTTGAATGGATAAAGTAAAACTAGAATAAATAGGATCTTGGAATAGATATTACAAAAGATGCTAGGATAATCTGCTATTATACCTTAACAGTCTTATCCTTACGATAACTTGAGTTCAACTACCCTAGAATGTTGGAATGTACGAGTTTCTTACGCAGAGATAAAGAATCATTCTTTCCTTCAAAAACAGTGGTAACACTCCGCGTTCTTAAGGTTCATATTTAAAATAGAACAGCCCTTTGCTGCTGACTACAAATATATGATAGGGCATAATTTGAGATTATCTGTGAAATTTAACTTCCATCAAACTCATCTCTAAAAACCAAATACTTGCTTACAATTTCGTTGAATGGGCGTTGTATCAAATTAAGCTACCCTCCCACCCCTCAACAATTAATGAATAAAACACAAAAGCGAAGCAGAATTAGTTAATTGAGAGTCAATATACTAAAATTAAATTCATTTCAAAAGTAATTGACAAAAGGAACCGTCAAGTGACCTTTAAAAATCATTCCAGCTTAAAATTTATATAAGCATCCCCCGTCCCCTAAACTCAACTTACAGTGATACACAGGAATTGAATTATGCATATATGATAGATCGTAGGTTATGAATATATGGCAAGCCTATCTCGTTTGAGCTAAAAACACATTTCTTAAAAAAAATTCATAATGTGCTTTTCGAACTCGGAAAATCGAAACACTTTTAGTATTATTATTACATTATTTGCATATTTTATACATGTAAATTAATAAAATAATAGTAAAAATAAATGCATGTAGATATTAAAGCATTTGCTAGTATAGTTGTATTTAGTAAAAAATTTTTATTAACTCATAAAAAATACTTTTTATTGTCATGTAAAGGATAATATAAAGTTTAAAAACTTCACTACACTTGTATAAAAAATAAAATAAAGAACCCAAACATAAAAATGAATAATGAAATAAAAGCATATTTTCAATAGTTATAGTTAAAAGAACAATTTTTTAAAAATTGAATTTTTTGCAATACAAAGAGAAAGTGAATAAGATTAAAGTCTAAAAAAGTATTGTTGGTGATGAAGAAAATGAATCAGAAAATCGATTTCTTAAGAAAGCGATCAAGATAAGAACAATGCTATTTCATAAGCTTTTCACATCAATAAAAGGTATTCAAAATTTCTTTTGGCAAGTTTAAAACGAAAAAAAAAATATCATATCTTAGATACAATTTCTTTTATAAGAGGCCGTAAGATCTTTGAAAGTACGTCATCGGTTAAGAATGTTTCTAGATGTTTAAAGACGTAATTAAAGCACACCTCGTTATCAAAAGATTTTTCGCTACGCCTCCCCCTTTTTATTAGTATTTTCCTTATTAAATTTAATTAAAACTGTGATAAACAGCTTGAAAAGAAAAAAAGAATTACAGTTCCTTTATTTAAGAAAAGTCATTGAACTGAAAAGCAAGTATACATTACGTCTAAGATTTAAGTAGTATTAAACCATTGTTTTAAAAAATGCGATTTAACGTTCTATAATATTGTTGATAATTATCATCAAAGTAATTAATTTTCTGTTATTCATAGTTTTATTTTTAATTCGAAACAAGGTCTTATAGTATAATTAAAAAACGTATAAAATGTCACAAGTGAGCGAATTTTATATTTTTTCGAGAAGTTTCCACTTTTATTACGAAACATTTCATTTTAAATTCTAAATGAAAGGAAAGTTGTAGTATAAAACCCTTTTCAATATGCTTCTAACAATTTACTAAAGAAACTTAAAAAATGTGAATAATTCCATTTAATATATTACTGCATGAAAATAATTTTAATTGTAGTAGCTTAAATACTTAAAAAATCAAAGAAATACTTATTTGATCTAATAATTTTTTTGAAAGATGCAAACGATTTAATTCAGAGTTTCACATTGGGAATTCTTAAAAATAAAAATATTTAAATGTAACTATAACAGCAAATGTAGAAAATTAAAATAAAGTTTTGTTACATTTAAAATCAAAAGTAATTCCAGAATTATATAAACCATTGAATATCAAGATATTTTTATTCTTTGCTCTTCACATTGTTAAAGAAAATTATTATATTGTGTGAATAGTTAGAACCGATAACGATTTTCTTTCTAACACGGAAAAATAACCTAAAATAAAATAAGAAAGTACTATTGAAACGTACGTACATTAAACAGTATTTGAATATGTATGCAATAAGCGAGAAAAAATAAATCATTTTAAAATGTAATACAACAGCACCAACTGCCAGAGTGAACTAGAGAATTTGTGATAGGAAATAGGACTTTCAAGAAGAATCTCGGCACTTAATAGAATCTTAATAAATCTTTTTTTTGATCAATCAGTCGACAAACTGGGAGTCATGAATGCAACGCTCATTAAATTTTTTAAGAAACTCTCATATTTATTATTACAGTAATTGCGTTAAGAGGCAATATTATAGATTTGTTTTAATTTAAAGGAAATTTATTGCTTAAAAAACCATTCTTTAATTATATGTATGAATAGTTTCATAAGATAGTTTATCAAATTTTCATTTAAAGGCTTCATAAAAGCTTCTTGCACTTTGACAATCTTAAATGGTTTCGAGAATGAAATAATACAAATAATTATGTAATTTTAAGTTGAATTATTTGTAACGGCCAACTCTCAAAGAAAAACATAAACTCTTTTGAAACAATATTCCATATTACATAAAATTCGACATTCTGTTCGACTAATTAAACCATTCTTTCAGTTTTTCTATATCACTGTTACAACAAATACGTTACTATTTGACTTTTTCTTTCTTCTAAAGATTTCCCTGGAGAATTTATCCAGACAAAGAGGTGGTGATCCCCGCACAAACCCTGGAGATCTCGCTTTCTTTGATTTCTTTCTTCTTTGTCTGTTTTCGAATATCTAGATGTCCCTTTTCTCTAGTTTTTCTTTCTTTTCGCTGTAATACGGTGATTTTTCTATCACGGCGAGAGGATTTATCTCGCGTTTTGGTGCTGTATTTTCGGTTTCATTGTGCTTTATTTTCCTCTTATACTATTTGTTATATTTTTTTCTGATTAATCTGACTAATTGAAATTCTTAGAGAGCATACAAGAATTTCATCAAGAATACTTTTTGTTTAAGGAACAGGTGAATAGAATTTAACCACCTGTTAATACTTTATAAAACGTACATTTAAAACTTGGTAGTAAAATAATTAAGTGAAGTTTATGCCTTTTAAATTACAGATATACTGTAGCAATAAAATTTATTTTACGAATTGGAGTTTTTCGACAGCATATACGAACTTGTTTACGCATTTCATTTCAGAAAATTTGTATAATAAAGCAGAAATGAATTGATTTTAACCATCTGTTAAGCTTTCAGAAAGACTGTTTGTTGAAACTTAGGAAAACAGTCATGTGGTTTTGCTGCTGCTTTTTGTTTATGTTTTTATGGTTAATCCTGCTTACAAAATTCTTATATTGTCATTACATAAATTATGAAGCATTTTCATGGTGAAATAAAGCTATATATCACCCAATTGTTGATATTTATGGCAGATGTTAAGTTTGAAAAGTCGAATTTTGGCAAAAATATTCAGTCATTTTTATTAAGTATTATTTATCTCTATATCATATTCTTTATAAATACCTTTGAATTATGTTTCTACTTCCGTTCTAAGGGATATTATATTCATTTTTATGTTTGCGCAATTTATTCTTGTAAATCTTTTGGAAAAATAACCTCATAAATTAAAATTTAATGTGCACCTTTTGTTCAAGTTTATAATAATTTTATAATGCTATTTCTAGTTTCTGAACCACAGAATAAGTTTGTTTGTCTAGGAAATTTTTACAATAGTTTATGAAGGTTTCACATGAAGAAATTGGAAACTATATGTTCTTTATCAGCCGATTCCTAATATTTTAAGACTGAATATAGACATAGCTTATTTATTAGTTTCTGAATAAAAAATATCTGCAAAACGTTGAGTAAATCATTTAATAAACATATTTTCTTTTATCTAAAAATAAAAAAAATATTTCTTCTAATTCTTAAATTGATTTTGACTTCTAACTCATAAGTCACTATTTCATGGGTGAATTTTTTTCTAATCTTAATATACTGAAATATAACTCATTTCTTTTGCCAATCTATTGGTTTTCATAGATGTGATTTTATTGATCAATGTATAGCGATACCCTTTTTTTTAAATATCAAATATTTCCAAAATAAAGCATAGTTTGAATATAATTATACTACTTTTTATGTAGGACTTATCCGGCTGAAATTTCAAAAAAAAATTTTGGCAGTAACTATAAAGACTATTAGCCAGTTACTTTCTAAGGAGCAAAGAGTTTTAAACATGTTCACAGACTTACATAATTACAAAAATGTGTTTGGGAGACTGAAAGAGATCTGAAATGGAGAGATTCCACAAACTCTTGAGTTTTGGGTGATTGCAATAATTTCTTTTTAATTACTTCATATTCAAGAATTTAATAATATATACTTCATTTAAATTATTACTTAAATTATTATTAACATATCTCGTTTGTTCATATAAATTTTTTTATTATTCAGAGGCTAACATTTCACATTTTCGTATATGTATCAAGCAAATTTGAAGTGTAATTTTCAAGAAATTTGAAATGGGTGTTTTGAAAAATTTACTTGTTTCAGATTTTTCTTAGTTCAATAAACAAAATTTTGGAGTAATGTCTGTCTGAAAAAAAAAGATAACTAAAAAATCACTTTGAGTTAGACTGAAGAAATTTGGTATGTGGTCTGCACAGCAAATTTGCAGATTCTTTGAAATTCTGAACGGAATGAGCTCCAACGAAGTATTTCTTTCTGAATGCAAATGAACACAATAATTTCAAATGTAAAGATCTAAATATAGAAAACATTTCTTGCACAAGTTAAGTGTAATGTATAGATTCATATCAGAACGAAATCGATCAAAAGATTTTCCGTCTACTACAATAACTAAAAAAATCCTTTCTAGCTTTAGTGAATGAAATTTTCTGCACAATTTTAGTATCTAAATGAGGTTCAAAATATAAAGATCTGCATTTTTGAAAAAGCTAATCATCTATTTTATCCCATGCAATGTACAAGCAATAATTTTAAAATATTGACGATTTAAAATAAAACAATTTAATATATGAACTTGTGATTACAATTATAGTTGTACAAAATTTGGATCTGCAAGATTTTTCAGAAAAAAGGTGATGGAAATGCATGATAGTTTTTTTTTTGTTGTTATTCAACAAAGCGTTAAGTTAGTTGTTAAATCAGCTAAGTTATTTTCAATTCCTATTATTTGCTCACATTCTCCCTATATATATATATATATA
>JAPMOQ010029938.1:532929-570446 GCA_026543055.1 Argiope trifasciata
ATCCAGGGAGGTCAGAGTAGGGGTGTTTTATTTCTGGCCACCCGGTATATATATCTACATATAATGTAATATAATCTTGTTCAAATTTTCAATAGTAATAAAATACTTTTTATTCATACACTTAAGTTCACAGACATTTTTTTTAACTTGTAGGGATGACACTTAATATTTTGGTGTCTTGAGGTTTGGATAGATTTTTTTTTCAAATATTAATTCATGGATTAAATTTAATTAATTTGTAATACTTTAAATAGAGTTTTAGCAGTTTGTAATGAAAATTGAATCAACAAGCAGTAGCTCATTCGGTAAAATACAAGGATTTTAGTATTTTACACGTAAAAGTGAAGAATGCGTGATCAATTCTTTCAAAAATTAATCATTTTTTGATATTTAATATTTTTTGATAATTATTGAATAAAAATTGACCAAAATAACATTTTTTGTTGACCTAAGTAAAACTGAATTATTTTTTTATGTTACTTATTTTTATTTAACTGTTCATAACAATATGCAAAATAAAAATAAGCCCTTTCCATGTACTCTAAAAAACGTTTTAAAAATGTGTGAGCATTCGTATAGTTCATTGTGTTAACCACAGTCAGTTTTCTACCGGAAATAAAGTTTAACACCTTTATTAGAGATTATGCAAGACAGTTTGCTGGCGATCATCTTTGATAAATTTAGAAATAATCATCTTGCTGATGCGATGGTTGATGCTAGTTTTCTGTCCACCCAGTCCTTTTCCAATTAACATTTTAATCGAGCTATTTATAGAATCATGCTTGTGAATCTGACTTTTACAGTGATAAGGGTAGTCTGGAAAGTTATTTTGAGAGTTTAGATGCAAGATTTCAAGGTCAAATGAACAGACGTCATATAGAGGAATGGTATATTAAGTTTAAAATGATATTGGTACTAACTGTGAACCTCTAAAATTCGATAAAGGAAAGAAAAAGATTAATTTTATTAAAAATAACATAAATTATTTTTAAAATATTTCATTGGTGTCTATTATTTTCTATTTCCTGCACTGAAATTCTTAGTTATTTAAATTTATCCTGAAGATGATAAAATGAGAAAATGATATATGTATAACGAAATTTTAAGACACTCTATAATAAAACTAATATTATATGAATCTATTCTCATTGATATATAAACATTTTACTGAATTGACTTGTTAAATGAATATCTATAAAGCAACTTGTTTTACATGTTTGCCAGAAGAATGGATTAATATTTAAAATCTTATAAATATAAGGTTTTAAACGACCTTAAATAATGTACGAAAATAAGTTATTCTATTTAAAGATTTTCTTAACTCTAACTTGTAATGCATTGTTTTTAATATTATTTAATTTTAAAATCGTTTTTTCTCAAATTTGATATCAGTTTATGTTAATGAATTTATTCAATCTAATTTTAATTCAGCGCAAATAACATAAACTAATAACATACCCTCGAGAACATGCAACTATGAAAATTTTAATACTCTGGTACATTAGAGAAAAAAGAAGAAAAAAATCTTATGTAAAATTCATTTATTTTTAAAATTAAATAAAAGTTGTATTGAAAATAAAACTAATAATAAATTAATTACAAATTATTAAACAGTAGGTTAAGATAAAGCTTCGCTCAAATATGTTTATTATGTTTGTTTTACTAAATGCCATGCATAAATGATTCACTTAAAATCTAAATTTTCAAAGAATGAAAAAATAATTTTATTTTTGAAATAGATGTAACTATATGATTTCAACTTTCTATATGCTTTTTACCCTTCATGTTTATAATTATAATTTTAATAAGCTAATGATTTATAATAAATACCACGTTTCGCATTAAAGTTCTAATTTTGAATTTATTTAAAATGTTTGAAATAGTAGACATTTAGCTAATATGTTATTAAATAACACTTTTCATTCTAATACGCCTCTAATATTATGAGTAGTGAACAACTGAATTCATATGAAATCTGTATAACGGATCTCAATAAAACATTACTGTTTATTAGACTGCCAAGGAAATGGAGGCGAAAAAATAATATTTTAATGATTGTATTGATTTCTGTGGTTACATTGGAACAAAGCCAAAATATAAAGCTTGTGAAACTATAAAATGGAGACGGAAATACTAAAAACATGAAACAATTCGAATTTTATTTCTACATTCATTATTTATATATTGATTTTGAATTAATTTTTATTAGCGTTATATTGTGACGCTTTAATATTTTACATCTTTAAATGCTGTTTTCTCAAATTTTATAAAACTTATTTACGAAAAAAGTAACAATTTACTTATTTACGAAAAAAGTAACAATTTATAGATAAATATACATATTTTTTTTCTGAAATTTGACCCAATAATTTCCTGATATTTTTTGCGACTTCTTGACTATAGAAAAAAATGTTCGTTTGGAATATTTTATAGTTGTTTCAATGCTTCGTAACGTTGAAAAATCACAATTTTTGTATTATTTAGAGAAAAAAACTGGAGTATTTAAATCTTGGGTATAATTATATCTTATTTATTAGTAGAGAAATTAAGTAATAAATTTTCTTTAATATATTGAAAAAGTTATTTAATAAACCTCAATTAAGACAAACTTTGTTTTACTTTTCTTTTTTTAAAAAAACTAACAAACCATATTTACTTTATTTTTTATAGTTTTTGCTTTTAACAAATGTTTTTATTTTCAAACTATTTTTTCAATCTATTCTGAGCTTAAATTCAAGAAAAAACAAATTTATATTTTTCATAAAATTCACCTTTAATGTCGTCATATTCCGTTAATATTGAAATAAAGAAAAGATTGACAAAATATACCTGAGAAAAACAAAATTTAAAATAAAAGTGTAAGAAATCCTAAAATGGTACAATAATAATTATTCACATATAATTATACACAAAGATGAAACTGATGATCAAAATAAGGCTCTTATATATTACCCTTTTATAAATATTCGTAATTCAGAATTAATAATATATAAAAACATTTTCATTTTTTGTCACTTCTGCAAGCTTCCAACGGATAAAAAAGCATTAGGTTATTGGTATTGTTCAGTTTACATTCCAAGTTCTGATATCCAAGTCGTACACAAGTACATAAAAGAAAAATTCATATCCATTGAAACTGTTCAATTTTGTTATATTGTATTCTTTTTGAACAAAGAATAAGTGCTGTTGAAGAATGCGCACAAGTGTTTGGTCGAGAATAAAAGATTATTTATTGAAAAAGGTAACCTATTCTGAAGAAGTAAATATATTATTTTGCGCAATCTTTGCCGGATAAAGAAGCTGTGTCAAAGAATTTTTGCTTTTGAAATAACTCTTAATAGAAATAAAAGCCATTGCTATAAGTATGTATGTTCCACATCTCTTGAACACTAGGCCGAATGCACTTTTCCATTTGCCCAAAATGTTGCCCATTATTCAATTCTATATATACAAATAGAAAGCATTACAAATCTTAAAAAATTCTAACTTGAAATTTTGAAAAAATCTTCTTTGTAAATATCCTTTAGACCAAAAATCATGTATTTGGTATTATATATGTGTGTGGTTCAAAACCACTTTGATATAAGATGGCTAAAATTTGATTAATGGCAGGGTTTGAAAGTGCTTCAAATCCGGTTTTAGAAAACCTCTTTTTTTAAATGTAAATTTGTTACATTTGAACATCGGTATTTAAATTAAAAAAACCAGCATAAAAATTCCTATTTTTATGTACAAACTAATTTTTAAATTATTTTATTTGCTAATCATTCCACGCAACATGCAGCAAACACATTTTTTTAAACATTGCAAGTTGACTTGACCATTGCTTGTGAAGTTTATGAAGACATTGTAGAAAAACTTTCACATCCAAAAACGCTGAAAGAAATTTCCTTATTTGAGGCAACGAATGAAAAAGAGATAAAAAACAAATTAACATGATTTTTGAAACCGCGATAACTAACAAACCAAACTCAGTAGCTAGTGAACGAGTATTTTCAATTTCAGGCAATATTGTTTCCAATATGAAAATAAGACTAAGTCACTATTCAGTGGATATATTATGGTTTTCAAAATCCTATTTTCTTACGAGAAATAAAAATTATTGAAAATAATATAAATATTACTTGAAATTTTTGTTTGACTTTTCGTTATTTTGCGTACGTAATATATATGTGTGTGTTTCTTAAAATTTTTATTTTGATATTGATTTTTTTGTTATTTTATACAAATTAAATTAAATATTTTCCCCTATTATATTTTTTACGCAAATTTAAAACAGTCTTAAGCCTGTTTTTTGGAAATATTGAATTCGAAAACTAGTTTTTACAAAAAGTAAGTTTTTGTATATACCCTAGTAAATTAACAGTAAACGCAGACATTTCTAACACATTTTAAACGAAATCCACTCTGAGAATTTCTGTCTATCCAGTTGTATGAATATGTTGAACTACAAAATTGCAAAATGATGAGAGTTAGATACAGTTTTGATATACAGATTTAGATAAATTTCAATGCTTATATGTATATCAACACTTTATTTATTAAATCTAACGAATTCGAATTTCAATACCACAAGAGAGGTCAACTCTCGTTTGGTCTTAGCATGCATATAAATACAATAGCAAAGAATAATGAAATTTGATTCTTAATGTTAGCATTTAATGTAGAGTTTTATCAATTTTTAATTATATCTGTGAAGGGAGGCTTGTCTGCCGGTCTGTGCTTTTACAATCATGTAAACGAAATAACTAAAAATGCAATAGGAAATTTAAAATGCGATCTGTTGACTATATCTGTGTCAAATTTTGGTTTCAATTATGCGGAAGAAAGGTGACCAAAATATATGTTTGGTTTTCTTGTACCTGTATGTCAATCATATCTTATCAATTAATAGCCCAAAACTGCTAGCTTTTAGGCCTTTTTGTAATTATTTTTCGGTAATGGCATGCCATTATTAATAACCATTTATGTTTATTTGAGTATATGCGAGAAACTTTTGGGAAACTATTTTCACTAGTTAATTGAGATATGATATATGTTTTCAACTTTTAATAAGTACGTAATTATTAAAAAGTTAAACGAATTAAAAAACATTGTTTAACCATTAACAGTTGCTTTGAAACTTACTGTTTCTAAAAAAATCTTTTAACCATTATAATCTTCAACAATTTCCCTTTTTAGTTGCACTTAAGTTCATTCTTGCACTATTTTTTTGTTTTCAAGAACCGCGATGGTCTGGTGGTAGACTCGGCTCTTGAGCCATAGGGTTTCAGGATAGACCTGCTTCCATCCAAAACCATCGTGTAAAGGGGCCTGTTACATGTTAAATCTATAAGGACCAAACCATCTCTTGATGGTGTGGTGTGGTGTGTGGAAAGGGGGTATGCCAGCTCAGTTGTTGTCCATACAAAATAGCCCTAGTATTGCTTTACAAATAGATGTTATTGTAAAACTTTATTTTCGAAATTTAATAATTAATTTAAAAGATGAAGGCAGTATTGAAATAAAGAAATTCGTTGATACGCCTTGTCAGATAAATGGTAATTTTGGTAAACTTGGGGAATTTTGAATTAGAGACATCGACTTATTCTTTAAAAACGTACCTTTATTTTTGATATTTATATTTCATTTTTTAAATATTTTCGGCTACAAGTTTTATTTATTTTAGTAGAATATTTTTGAAATATTCGTATTGTATTTTTTATTGCTGTAGAAAAATTTAAAAAGAAATTATGCCTCAGCTAATTTTTAAAGTGTTGGAAGGACATTAAAAATGTGAAATCAAAATCTCAATAATTTTAATCAGAAACAACAAATGTTTTTATTTTATAATATTGAAAGAATCACATTTCATCAACTATTTTGAAATCGTCTAGTTTTATCAATATGCGTATTTTAACTAAAAAGCAACTAAAGCAGTAAATTTGTAGATGAAAGAAATTTGTTATAGGAAATTTTTTGATACGAAATTAATTTATGAAATTAATATATGAAATTAATTTAATTCTGTTAATCAGCTAAATCTCACAATAAGAATTATTTAATAATTTAAAAGTAAACATTATGGCAGTTGCTGTATTATATTCAGTGTGTAACAATGGGACTTCAAATAATTATCTTCCTCTTTCAAAACTGTGACCTAGAAAAGTCTTTTCCGCATGTCTTGCATCTGTTATTATAAGATAACTTTACATAACTGTGATAGGGGGAATAATGCATAATTTCTTCAGTAACCAAGAGAAAAGAGGAATTTAAATGTCGGGGATTGGAATATATTTTCAAGTTATTGGTATTTTCTATTTAAATTTGAACCAGATTTAAATTGATACAAATTCTGATGGAGAAATAAAGAAAGCTTAATCTCCTTTTTAGATTATCGAATAGAAAGAATTTTTTTAAAAAATTACTAAAAAAATAAATAAAGTTTTAAAGCTTTCGCAAATAATTAAAAAAAAACGTTTTCTAAAAATTATTTTTGTCTGCTTGTGAAGGGATAAATTAATACAAGACGAAAAAATAATATGTGAAACTATATTTTATATTTTCGACTAAAATATAGAAATTCAAAAATACTATATCTTCAACGAAATCCAATTATGGGATGTTTGTCTGGTCGTTATGACTTGGTCAATGAGCATTATAACAACAAGTGTCAATTTAGTGAATGAAATTCTGTACATTGTTTTTTTTAATAAGATCATTGAACTACATATATACTTTCAAAATTCCAGTTCTTTAATTATTAGTTATGATTCAATCAATTCGATTCATCATTAAATTACTGTCTATTAGTCTTTTAGCACTTTCAAAACTTATAACGAGATATCTCGTTTACAGAAAGTATTTTTGATACTTCCAATTACAGGTTTATGTGGGGTAAAATTTTTCTCTTATGCTAGTTTAGATAGCTTGAACTTTCTTATACATATCTGAATAATACCTTCACTTTTCTCTAAACTGGCATAATAGCCTACAGAAACCCGAAATTGGAAATATCTGACAGACGAGATATCTCGTCGGTAGTGTTGAAAGTTTTAAAAATACAATGCATGACAATATTCCAGTATGTATTCTTTACAAAAAATATATATTTTGTGGAATTTTAAAGTCATTCTATCACAATATAGGGTACATGATCTTTTAAATGTAGACAGTAAGAAACTCGAAGAGCTTGATAAATTAAAAATATGCTCTTGACGATGATATTATAGATTTTATAGACAGCTGATATAACCTTTAAGTTTAAACAACAATTATATGTTGTAATAATTATCAAATGTTTCATTAAAATATTAATTATCTTATAAAAGTATATTATTTTATTCAACAAAATTGCTATTATGATCCCTCAAATCTCCACAATGGTATCTTTCCAAATGGTTCTCATAGTTTGAATCAGTATTGTATTTCATTGAATAACGTGCTCAATTAATAACGTTCTTGAAAATTATTTTTCATAAATAGCTCTTTTAAAAGTTTACCGGTCGTCTAGTTTATAGCAAATCTCTTCGAAACTTTTGTTCAAATATTTGATGAGGTCGCTATGATCGTTTTCAATTAAGATATTTTCTAAAGGGATATTAAATTACACCTTTATTTAAAATTACGAGCATTAGCTATAAATAGAACTGCAAGATTATTTTTTGCAGTCTCAACAACTTCTATTAGCCAAGAAGCTCTTGAATCGATTTAAAAATACTTACAAAAGACAGAAAAAACTTATAAAATACATTGCAATTTTATAAGTCAATAACATTATTATGTGACAAAAAAAGAGCGAGTTTATATTAAAAATTAAAGAGCTCTTATTATAGCCAGTCTTTGTTATTATTAATATCCATTTGCATATTTAAGATAATAGCTGGTGGGCGAATTCTCCAAATTTATTCAAAACTAAAGGGTAGTCTTAGCAGCTAAAAATAAATATTTTATAGAAAAATATTTACTTGCGAAGGAGTGTTTATAAGAATTTATAAACAACTCGAAAATGGTTAAATTAATTAACAAAAATTACGAAAAAAAGATTATCAGAATTAACTTGGAGAATATCTTTATGTATTTAACCACTTGATTATACATATTTATAGTGACATTATCAAATTAAAATTGCAAAATAGTTTCACACGCTTTAAGCGGGAACAAAATTGTTTTTTTTTTCTATTATTTTTCTTTGATTATTTTGAAAAAAAAAAGATATGAATGACAAATTTGAAGTATTCATTATTACTTAGGAGCAACAAATTAATTTTTATTAGCATTTCATGCTCATATTTTGATTCTTTAATACTTCTTTTTTCTTCAAAATTAACAAATTAAAACTGATTTTCTGTTTATTATAGTTTATTTTTACATAATTTCGTTCATGCTCCTGAAGATGATACTTCGTCATGAAATTCTATTGTACACGAGTTTAGAAATTTTGAACTAGTATGCCATGTCCGTAAAGCTGTATCATTTTTATGTTTTCAAAGTTAAACTTTTATTGTGTTGATTAAATTTATTAAATTTTCAGTTTGGTTTGAAGAAAATAAATACATAACTTTATTTTAACAACTTTCCAACTATTTGAGTTTTTTTTAATATAAGAATATTGTTTGAACGTTTTCGGATGCCAGTACGCTTTCTGATAATCATGTACATGAGATATTAATAAAGGTGTAATTTAATTCCTTTAAAGTGTATGAAAAACTAAAGTTAAAAAAAATTAAAAAAGTTTTCTATAAAGGAAGGATAAAAGTATAACATAATACAATACTAATTTTAGGATTAGATGTATCTATTCGCTTTCAACACCACTTTAAATGAAGCAAGAATTCAAAATAAAATATAAATATAAGCCAAAATATAAATAAAATACTAATATAATTTAATCAAAAATATAAACAAAATATAAAATTAGCTTAGATGCATTTTTACTTTTTACTTTCTTTTAAAAAGAAAAAAAAACGTTTTTTGCATACATTTGAATAATTTCATAATTACATATATTTCAGGACATTTTTTTCTTCTCCTTCCTCTAACTTTTGTTTATTCTGCTCTGGTTGTTTTAGAAGATAAAATACTTTTTAAAACTATTTCAAAGCTTGGAAAATTATTCAGGCAATGGAATGGTTTAAAACTTGTATTCTTGCGTGTGTGCTAGAAAATAAAATTAACATTTTGAGCATATGTTGGTGTCTCACCATGACTTTGTGCTACACTTGCAAATAATTCTTATACCAACTGTGAAGTAAATAATAATGAAAAGCAATATTATTTGCTTGGCAATAGCTTTTAATAAAATCAAAAATTAAAATAAATTTAGAGTTTGCTCTATTCTCCTAAATTAATTTTAATAATGACTGAAAGAATATCTCAGCTTTTAAAATATTTCAGGTGAGCAATTCTGATTTCAAAGATGGCTAAAAATATATCTTTCACTTTTAGATAGATATTTTAGAGTGGTATTAATATGAAATAAAACATTTCAAAAATAATGAGTTGAATGAATAAGAGCATTTGTCAAGCTTAATATTGCTGAGGAAATTCTTCAAATTTCTTTATACATCGTACAGTATTTGTAAAAAAATTACATGATAATGTGAAAATAAGTAGTAATTTTATTTAATGCTGTAGATTTCAGCTATCAACTAAGTTTAAGCGGTCTTTAAAATTTGGAAGATAATGCTATAAGGAAGAAATTAGAAATTATTGACAAAAAATAAAGGATTTCATCAAAGTGGAGATCAAACTATAATGACAGTTAAAATCTTACTTAGAATTAATTGATATTACACAAAAGTATACATTGCGAAAAATAATTAAATGAATAAGTTATAAATCTTAGCAAATTATATATTTTAAAATTTATCGTTTTAATAATCCCAGCAGGTTAGCTTGTTGGTAAGATTTCTTAAGGTTGTTACAAATTAATATGGGGTATTTTTTTAAATATTATTGTTTGATGTGATTGATATACATAAATCTAATTAGCCATCATAAATCATTGTGTCTATAAGTTATGAAGTGCGTATAATATGAAATAAAAGCTCTAATTTCGTGTTAACAAAAGAAAGCAATTTTTTAATCTTGATTTTTAATAGCGACAAAAGACAAATTGTACGGATGATGATGTTTTGATGGATTAATTTGTACGTAATCATACCATTAATATTATTATTTCAAACAGTAAAATAAATTAAATTAAAAAAAATATTTAAAAATTCGCGAGAATTTGTACTGAAAGGAAATTGATACTATCAAAAAGATTGATATAATAAAAAGATGATTTGAATCTTAAGATAATGTAAAAACCATTTTTGTGAGATTATAATTTTCGAAGGTAAGAACATCTGTTTATATGAATAAATCACAGCAATGATCCACCAGGCGAAAGTAAGGTATATTTTCATACTGCATTAAACATTTTGCGTGACAACTGTTTCTGTAATCTTGATTTCATTTACATTTCCTTTTTTCTAATTGAACGAAATTTTTGGTGACACGATGAGACCACAAAAAGCATTTCTAATGAAGTTTAGCAATTAAATTAATTAGCTACGAGCAGAATTGAATGAAATTTATCCAAAAGAATGTTGATAAATTTTTTCATACAATTTTCATTCTGACATATTCATACAATGATTCGCTTATATTTGATTGTTGATATTCGATAATAAATAATAAGAGTTATTTCTATGTCATGTAAGTTAGTTTTTTATATCTCCTACATAGATTTATATATACTTATATAGATAAATACGATATAACGTTAGAATATATCTTATAATGCAAATAAATAATTACTTTAAATAGTTCAGTATTTCATATAATTTATAAAAGGAAAAAAGAATTTTTCATAATAAAGTTTGTTATAAGTCTTATTAGTTCCTTGTTGGAAGTTTAAAAATCGCAATAAAAAGATAAGATTACACAATAAGGAATTTTCTCCTGAAAGTATTTATCATTTAATATTTTAAGATTTCTGTTCTACTAAAACAGTTAACGATTTTAATCATTTCGGTCGTTGAAAAATGAAATTATTAATAAAAGTAATCACACCCAAACTCTCAAAAGCAAGGCAAATAAATTATGAATGAAATCGAAGTAGATTTCTGCAAAATTCTTGATCCATCAACTCACTGTTTATGCATTTTTGAAATTATGATTCACTGAAATAAAAAAAGAAGGAAATCAACCTCAATTTCATTCATAATTAATGATAACTTTTTAAAGTTTAGTAATCTCTTAATATTATTAAAAGGAGTTAAATCGGCATTTTTATAAAAAAAACTCTTTCTCATACCCCATTTATTCGGTTAAAAGTTTGCTCATTAAATTAATGTGAAAGTGCAAGTAGAAAAACATTAACTATACTTTGTTCTAACAGAGAAGATTCGTTGAAATTTTTGAGTTATATTCCATGAAATTGAAGTTATTTACTACGACAGGAGACTGAATAAACATATTTAATTAACCAGACTGTTTGAAAAATATGATAATTTTCCAAAAGAAGGCCACTGAACTTTGTTAATAAGAATATTTTAAGTGCGTTTTCATCAAATGTTGGAATTTTACTTTCAGTTTTAACGTATTTGGATTCTTTTAATTATACACATATCATCGCTTAGTTAGAAGTTGTTTAATTAGTGGAAACCTTGTTAGCAACGTTTCTCTAGTAAGAACATTTATTAAAGAATAGTTATACCTTTTATCATTAAAAAACATATATTATAGAAATTGTATTAGAAGTATAGAAATTTTCTATATATCTATGTTATAGAAAATTTCTTTATTATGGAAAAACTTTATATGTCTAAGTAATAAATTTCTTCATCCTAGATTATAAATTTCTTTGTTTTTAATAAAATTCGGTAGATTTTTGTTATAAGAAATTAAATTATAGTAGACTAATAGTTCTTCATACTCTTCTGCATATATATGTTTTTAAAATTTTAAATGAATTTATAAATGATTTTACGTTGTTTTTAATAAAATGTACCTACATTTTATTAAAAACAGTGTATGTAAAATTCGTGCGTAAAACAAAATTTGTAGAAATTTTTCTGAAGTTCTTTAACGACATTTATTTTTAATATTTGTGAAGAAGTCACCTAATTTATTTCCTTTGACCGCAATTATTTATTGAAACCGTGGCGAGCATGGACTAACATACTGAATAAGAAGAAATACCAAGATAAAAAAGATAAAAGAAGAAAATATTTTGACCTTATATATTTTTTGAAAGGAACTTACAGGCTTTATTTTGTTTCCGGAAAATTAACAGCCTTACAACTCAGAAGTTAAAGTTCCTGTAAAAATAATTTTTAGTGAGTATATGAATTTGAATTTTTTGCATATATATTTAAGAATCTGGGTATTAAATGAGATTTGATTTTTATAATTAATACTTTTGGAAGCCATAACATATAGTATGCTAGATTTTTTTTAACTGTACAGAATCTTAGGCTTACAGGAAATAAACTCATTAGAATTACAAGAGGTATCAGATTTGACCCATATGTACGTCCTGTAGAGCAGTTGCTTAGGAAGAAAGAATTTTTGAAAATTTGCATTTAGATTTCAATTTAGAAATAAAGAGGAATTATTGTTTTTTCCTTTATAATAATTTAAGGTTATATATTCCTGTACTAAAATTATTTTTATATTGATTTTGGATTCTTTTAATAAGCTCTTCAGTGGTATAGATTTTCTTTTCTTTTAGTGTTTTTTATCTCGTTTTAGAAACAACTTAAAACATATTTTACAAGAATACAATTCTTTTCTTTAATTTTTTTATAAATATTCTAGCAATTTCCGCATTAAACATATCATTTTGTGTACAATACTGCTATAATGCGCACAATCAATTATTAAGATTGTAATAAAGTGAAACGAAAGAAATTTAAAACATAATAGTGCTGCGAAATGCTAATGCTACGAAAGAAATTTGCGAAATATTTTGAAGTGAATTATTTTGATTCGATTTAATTATGCTTGTATTAAAAAGAATTCTTTACATTATATTATAAATTAAGCATTGTGCATAATAACTACGATTCATTATATATAAGGAAAAGTCATCTTTTCATTTTATAATATACGCAATATAAAGAAAATCTATGTGTCAAAAAATTAATAATATAGAGAAAATGTAGTATGTATCAAAAATTCCGAAATCGAGAATTTGATAAATTTCCAAGATCTGGATCTCTATGGATTCTAAAAACACGTTTTTTAGAAAATATCCTTTTTGTTTCTCTGTGATATAAATAACTCAAAATCGTTTTTAGCTAAAAGGGTTACAATTTGCTACTTATATTTACTTCAAATATGCAAATTTCTATTACATTTTGAATAATACCTGTTGAGAGGAAGTTCGTTTGCCCGAATGCTCGAATATTAATTAATATAGTAGGTATATAACGCAGATAAGTTGCGATATACAATTATATAGTTTATATCTCTATTATCTATATATAGTTTTAACATCTATATTGTAAACATTTATTAAAGTTAGAAACAAAGTCAACAACGGGTGGATTGTCTTTTGGTCTGTACATTTCAGAATAAGAATAAAGCTACCTGAGCACTGGAGGGCAGAAGTCTGACTTCCAGCTCAAATGAAGATGATACACACACATATTTGCTGGCACAACTTATTTTTACAGGGGCACACTCACACACCTCACAGATAGAATACAGAAGACCAAACCTGCCCAAACGCTCAGATCATGGTGAAGACGCGTTACCCCTATGCCAGGACGCCGGCATTTGAATATATCAAATTAAGTATAGGATTTTGTGGCAACAAATGAGGTTCTCTGAGAAATCTTTGTTTCAATTGACTGTGAAAAATGTGTCTAAAGCTCAAATTTGATTTTTGGATACTATTAATGGTATGCCAGGGACTAATCGTCAAAAAAAAAAAAAAAAAAAAAAAAACTCGCCAAGGACAAAAGGATTCATTCAGTAAAAAATGCCAATTTTCGTTAAAAATGATTATTTTGAAGCTGCTATGGGCCAATTTGATGCAGATTGTTCTCTTGCGCTACAAATTTGTGAGAGATAGTGCGAGAAAAGGAATCTACTCCCACTGATTCAAACTTATAACTCATCACGATATTTGTTTTATTTATTAAATTTAAAAATGCTTTTTAAAAAATTACTGTAGTTAACTTAATGCATTTTCACTCATAATAATATAATGAATATATTTTTCATATTTCACAATTATTATCATGTGAGAACATGATCCTGTTTTCATTAGAAAGTTGTGAATAATTGAAAGCAACAAATAATTGAAGTTCCAAATCACGTAGGCAACAAATAAGCGAAGCTCGAAACTACGTAGGCAATATTCATCAACATCCTTTAATCGCATATATTTTTTTACTTGCCTTTACAAGTATTGCATTATTATTGTGTATGCTTCTTTGAAAGCATATGAGTTTTTAAAAAATTGACATGATTTCACCTGTATTGCTTTATTATTAAGTATAATTCTTTGACAGCAGATGTGTTTTTAAAGATTTAACAACTAAGCTGGTATTTTCGTGAAATGTAAATTTTTTCAGAGGAAACTAAATAATTTATTTTTAATAATTTATTCAAAAAACTTCACTTGTTTTTAACAACCGTTTTGATAAAAATATTTTCTTTTTTCCCTAGTGGAAATAACATTCCATTCATTCTTAAGTGGGTAACATTAAAAGATTTGACTCCTGTTCTAAGATTAATCCATTGTAAAACTGTTTCATGATCACCGAAAATAGCATATTGTGTTTACAAAAATATTGTTTTCATAAAACTTCCTGATAAATTAATATGCTTAAAGATTTATTGGTAAAAAATTTATCAATATTTCGGTTTTAGTGTTAGAAAATAAGGCAGATGGTTGCCACATTTGGTGATTTATCGACTACTAAAGTTATAACTTGATTTTCAAATTATTTATTCTCTGAATTTTTACGAATTGCCTAAATTTAAGTCATTAAATAGTTTAAACCTGTTTGAAACAATCATAAGACGTCTCTATTGGTCTTTATCCTTCTCTTCCTTCCTCTTCCTCTCTCTTTCTATCTATCAAGATATATAGTAGACCGATTGAGAAGTCTCATGATTGTTTCAAACTGGCTTAAACTGATTAGTGATTTAAATTAAATAAATAATGACTTAAAAATAGTTATGTCCATACATGATAACTTGTAATTACTTATAATTACTTATTTGAAAATAATTTACACTGTTTGATACAAAATTATTTATGACATTGAAATAATGAAAAGCTTATCATTTCTGAATAGTTTCAAATCCTGCTTTATATTAATTTAAAAATCTCTTTTAAAATCTAAAAAGAAATCTATTTTCCTTTTTTTTTTAAAAAAAATCGATGCCCATCATTATATTTAAGTAATTCAAATTTGAGATGAAACTGTTATTGCCTTTGAACTAAATGAACAACAACCCCAACTACAGGAATATTTAAAAGAGGAATAACAATGAAAAGTTATAGACGTTAATCTTTTGACAGTATGCAACGCCTACACAAATTAAATGTACCCACACGAAATAAGTGCGTTCCTGCCTACGATCTTAATATAAATGAATAAAAATGCGAATTGACGCAAGACAAGGAGTTTTTATCTTAATCAGGGCAATTAGACATAACATGTTTGTAAAACTAATTTCTTACACGGGGCATTGTTCTCATTAATTTAACAAATATCTTTCTTTTATCGTCAAATATGTATGCATAGTGGGTAGAAATATTCTATCGTTACTTTTCTAAGCTGTCTGTAACTGTTATTGGAATGGAATGTAAGAAATTTAAAAAATTGTATTCTGTTTTTGAAGGTTTGCTTATTGCATAAATTATCAGTATAGAAATAATATAAAAATTAACTATGTTATTTAGATGGCATGTAATAAACATGTAAATTTCATATGATGTCTTACCAAATCTCATTTTAATTAAGCTCTTTTTAAACGATTAGAACTATTTTGATACCCATAAATTTATTTGTTTTCTTCGATTTATAATTTCAGCAAGAAGCTTTTATATTTTGTTCTAAATTCTAAAAGATGCAGATCCTTATTGAAGAGTAATTATAGTTCAAGCGCAAATGAGCATAAAATATAAGGACGATCATAAATTGTCTGGTAGGAACACTTTGTCAAACAGCCAAAACAAAGCGTCGCATTGCCAGTAAATAATAAAATCGCATCCCGAAATTTAAATAATAATTTTTTACTGTGATCCGCAACAATTAATTAGTTTGAAATAGCAGAGGATAATAAAGATATTTTTAAATTCAGACTTTATTATCATGAATAAATATGAAGTTGTTTTGGTTTGAAGTTTTCAAAGCCATGTAAAATAAGTGTAGAAAATTAGCAATTAATTGATTTTGAAACATCAATTTTTCATATATAGCGCTACTAAAATTGAGGAAAACGGGTTTCACATTTGAGAACACATCGCCAACAAGACGTTATAAGTTGGCACGGATGTCCACCATAAACCAAATTCTCCTGTAAAACGCAGATTTGCAATAAATTAACATCCGAATAAGAACAAAAGAAGAAAATAAGAATCAACATGAAGAAGCGAGATGTAAAAAGAGCTCGAACGATTTTGAGATGGAAAAAATACCATCTTTTTTTAAAAATTGAAGCACGAGTAATCTCATAATCATGTTATTGTTTCAAACTAGTTTAAACTGTTCAATAACTTAAATTAATTAAGACAAATAATGACTTGAAAGAAAAATAATTTTTCCACTTGATAACATGAAATATATGATAGTAGATTTCAATTTTTTAAATTAAATTTAACAATTCAAAATGACTAGATTTGTTTTGCTATTTATAAAATATATCTGTTTTTGTTTCATTGATATTTTCTGCAAGAAGTGTTACTCTGTTACACAAAAATGTATACATTAATCACTCTTAAATGAGGAATTACATATAGCCCGAACGTAAATTAGCATCATATATTAAAGCAGCTATGAACTGTCTGGCCGGACAGTTTTCCAGACAGTTAATACAAAATATCGTACAGACAGCAAACAACAGGGTAAAATCCCAGAATTTAGATAAATATTTTACTATGATCCTCTCGTAATTAATAAGTTTGTCCCGGTGAATGAGAATGGAGGGTTTTGGTTTCAAATTTTATATTAAAGTAGACAAAGTAAATAGTTTTCATATAGGACTTTTTATATTTATTCACAGTTGAATTATGAAATTCATCTAAATATAGTTCACACAAAATCGGATACTAATTCATCTAAGTAACAAAAAAAAAGTAATGTAATACTTCACCGTCAAAAATCTATTTTGAAATCATTAATTGTCAAGCAGTCTTCATTTAAACTGATATATAAATAATTTTCTGTGTTTCTAGAAGATGGTTTTCATACATTAACTCACCGTTTGAGTAATTCTTTGAAATTACTGTTTAGATGTGATTGTGCAAATAAGTTCAACTATTTTTCAAAGAAAGTGAGCTGATGCTATTAGGTTGTTCGGAAAGTAATTTCGTTTTTTCCTGACAAAGGATTTAATTGCATTTTTCGCACCCAATTTCATACTTAAACCGCAAAATCATTTTATGTTTTAAGAGCTGATATAGCAAGGCTTGAGTGTGAAAAAGTGCAGCTGATTCTTCGCAGTAGTTTTTGGATGGTGCCCTTTTAAATATGGAGAGCAATAAACAGCATTTTCGTCATTTTTTTCTTTTTTGCTATAAAAGGTAAAAATGCTGTTCAAGCCAGAAATAAATTTGCCAATATGTGTGGAGAAGATGTGTTAACAGTACATCAGTACCAGAACTGATTTGCAAAATTTTTCCTTCAAATGAGGAGGCCAAAAACCACCTCGATCAGTTTTTTTACAGCAAAGACCAAAACTTTTATGAGCGTATAATCATGTTACTACCAAAAATATGGCAAAAGGTATTAGACCAGAATGGCAATTTTATAATTTAATAAATAATTTATTCATTAAACGAAAATTTCTTTTCATTTTGACAAAAAAATACGAAATGACTTTCCGAACAACCCAATATAATTTATTAGATAAATAATTAAGCGTATTAAAAAATTGTTATAAAAAAATCTAAACTGTGAAAAATTGGGATGCAATAGAAAATGGATTGATTTCGAAAAAAATGGAAATCGTGTGATTAAAATTTTAATTAAATATACTATAGTTAAAATTAAAAAAATAGCCCTATATCAGCATATGCATGATTCTCAGAAATTTTGATAGCTTTAATCTGCGATATAAAACGCCCATAATTAAATTCGCTTTTATTATAAGCAGAAAGTATAAATTATTTTAAAATAAGAACATTTAATACACATTTTGCATATCTCAATCACATAACTGTTTTTCTCAAAGAAAAATATTAAACAGAAATGAATTTCGGTCTAAATATTATTTACTATGTATTATTGAAGCATGCAAATAGAGTAATCGTACTTCCGCTATGATTCATATCTTAATTCCAATAACAGAACTAACTTATGAAACGCATTTCAACAATTAATATTTGCATGCACTGCAGCAAACTCCGTTATTAATTTGCAATTGACTGCCTATATATTCCAAAGTTTGGCATTTGTCTTGAAACTTTCCACTAAGTAACATGCTTTATTCCGATTTCGGAAATGTTGCAGATCGATTGGAGGTCCTACGTGGGAAGGTAATGACGCTTCTTGAAGACTTAATTAGCCCCAGTCAAGACAAATACGGCTAATTTCACTATCTAGAATTTACGGTTTATGCGCAGTGTTTGCTGAATATTATGCATCGATGTTTTATCAAAAATATCAAAATAGATTGTTTATCTAAATATATAATGCTGTTATTTTTTAAATGATTTTGCGTAAAACCATTTAAAATCAGTGGAAATGATATCTCCGATATTTTTTTTCATTCTCTCTCATTAAGGAACGGCCGCGGTGACCTGGTGGTAAGATCCAGGGTTTAGAACCGAATAGTTTTAAGTTAGAGATCCGATTCCCCCTAAGAACCGTTGTGTAAATGGATCTGGTGGACTTTTAAGGATATCCCCTATGAAACAAGCCATTTATTTGAATGTCCGATAATTTAATAACTACAAAATGGTAAGAGTAAGATAAATAACATTTTACACAAATGCATCATCTAAGATGCAAGTTAGCCAATTTTTAGTAAAAATATTTATCATTCGTTTATCTGTATTTTCGTATTCATGTAAAGGTAATAACATAAAGCAGCAGCATAGATATATGAAATTGGCATGAAACCTCGTTCTTAAAATTCTAACTTTGTATTTAATTTTGATTTCAAAGGTAGGAAAAAATGGTGTCCAAAATAATGTTTTAGAGAATTTATGTATTAACCACATGCCATAGATTAAACATCAAAATACCGCAGTAGATTCAGTAAAAGAGGCTAAATTTACTTCAATTATTAAATATATTGCGTCACTGTTACTTACCAATGTAATATAAGTCATCCTTTTCCGAGGTTCACAATTTTATTCGGAAAGTGGGCTGAAAAATAAGTGCGTAGTAATTTCACCAAGTCACGTGGGAAGTGGGAGTGGGGACTTACCGCTTTTGTTAAGGAGCACAGGAGAAAGCTTCTGGAAGATATTTCTAGCCATTTTCATTTATAAATTTAATAATATTATGTGGTTCTATATTTTATAAAGTTTAAAAATAATTTATAAGAAATTAAGATAGAAACTAATATACACTAGTTAATGCGCAATCTTTGAATGTATAAAAATAATTAAAATTGTTAAGTGAGATCCTTTGAAAATACAACGAAAGTGAGTTTCAGTTTGTTATTTTTAGTGATTTTTCTTTTAGCATTTTGCTTACTCCTTCAAAAAGAGATTTCAGAAAATCGAAATAATTTTTACATTGAGCCTTTGAAACTTTAATACTATCTAGCAGCAATTCGCAGCATTTGGCACATGCTATCACATAAATAACTTAATGTCCTTTAATTCTAATCGCCTCTTCTTTCCGTGTATGCGCTATCGTAACAAAAACCTTTTAGTTAGTAAAGAAGTTTTTCTTTGAGAATCCCCAAGAGAGCTAAAAATAACTGATGCTTGGAGTATAGCGTGTCGTCTGTAATGACATAGGCTTTTTGATTCTTTTTAAGAAAGAGAAGATATGTTTACGGAAACAAATGGCAACAGTTGCGAAACAGATACATCTTCCTTGCCTATACTTTGATGCTACTTCCAAGTTTTACTTTCTGAAGATTGATAACGGCAACATAAATGAGATGATAAAATTTTCAGAAATGTTGTCTTTTAAATGAAAACGGTTTTGAACGTTTAACAACGACGAGTTTTTAAAGAAATGAAATAAACAAGGTGATATAAAATAATGGAATAAAAAAATTTTAAGAGTAGACAAGGCATTTAGAAATTATTATAGAATGTAAGTTCTCAAAATAATATAACATGCAACCCTAAATTAGGAAATTTTAAAATAATTATCCCAAAAAAATCTTTGTCCATCTACAATAACAATCTTCGGTGAGAATTATAATGTGAATAGTTGTAGAAGTTTCGTGAAAAATAATAAAACGTCTTGCTTTTCTATTTATTTTATGTCCTTAGATGTTCTTTTCTTTTTATTAATCTTTCCCAATTGCTATCGTTGTACTGATAAGCCACGTATCTGTATCACTGTAAAATTCCAAAACAGATGCTGTAAAATGCTAATATTATTCGTAGATATTTTGTGAAAATCCCAATACAATGCATATATATGAAATTGAGTCTTCAGTGCTTTCTAATATTAAAATGTACTAAAGTTTATATCACAAGCCATATTACTGACTCTCCGTACGGCCCGATGGCACTCGGAAATAAATACTGTATGGCCGGACCTTTACTACAGCAATGTTGGTCGGAACTGTGGTTGAATCCTACTGGCTATCACTTGCCACGGTACAACTCTCCCCGTAAAAGTACGTCTCATCATCAATGAGATGAGTCAGATCTCCTACCTTTTAGTGTACATGGTAGTTGGCGAGATCCAACCACTATGCCGGAAGCATTTCATACTCAATTACGAGGTGTTCCAAGGGTGTTTTTTAGGAAGGGTGCGTATATCAAAAATACTTTCATTAATTTATAAAAAAATGCGTTCAGGTGAAATGTTATAATCTATTTTCGCAACAAAAAAATCCAAGCTGGTACTCTATAAAAGAGTGTATTTGATACATCAACCTAATTTGGCCCAAATACATATTGGAGCGATAATTTTTGAAATGTTCGGAATTTTAATGAAAAATTACATCATATTTTTAATGACTTTTAAGTAAAAAAAGTTTAAAGTCATGTATTTTATCATAACAATTTAGGTATCTTGAAATGTTTACTTATATTTGATGGTTTCTAAAAAACTTTTTTTCAAAAATTATTAAGTTTTTTTCCTGCTAGGGAAATTTTTATTTTAATTTTTTCATAAAATACTCTTTAATACGATTTTTTTCAACTGTTGAAAGCTAAGTAAGTATAATTCATATTTCCAAAGTGTACGAGAGGGATCAGACAGTGAAATTATTATAAACGATTGCGTGTAGCTTGAAATAGAGTAAACAGACAATTAAGTTTTTGATAATACTATAATACTGGAACTCGTTTCATATAGTATAATGTATCGAACGTAACACTAATAAAATGGCAGGATTGATATAATTTTTAATTAAATAGTCTGTCATAATTTGATGATTAAATAGAATCTGTGAGAAAAATCTTATAAATCCATTTATGAAATAAGAGAAATAATTGTAATAAGCTCGACAGGTTTTCTCCATCAAATCATGTACATATATTTGTTTCAACTGTTTGCCAAAAGTGGTTGATGAATATATTAAACCGAATTAAACTAAACTGAACTACCAAGTTTGGACCCGATGAATGGAAAAAGAATAGTTTTAGAATTGTAAAAAATACCTACAGGAGTCTTTTTATGACTTCAGGTTTTTATACTAGGGTTATTAATAGCGCTTTACTGAATATTGAAATTCATTATATAAAGTCATTCATGAAAAGTCGTTAATAAATTTAAATAAGTTAACCAATTTGAAACAATCACGTGACTATCAGATTACGCACACGTCGATATTTAGAAAAAAGATGTTTATTTATTTATTTTTAAATCTCAGAATAGGTCCAGCTCCGAAACTTTGTTTGCCAGCTAGAAAACTTGATAATATTTTTTTAATGATACATAGCGAGAGAGGGAGACCGATAGAGAAGGCTCATGTTTCCAACTGGTTAATGACTTAAATAAATTAAGACAAATAATAACTTTAAAAATAATAATGTTCTCACATGGTGATTGAAATTTGCGATAGTAGATTTCTTTTTTTTAATCTTTATTGTCGTTTTTGAATATTTTTATAAACCATTGAAAAACGGTTATGGAGCTAAAAAATAAAACTGGAGCAAGAAAAAAACATCGACTAGAGATAAAGAATTTGGAACAAAAATTAGAACAAATATCATATACGGCATATAATTATTTTCTTATAAAACGAAAATAGGGCAGCGTCCATTTTGTTGAGTTACAACTCAGTAAATTGTAACAGTTTGTAGTTTTTTAACAATGAAATCTTTAATGGAAGTGCTGCATTGGAAAAAAAATATTTGCTGAAAACTTTCATTTTTATTATTTACTTTACGAATGGAAGTTATACTTTAAATGCTTAACTCGTATATCTAGAAAGATCTTTTACCATTTTACTCAAAGAAAACGGATAAGAAAAAATAAAAAAAGTGAAGGAAACGTGCTCTACAGTCAATTTGTTCGCGAAAGACTTTATTTTTTAGAAAATATATACGTCGTCTGTCATAATTGGATAAAAAAAAGATATTTTAGATTTTGGAAATAAAAAAACCTTTAAAAAAGTAAATATTAAAGGAATTGCACAATTCGTCTGAAATAAATAAAATACACAAATCTGCTCTTTAATACTTTAAAGAAACAAATATTGTTTTTGTACCAAATGCAGTCTATTAAAAAGCTATAATAAGCAATGTTTTGACTTTTAAAGGTTAATATATGTAACAAACGGTACTTAAATGAGCGTTTAATGGTTAGAAAAATGAATCTTGCATTATTAATCCTTTTAAAAACTGAACCATCAGTAATTAATCAAATTCATCTTTAGATAAACCTTTTTCAAAGATTATTTTAGAAATTTTTAACGATACTTTGCCAAAATAAAAATATGTTGATAATAAATGATGTCTTTAATTAGAAGATTACAAATCACTTAAATGTCCCTTTAGAAAAAATTTTGTAGAACAAAGTAATTAATATCAATATTTGAAAATAGATTTTTGAATTTATATAGAATGGAATAAATAATTCTTACATTCGATGAAAATTATCCAATTACTGTGAAATAGGATTTCTTCTAATTTTTGAAAAATATAATTGCAGATATTTATTTTGCTCGATTTTTTAAAGAATATCTTTCTATTTCTTTCAGAATCTTTCATTTCAAAATTAATATGCTAAATATCACTTATTAAATATGAAATAATTTACAATTCCATCTTTATTTAACATTTCTTTGAGTCACTAATTTCATTTATTTTAGTCGTTTTATTTCAAAATCTAAGAAACGATAAGTTGATGTTGTATATGTACTAGGTGTGTTCAAATAGGTGGTTCGCAAAGACACTGTGGGTATAATGAACACTTTATTCAAAGTGCACACCATAGGTCTGAGCATAAGGATCCCATTGATTAATGAACTGAAATATTTCTTGCCCCCAGAATTCATGTGGCTTTTGGCGAGATCCAGTCCTTCACAGCATTCTGGAATTCCCCGTCCAAGTTAAAGCACTTCTCTTTCAGAAGTTTTCTTCAGGGGACCAAACGCGTTTAAATCTGAGGGTGACATGTCCGAGCTGTAGAGTGGATGGTCAAGCAGCTGCCTCTTGAACTTGTCCAGTGCCGCATGTTTGGCCCTGTAGACGGGTGGAAGAAAGTTGTCATGAAGCAGAACCACTCCCTCCTTGAGGAAACTTGGACTTTTGTTCTTGATGAACTTGCGTAGTTTTTGTGGTGTCTTACAGTACTTATCGTTCTTCTCAGTTCGAGTTCACCGGTTCTGCATGTTTGGCCCTGTAGGCGGGTGGAAGTAAATTATTATGAAGCAGAACCACACCCTCCTTGAGGAAACTGGGAGTTTTTCTCTTGATGGACTTGTGTAGTTTGTGTGGTGTCTTTCAGTACATATCGTTCTTCTGAGCTCGAGGAATTAAATATTATTAGTCAATTACACGGCGCTCTTTATAAGAACTTCTATTCTCTCCTGCACGTGTGGGTACCCGCGCATGCTCCGATCTACGCCGGAGGCTCCAATTGCGTCCCTAGATGTCTTGCTACTATCTTCCATAGCGGCATAGGCAAAAATGTTCTGTTCCGTTGCTATGAAGTATCTTTTCATCTAAACACCCATTGGATGATTTGAGGCAAGGGATGTAGGTGTATTGGTATTCATCATAAAAATTTATTTCATTTTATACATCTTCTATCACTAAATTGTAGTATGTTAAGATTCTGGATTTAATTTGATATGCATGCCTTAATCATCATCTGTCATTTATAAAAAAGTATTTTTGCACTTTTTCGATAATATTTACCTTGCAATTTACGAAGTAATAAATATTTTAGAGGCATAAACATACTTTTTGATTATTATCAAATTAACTTTTGTTGTTTAAAGGCCTAACCACAAATTCAGAACTAATTTAAATTCTAGTATTCCAAATTTCTTTAAAGGAAATATTAAACACTTGCAGTAACAACAGTTTACAACATGTAAAACAGAAACTTTATGTGTTTCCGTGTGTTGAGAGAGATCCAAAATGGTATATTTATTTAATTTAATATTTTTTTAACTTCGTGGTATTTTATGAAAGATTTAAGTCGATTTTCAGTTTGATAAATATATTAAATTTTATCACTTGATAACCGTTGGAATTATTTAAATCATTGTTAAATGTAATAGGAATAATTTCAAAGCAAAACACTAATCTATTGAATTAAATTAATTTAGATTAAATATTTCAAAAGGCCATAAATATTAATCAAACAAAAAATATTTAATACAAATCTCATAATTGATAGTTATGCTACAGGAATTTAAATATTTTTGTAAATTGTGACGAACACCATTATTGTGAAAGTGGCGGTGTTTTAAAAAACGGATTTTTCCTGATGTATACCACAAGATGCATCCTTATTTTTTATCTAGTTTTTAATTTTATAAAAAGAACCTGTTCCAGTTAGCAAAGTTTAATCATCTGACAGAATCATCTTAATGTTTGGGAGCAATAATTGTAAGGATTTTTCAAAGAAATAAAGACATTTTCTCTCTATTCAATAAAAAAACCCATCTTCATCAACGTTTTTATCGACTGTTCCAGTTATAATTATTTTTAAATGGATTCAGCCGAATGCGATTTAATTTAGAACGACCGACTTCTTTCGCTTATTTTTCAGATTGCTGAAGTCGTTAATCTTTACTCTGAATTCATTTTCATTCCTATTTAAAACATAAAATGAAACTATAATTTATGTTATACTATTAAAGTCTTTCCCTATTTTATTGCAATTCTATATAGTTTTGAAGTTTTTAATATAAAAGAATATTTCTTTTAAATATTAATATATTTTTTAAAGGAAGAAAACGAAATATAATAATTGGCGATTCAATATCTTATTTTTTTGTTTACATTATTTTCGTATATACATAATAATTTTAGAAGAGAGTAAAAAGGGATGTTTATCGTTTGGAAAAATACAGGGTGGTTATAATTAATGTTCTACTTTGAACTGGTCATAAAAGCAAAACTACTCTACCAAATGCTATCAAAATTGGCAATAGTTTAAAGAATCTCATGGGAATTTCTTTCTCGCTTTAAAAAAAACTTACAATCGAGGGAAAATGGCGATATATGACATATTGATAAGCAAAAGAGGACTAAATGTGTTTAATCGTTTCGGAAACTTGCTACAAAGCATGCTCAATGTAGCGTCCATCATTTTTAGAAACCAAGTTGAATCATATTACTGCATTCTCAATATTAGCTCTTAGAAATCAGGAGGATTGTTACCCATGTCTGTGCACCTCATCTTTCAGTTTCTCTAAATTATTTAGATTATCACCATAAACATTGCTTTTGAGATAACCTACTTTGTACATGCTGTATATCACTTTTCAAAAACGATTAAACACATTTGAAACCGCTGACTCCATGTTGTATTTTACTTAACAATATTGCATACAGATCCATTTTTGCGTTTGGTGAGTTTTCGAATTTTTTTGGCAAAGTACATTCATGGAAAGTACATTTGGCATAGTACATTCATGAAAAGTACATTTGACATAGTACATTCAGGAAAAGCACATTTGGCATTGTACATTCATTCGTACTTCTTTAAACTATTGCCAAGTCTAATAACATTTGGGCAAGTATTTTTCCTTTTATGACTATTTCAAAGTGGAATATTATATTATACCATCTTGGATAATAAAATAAAAAGCATTAAAATTTTTCCAATTTTTGCGCTAATAAAGATAAAATCGTGATTACTAGTTTGAGAAATATTCTTCATTATTGTTTTATCAAAAATTTATAAATTTAATAAAGGAAACAATGATTCTCTTTCGAACATTTTAATGCAAAACGAATTATTATATACTTTTCCTTATTGCTTTCATGAAATAGTTTCGCAAAGTTCTAACTCAGAAATTTAGAAATTCTTAACATTTTTCCAACCCATTTAGGAAGCCACAGCTTCAAACTTTTATTTTATGGACTAGAGTAAACTGCAAGAACCCAGAATATTTTCGTTGCCACTTTACCAGGTCCAACTTAAGAAATATTTAAAGTTTATATTTTTATTTTGAGTAAATTTTAAATAACGTTTTTTTTATGTAACGTAAATTTTATGTTAAAATTTATCATAAACTTGTTACGAATTTGTGAAATTTTGAATATTTTTGTAATAATTAAGTAAGACATGAACAATTTAAAAGATATTTATTTTGTAATTATATAATTTTTTCATTATTATTACATATCCAGAGCTACGATTCTGTAAAAATTTTTAAAAAATAAAGAGTAAGTTTAAAACTTACACTTTAATATTATTTTTTAAATAATTTGTAATTCAAGATTTGAAATCAGTTACACTTAACACTATTTCTCTGTGTATTGTTTATCATTATTGATATGTTCTTAAATAGCTGACGATCACAGCTGTAATTTGAAAAATTCCCAGAAAAATACTTGCGTGCTTAAAATCTGATGCAGATTGGCAGACAGTTATCCCATTAACACTTTATTCTAAATGTGTTAAAGATCACAAGTCAAACAATAAATTTATGTTAAATTCTATTTAGTTAGTTAGATGCATTACTGAGTTACGATGTTCATATGTGTATAGCCAGATTTCCACTTGTCAAAATATTCTAAAATCGAATTTGGGATTTGGGACCACATAAAATTATTTCCATCTTACTTTTTATTTGTAATTAAGTTAACATCTTCACAAAAAATATTAAACTTGACATAATTTTATAATAACTTTGATTTCTGCTTCAGAAAAGTCTAAAACTAAAAGATTAATCATACTTTCTCTGTCAATTTCTTTAGCAGTTGCGATGCTTTAAATTTGCATTATGTTCCATATTCGAAAACGTAAATAACTAATAGTATATAACGTACTTATTTCTGAAACAATTATTTCATTTGATTATAAAAATGTTGTATAATAAGTGTAATTGTCTTTAGTATACAGGGTGTTTATAATTAAAGTTCCACTTTCAAATGGTAATAAAAGGAAAACTACTGGAGCAAATGTTATCAAACTTGGTAATAATTTAAAAGAAACCATAGAAATTTCTTTTCTGCATAAAGAAGTTCAAAAACACACCATCAGGGATGAGATAGATCTGTACGCAATTATTTTAAAGCAAAACGGGACTTGAAGACCTGTTTAAAATGTGTTTAATCGTTTCTGAAATGTGTTACAAAGCATTTTCAATGTGTTATCTCAAAAACACTGTTTATGGTCAGGATTTAAGCAATTCGGTAGAAATGAACGACGTGATATACCTACATGTGCGCAACATTCCTCCTGATATGCTGAAGAGCTAAAGTTGAGAATGCAGTTCTTTAAATTGCTTTCAGAAAACTTTGGAGGTCATATTGAACATGTTTTGTAAGACATTTCAAAAACGATTAAATCCTCATTTAAAAACATTAGCACATTTTAAATCGATGTATTGTCTTTTTTTGCTTAACAAATTACATGCAGCGCCATTTCCTTCCTGGTTCTTTATTTTTTTTGGAGGGGTTGGGGCTAGAAATTCTCATGACCTCCTTTAAACTATTACCAAATTTGATAGCATTTGGTCGAATAATTTTCTTTTTCCATTCATTACCATTTCTGTGGATCGTTAATTATAACTACTCTCTTCTTTGTCTGTAGTTAAGCTGCAAGAATGTACAGGTGATTACTTTTTGTATAATTTGTCTGTTGATGTTGTAAAATTATAACCAATCATTCTAAATTCTTTTCCCCTATGCTTTGCAATCAATATTATATTTTATAATTATATATATTTCGAATGAAGGTTTATATAGAAAGATGAAATATTCAACTGAATTAAATTCTTTTTCTTTTATATCTATTTCAACGAAATAGAAGCCATTCAATAAATTGTCTTCTTGTATGTGTCATGTGTTTAAGATTTATGCTGTCAAAGAAACAAAAAAAGGACATATTGGTTTTACTCCTTAATGAAATTTTAACAGGATGTGTGGCTTCAGAAAAAAAGGAAAATTTCCTCGCAAGTGGAACAAATGAAATAATAATTGCTTTGTTTTACAAAGTTATTAAAATTATTTTTTTTAAGAATCGATTCATTTTTTGATGTCACTTGATGCTTAAAACGAGAAAATTTACGTTTCTTTGTACGATTAAAATTCATTTTTAATAAATTATAAAATTTGTGTATTACCGCTAAAAATTAAATGTAAATGAAAAAAATGAAAATAATTAATTTGTTTTAGAAAAACTAGTCTCACTTGAAACATTTAAACTACATATAAAAATATCAATTCATTTCAGAAGCGACAAAAATTAAATCAATATAGATTTATTCCTCACTGAAATTAATTCTTTGAATTATTTATGAAATAAATTAACCATCATCAATAATTCTTCGAATTACTTTTGATTGTTAATCTCTTTTTTGACCCGACATGAATTTTAATATGCATGTTTAGTGTGCAATTAGATGCAACTTCCATGAATAAATGAAAAAAAATATCTGTATATATTTTTTATGTGGTATATATTTAATCACTTGAAATTATGAATCAAATATGTTTTACAGGTGGACAAATTAACAGAGATTGACACTTTGGATTAAATATAATGATTCATTAGTAGTGGGACTTTATCACATAATTCCGCCTTCTTACTGCGGCCTTCAAGCTGTAAGAAAACATCTGCTTAAAAGAAATACTCATGTAAGTAAAATCACAGCATTTATCCTCTCTTCTTTCACGGAGCATTATAACAGTTTAATTTATATTCATAATCATTGGACTTTTTTTTTTTACACACCTCTTCAAATAATAAAATTATTCAACACTTTTTTTAAAAAAGATCTATATAATAGTATAAAATGAAGTCTCCTAAAAGCGTCTTTTTATTTGAATCTTAAAAACTAGTGAAATATTTAATGAATACTGGAGACAATTATACCATTGTGTAGGACATTTATTGGGAAGGTTTTAGTACATTAAAGTCATATCAAAATAATAAAGGGAGTTTTAAAATTGCAAAACGTTCAGCCATCAAATTATACAAATTTGATAATCAAATGTGGAACAGTGGGTACAATAACTTATTTGTATATTTTTAAGTTTTAAAACAGCTTTTGTATTCTATATTTTTATAGGATTTTATTCCCTACGGACATATTATTTTTACCTTTTTAACAGTCTAAATATTTCTGAATGTGTACTATAAAAAATTATTTGGTAATCATTTTTGATAATTTCTAAATATATTTTGATGTTTGTTTGATATTTTATAACATGCCAATGACATATCGAACTTTTATTATGTATATAAGTTGTTTTAATGGAATTGAATCACATGACATCATAGTATAACTAAATATCTGGATGATTTATTTCAAATTACTCTCTCTGTTTTACGGTAATGTAGTTTCAATCTGTAATTCTACATCTAAACTGTTTATAGAACTTGCTTAGTTTTTATTTTCTCGCTTTCACTAATGGAGGAAAATTTCCCAGATTTAATATTTGGAAAAACATTGTAATCGGTTAGAATTTCATTATAAATATGACAAATGTTATCGGAAAAAATGTAAAAAATATATTTAAAATGATTAAAGCTAAAAGAAATAGCAAGGAAATCAAATATAACTAAAATACATTTTTTTAAAATTTTGAAATGATGCGGAAATATGCTCATAATAAAATCTTATATAAGATTTAATTATTCAAAATATCATTAATGTCTCCTTGATATACACATTCTATCCTTTGTATATAAATTTGAGACAAACATGGTTGCTCCAAGTTATATGCTTTCCTATACATCATCAACACATCTACATACATTCTTCATTGTAATTGGTACAGCCATTAATTACAATGAATCTCATGAGGAAAACACTGGACATTTTTTTATTTGCCTAATATAACACTACAGTTTCTTTTTAAAATTCAGATTCGCTGTCTGGAATCTCGCTGATTTTAGTAATAAGCCTTTCTAAAGTATCGTCTCAGAATTTTCTTGGTCACACCGTAAATATAATAGTTCAATGAACTCTTTTGCCCAATTTGTCTATAAAACTTTATAAATCCCTTTTCTGACAAGCAAAGTTTGACAGGGACTTATTTAACTATTTTCAAAGTATTTATCCTTAAATTCCCTCATGTATTTAGAATATAGATTAAGCTACCGATACTAAGAGGGCGCACACTTAATTTATTAATGTTTGTTTTCATTAAGTGTTAAGAAAAGTACAAGTTTCATTTTCGTTAAAGGAGGAATTAAGATTGTATTTACCATGGAAAGCATAAAATGTAATTTGTGAACTGTACATCTTGTGAATTTTTATGTATAAATTACGCTGTCAGATCTAAGAGTTTATAAGAAATTCAACTTTTTTAGATTCGTCAGGAATAGAGCGATATTGAAAAAAGCAATATTAAGGGACAGTATTTTGTATTTTTAATATAAAAAAACATTGAACTCAATTTATGAAACATAATGGATTTTATGAATCCTTTTTAGGGGAGAATCTGCATTCGACATATTTTGATAATTTAAATTTTAGCATTATGGATCACAATTTCAGTAAACCCTACCATATCGGAAACTCACAAAATGATGGTTAGAAAGTCTACTCATAGTAAAACAGATTTTTCAATAAGATCATTACGGTATATTAGCATTATCTGTGATAGATCTGTCTTATCTGTGTGTTTAGAAAATAGTTTAGTGAGGAAAAATGTATATTTTATTGCTTAAGAAAACATGAAACATGGGTGGTAAATTGCAGGAAATAAATACAGCACAGGGAAAGTTCTCAAATTATAACTAAAGAATTCTTTTCGTCTATTAGCAAAGTTTTAAGAACATTGCGGAAAAATTTGTTTGTCTTTAAGTTATTAATCGCACTTCTCATTAAAGTATCTAAACTATTACATGCATGAATGAGGAATTATGGAGTTTAAAACTGAACACAAATTTATAGATCCTGGTGGGCAAGTACTCAATTTAGTACTCAATACTCAATTCAAAAGAGAGACAACAAATTTCATTTAATAAATTTTCATAAAATGCTTAACTATTTGCACTGAAAGAATTAAGGCGATAGAATTTTTGAAAATAAACCCAATCAGAATATTTGTGGTGAAATAAAAGCAGATGTAAATTTACATATATGAATGAAAAGTATTAGTGAATTTTCCTTATAATTTAAAATACATTAAAAAATGTGTGCAAAATAAATATCGCAAACTTTTACACAATATATATTTTTATTCAATATTATATCATTATATCTAATACAATATTATATGATTTTGCAAATACTGTATAAAATATGTGTGCCTACTTGGATTGAAAAAACTTATGGAAGTTATATAATTGATCAAATAAGAACTTTTTATCGTCTTTTGAATATGTTTTATAGTAGCATTTTTCGAAACCGAAAAGATTGAGCTGCTTTATTGTCTGCAAATTAAGCTACTACTTATTCCACTCTATCAATCTACTACATTGAAATCATATTAGTTTCCAAATATTTTTCTGATTTTTGTTCATTAGTATGAATTTACATTCAACTCAAGAACAATACATATGTGGACTAGTTTCTTTGAAAGACCTTAAGGAATACAACTTAAGTCATGTATGAAAAATTCATTTGCTTTCTATCCTAAATCATGCATAGATGTTTCAAGGTCGCTTTGGATAACAAATAACGGATTCATCATAAATAAATTTGGTCTTAGAGCTTGAAACCTCCCTTCCCCTCTCCTAAATATGTCACATTTCCCTTATATCATATACCCCAGGGGAGTACCTCTAAAGGAGAATGGGAAGCTTCCGTCAAGAAGGTTGGTTCTCGCCACTCTAGAGGGTACACGAAAAGGTAAGGGTCTGACTCCTTCCATCAATGACGGGATGTACTTCCTTAGGGTATAGTTGTACGGTGGCCGGTGATGGCCTTTAGGATTCAACCACAGCTTTAGCCAGCTTTGATATTGTTGTGGATCAGTCACTCAATAATTTTATCAGTGTGGATCAATGAGTCAATGATATAATTTCTCTTGTATCATGATTCGTTGGTCCATGAATATTGAAATATATTTTTGAAAAAATTAAAAGTAAAATTTATTTTATTGGTATTATCTTAAATTAAAAACATATGACTTAAAAAATGTTTTAATTTCTTTACTACAAAAACTTTAAATATATATATATATATATATATATATATAATATATTCACTTTTAATTCTACAAATTTAAAAATACTAAAACAGATCCCAAATTCTTTGAAATAAACAATAATGCTCCATGTTTCTCCCTATCTTTAAGAGCTGACATATTTTTCAAGATTTCGCATAACATTTTTGGCATTTCTGAAGAGAAAAACTTAAATATTCCTTTGAGGTTTCGCATACCGTTTCGCATCGTTCTTTCTTTAAAAATAAATCTTTGATATTTTTGATAGATAGCTCGTATTTATTACATCTCAAGTTTTACGAAAACATTCATAGATTTTTTTTCCTTTTTCAAAAATCTATTTTTGAAATCTTTGTTTACGGTAGAGTTCGTTGCCCTCAGTTGATTGATTGCAAATTTCTACCTAAAACTGAAATTGTATAAAAGAAACGAAACATCCCTCGTGGTATGCACACCTTTCACTGAGATTTATTGACAAACAAAGAAAGCAGAAACTATTCTCTTGGTTTAGATTCTTAAGAATATATATATACATTATTTTTTAGTATTCTATAGTGCTGTTCAGAAAGCAAATTGAATTGCATAAATTTTGGGAAAGAGAAATCTTCAAACTATTTCGATGATAAATTTGACTTGCATTGCAAGAATTGCCTCTTGAAAACGTAAAATAGATTTATCTTCTATATATTTTTACCCACATTAATCATGAGTTAGATTTAAATTCAATTACGCCAAAAATAAAAATCTATATATTTTGCTCTTTAATAAATGAATCATTCAAATACATATTATATATTTTTGGTATTTTCAGGTGGTAAAATAAATGCCATCATAATAAAATTAATCATCAAAATTAACCCTTTGCGCTCGGTTAGATAATTCAATGTATAATCATTCACTTTATATTTTGACCAGTTTATTACATCAAAAAATAAATAAATGCAGTCGTTTTAATTTGAGTGTCTCTAAAAAGTCAATCTACATCTTTAACATTCTGTAGACATTTTTAGCAATTAAAATTTTAAAAATAAATAAAAAGTCAAAATGACGCACCATCTTGAATAGTGATTAAGAGAAGACTTTCGAGGGGAAAAAAGGTTAATATCGATTAGCCGTATTTATATTAACTAGCTAGCGAGGAATATTAGTTTTTGTTTAGTATCAATTAAATTTCTTGGGTAAGGAAAACTTTAAAAAGTATTTTAAAATCAAATTCTCATAGATATTTAACCCTTCGCTCTCAAGGTTGTCTTCGCGCGGACGAAATAACATCTCCAGATCTTTTGAACTCGTCCTAGTAAATTTCTTACCTCAAACTAATTACGCACGCATTTTAGTCACATAGAGTGATATAAATGGTATTTTTGGTTTATTAAGCTACAAAGGTTGATAATGAAAAGATACAAAACATCGTTACAATATAACCGTTAACATATCAGCTTAGGCAGTTATAGAAGAAAGTAGAGAGGCATCTAGCGTTGCTATTTGAGTCTCCACCGATCAGAGCATGCGCAGGAGAGAGCATAGGTTCTTATAAAAAGTGCAGTCCAATTAATAATTCTTGTTGAAATCTTCGAAGACAGAAGAACCGTTAATTCCGATGTGTACTGTGAGACACTCCGAAGACTACGCAGGTCCAACAGAAGCCCAAGACCGGAGCTATACAAGGAGGATATGGTTCTGCTGCATGATAACACGCGTCCACACGTCTCCATCATCGCACACGCGGAATTGTCGAAGTAGGAGCAACTAGACCATCTTTCGGCTCCTTAATCAATAGGGTCGTTGTGTCTAGGCCTATGGTGTATACTTTGAATAAAGTCTTCATTTGAACCTACAGTGTCGTTTCGTAAATTTTCATTTGAATACCCCTTGCATAATACTTAAATATCATTTGTTTGAACTCTATGAATAAATCGGTCAATCACAAAATAATTCTAAGAAAAATCTTTCTTCTTTAGCTTTTCATAATTGAATAAAATCAGAAATTAAATACTCTATAAAGCAATAAAAATCATTTCAATTTAACTGGAAAATATGTTTATCCTAAAAATTGAGCAGAACGGTGAAATTCAAGAAATAAAAAGCAAGGCAAATTGATATTACAAAGTCATACTTTACTTTAACAAGCTTTAGAATGATGAAAAAATCAGTTAAATATTTTAATAATTTTGGGAATTATGAATAATAAAATCCCAAATTTGAAAGTATTGTGCTTAAATTGGTAGTTCAAATTTAGCACAATTTATTTATATTTACATTCCTGTCTTATTACAGCACTAGAGCTATTTTGTGACGAACCTTGAAATTTTTAAACCTCCGTTAGATTCCGAGAATGACACTTGCACTCTTCTAAACACCACACCACACTACACTTCACTATAAAAGTGGGAGGACGTTTAGCCCGAACGGATTTAATGCGCACCAGACCTGCTTACACAACGGTTCTTCTGTGGAATCGAGTTTCGAATCAGAAACCTCCTGTCCCAAAGTCGATATCTCAACACCAAGTCACTGCGACCCTTGATACTCCATGTCAAATGGTGGCCAACGGCCATAGCATGCTGAAAGCTCCGGTTCTCGTCCGATCACCGCAGTTAAGCAGCATCGAATGTGGTCAGTACTTCGGAGGGTGACCACGTGGGAACACAGCGAGCTGTTGGCACTTTATTTTGGCTGTATTCAAGAAGAAGAAGAAGAATGTCAAGTGGCGTTTTCGATAAACTCCCTTTCTAGAAAGAAGAAACTTTCTTTTGTAATTATTGGAAAATATTATGGGGCGTGATATGTCAATATTGGAATCGTTCAATTATGAAGGAAGCTTGGAATTGATAAATTACTTTTTTAATGAGTCTAATTATAAAATTGATTTTATTTACTTGGTGTACCCCTAAGAATTATTTATTAAAACAATAAACGAAATTTTACTTATATCTAAATTTTTTACAAAGGGGGTTCAACTGTTCACTGTAGGTATAAATGAAGATGTTATTCATAGTTTACACTATAAGTTTGAGCTCAATGATTGACGAGAGAAAGGATTCCTTGTTCACTGAATACATGTGGCCATGATGAGACTCAGTCCTTCACAGTGTCCTTGAGTTCGCTGTCCGAGTTAAAGCGATTCCCTACTAGCGTCTTTCCAGAGGATGAAAAACCATGAAGATCGCAGAGTGACATTTCTAGGCTGTATGGTGGATGGCAGCAGCTGCTCCCACAAGAACTTGGCAAATTTCTTCTTTGTGACTATGGAGACGTGTGGTCGCGCGTTATCGTTGATCAGAACCACACACACCGTAAGTTTATTCTTGATGGACCTGAGTAATCTTCGGAATGTCTCATTGCACATATCGGAGTTAATGGTTGTACTGTGCTCGAAGTATTCAACAATTAGCGTCAATTGGAACACTCCAATTGCATCCCTAGATATTTCGCTACGTGTTGACACAGCGGCATAGGCAAATATATTAACGCTTACGTTGTTACGATGTTTCGTACCTTATTTATGTCCACACCCTTTATAGATAAAACAACTGAGTTGTAACGAAACTAACGCCTCCGCAACAATAAATCATTTTTTTATTTTATTTTATCGAGAGGCAAATTACAGAGTCAAATTTAGAGAAATAATAATTAAATGAGAACTTTCTTCTTTTGCTATAAAACGTTTTTTTTTTACTCAAGGTTTATAATGATCATGATATCAGGTAATATAGGAATATAAAAAGATGTTTATAAGTTCGATAATAAATATTTAAATAAAAGCCATGTTTGACTGTAATTAATGTAGAACTTTAAATTTACTTCTTTTAATCAACATGGTAAACTTTTAAACATACTAAATTTTATTTGCTTTCAAACTTAAATTTACTCTTTATTCATGGTAAACTGTATTTCCTGCTCAAAGAAAATGTAACAAATTTAATGTGCCAATTTTTAATATTTCATATCCTATATCCTAATGGAGCTTATTTTTCCACTAGTTCCTGTTTAATTTAATCAATTAAATTTGCATCTTATTATGGCCGATTTTTTATTAATGATTATTTAATTTGGCAATTAAATTTAAATAAAGCTATAATTAATGACCAAACTCGTTACTAACTACATTAATAAATTATTATTTTTTTTTGTGAAGGAATACAAAATACCTAATATTTTTAATGTTTTTGTAATCAAATACTTAAATACGTTAACTCAAATTAAATGTCTTGTAATTTTTTCCAATTATTTTGTCTAAATATTTATAAACGATATTATATTATATTTATAAATGTTACAGTAAAAATATAAAAAATCAAAAACCGCGAATTTAAATTATTGGATTCCTCATTAAATGCATACAAAAATTCTTAGTAATAATTTCATTACGTTTTTTTTATTAAATGTATTTTTAATTATTGTAACTATATTTATCAACATAAAAAATTCATACAAAATTGATCAAACAATTATTTTTTTTTTT
>JAPMOQ010029938.1:577447-624254 GCA_026543055.1 Argiope trifasciata
AATTGTCATTAGAAGTTGAAAATGAAAAACGTTTGCTACCATTTTCAAATATTTTTTCCTTTCTGAAGGGAAAAAAACCCGGTTCGCTTCGTTTCTAAAAATGTTTTCTTGGTTCTATTTTTCCTTATGAAAAAGAAAAAAAATGATAATTCTTTAGGAGTAATTTATATTTTATTTTATAAAAATATGCAAAAGATTTTTACCATAGTAGTTTTAGTTGCATAAAATATATTTTTAATATTTCTTTGAATTTAAAGGAATTTGTATTCGCAAAATTTTATCTTAAAACTTATTTAGTAATTTAGTCAATTAAGCTTCAGTCTTTTATTTTAAAATATAATTATTGTTATCTTAGTGTTTAATGGTTTAAGAACAAAATTTAATGAGTGCATGTTAATATTTCTCTTTAATTTTATTAAGAGCGTAAATTTATTTATATACTTAAATTTCAAAGATTCTAAATTTTTATAAAACATAGATTATTTCAGATAAAGAATTAAAAAAAAATAACTTATGTATTTTGTTTTCTCATAGCAGTATCAAGTTTCAAATCGGAAGAAAAATTTAAGCATCTAAAAAAGGCATTATTGAACTTTGTAATAATATTATTTTTAATTTATATTAAATTTATGGTTATCTTCTTTTCAGGAAACTTAATGATCTATTAATCTAAAGTACTTGATTCTTATTCGATGTATTTAAATACATTTTTTCTAAGCGTATCTGCGTTATACAGATACACCTAAATTGTACTTTAATGAATGCTTTACATTAGATGTCTTCTATTGATGGTCGAATCACTGAATTGTGGATTAAACTATGAAGAATGTTTAGATTTTTTGTATCTCTAAGCTCACATATACTTAATTTAACCAGATAATTTAACTGGTATTCTATTAATTTGAGTTTTTCTTATTCGATATATTTAAACGTATATTCAATGAATATCTGCGTTGTTTTGTTGTTTCTTATGACAAGCCATTGGATAAGCCCGCTATTACGAAGAGAGTGATTTAAGTCTGTTGTTTTAGTAGAGCTAACTAGGGTCAAAAGTACGACTTCGTCTATCACGCATCTCTCATTCGCTAGCACAACTCCGTTTCTTAGGAGGGCACATTCACACATCTCACAGATAGAAAACAAGCGAAGATGAAACATGTCCGAACCGGGGCTCCCATATCACGTGGAAAAGCGCTTCCCCTATGCCAGGAGGCCAGCATTGGCAACTTGCCCATGAATATTGAATATTATTTAGGTTTGTTATTTGTATTTACAAATCTGTCAGATTCTAAAATTATTTTTTCATTGTCGTAGGCTGTAACGCTAAATAATCGTAAACAACATAACAAAAAGTAATACGATAATTACAGTGTGCAAAATATAACGTATACAATATTAATACATCTATCCTAATTACACAGCAAATTCTGCTGCATCATAAATCTAATGAGAGTAAACTAGCATTATTGTTAGTTAGAGAATTACTAATCGACAGCTGGAATCTGCTTTCTCAGGCACATATTTGTATTTAGGAAAGATACTGCTAATTTTTTTTCGGCATCTTACCATCTTCTTTCCTCCTTATTTCTAAGAAAATGTAATTCTACAGTATATATTTTGTCTCTGTAAAAGTTTTTATTTATTTTCAATAGAAATTTATTAAATATTTTACAATAAATAAAACATACGCTGGTGATATATCACCTTTAATTCTGTACAATAATATACGTTTAATGAAAAAAATCCTCTTTATTTTATTAAGACAATGTCATTATATATATGATGATATTTAAAAAATATCTATTCAAAGAAAAGAATATAAGTATGGGGAAACCAAGAAGGAAATTATCTTTTTCTGGAAGAAATTATTAAATTCTTCTGAATATTTATGTTGGAACTGAGCAGTACACTTCATATAAACTTATATAAACATAGTTTTATTAAAGTTACACCCTGAAAACTATTTTATTATATTTCATGTCACGTAGGGCGTTCATGTTTTCTAAAAATAAAAGGTTAGTGGACATTAGTATGGCCTTTCGGGGCTTATTCACTTATGTTTGTGAAATTTTCATGCGTATATGTTAAAATTTGAATAAACCATATATCTCAAAAAATTCTTTTTAAAATAAAGGATATTTTTAAAATCTCAAAATTCATTTCAAAACAATTTGATTTTTTTTGATATTTTTTCTTTATTTTTTTTAACTTTTCTTGAAACAAATCTTGTATAATTCTGTATTTCCAAATAAAGTTAATTTTTTTAGAAATATTTTTATATATACGCATTGAATTTTTATAAATATGTTATGATTGTTTTGAACTAATTTTTAACAATCTAAAAAACTCTAAATATCAAACCTAAACTAGTTTTTTAATCTTTCACCCAAATATTAGTTGTCAATTTTGATTTCTGCAAAAATAAGCACGCCTGAAACATTTCAAATGTTTTAATCAGATTCGATGACTGTTTTGAGAAAATTCGTTAAAAGGCTCTTTATCCCTAACTCTTTAATTATTCATTTATTAAACAATATATTTTATTACCATTTGAGTTGAGTGTAAACATATTTTTAATAAGAAATTTTTTGTATCGGAGTCCATTTTTACTTACTTTTAGATTCTAAATATATATACAAAGACAGCACGGTGTATATGACACTGAGTTCTCCAAATTGTTGGATGAACACGAAATGGCATTAAGAAAAAGAAAAAAGTAAAAGAAATAGAATAAAGTATAGAGCAATAATAGTCCGTCTAGGTCCTGTGTTTTGAGTGAGAACTGCAGTTTTGAATGAATAATTTAATTGATTTTATCAAGTAGAATTTTAGTCTTAGTTATTGTGTAGCCTTGAGGAGGTCTTGGTATATATGAATATGATTTACTTTTGAGTGGATCTTACCGGGTGAAAGGGTATTCGATGCTACTCGCTTGTGCCATTCTTCCCGATACTTGGTACTGGCTTCCTCATGTGCCACGAGTGAGTCAGTTAGCATTCGGTGGCATAGTGAATTCGGGATCCTACATCCTCACAACTACAGTAAGGAGAGGTGGCCAGATGGAATATGTGTAGGTATGTCGGGAATGAGCTATGTCCAGTGCAAAGAATGACATCTGCTTTGTTCCAATTAGCTGCCTTGAGAGAAACCTTTGGTATTATGTTGAAGACCGGCCTATTTCGCTTTCTTCCCAATCTTTCTGCCCTCTTGTCATCATCTTGGTTTGGGAAATATTCTTCAGATGATATCTTGGAAGCTTCATTATATCTCTATCTTGATTAGCACTAGCCTCTTTTTTTGTTAATTTGTCTGCCGCTTCATTCTCATCATTACCTACATGTGCCTTGATTCATGAGATTTTAATGTGAAGATTTACAAGAAGAAATAAGAATGTATCTCTTGCTAATTGGCTATTAGCACGGTGTGTATAGGTATATAAGTCTGAAATTATGCACATTTTTATTGAAAAAAAAACAGCACGTGTCGCACATGCTCTTTATTTGTCTTGGAATTACATACGTTTACCATAAACATATCACATCGCATTAACTCGAAGTCAGTGGCATCAGTACAGCATTTTGACAGATGACTAATTAATATAGCAACAAATATTGTGAATCAGCTTTAGCTTAGAATCACATTTAGCTTTAGCTTCACCTTCATCGACAGAAGAAATTAACAATTATTGGCCAAAACGTTCAACAGTTTATTAATGGCTACCGGGCTTTGAGGTGAGCTAAAGTGTACGTAAATTCAATCCAGCATTTCATATTTCACGATATGCATAAATCCCAAGTTGTATTAGTTAAAAAGATCGTGTTCTGTCAATAGCCTGTCACTTATTCTGTTTATTATATATATGAACGTAAATTTTTAAAAATTGTGTCAAAGGACATCATATAGCCTCAAAAAATACACGTGTCTTGGTAATTTATTTCAATTTACATATGGCTTACATTTTTTTTAACTTTTCACAAGAGAAAAAAAATCAAATTATTGTATGTGTTGTGAATTAATGAAATAATATTAACTTCATGTTGTTTGGGTTACATTATCCGTGTTCTTTAGAATACAATCAACAAAAATAATCATAAAGTAAATATGTATGGTACTTTTAAGTTCCGTCAGTAAATAAAGAGTTAATAGCCAGTGTAAGCTCCAGAAATTTGAATCTAAGCCTACAAACGTGCATGCGTCGTGTTATACAATTGCCGAATGTCACTTAGAGGTATGGAGTTCCATGCTTGTTCTACTGGTTCTGACAATATTAAGATGATCAGTGATGGCTGTGGATGATACTAGAGGTGTCGTACAATGATATCCCATACGTGCTCAATTGCAAACAGATCTGGTGATCTAGTAGGCCAAAATAACATGTCAACACTCTGTAGAGTACGTTGCGTTACAAACGCAGTAGGAGGGCAAACGTTATCCTGATGTAAAACTCCCCTTGAATACTATCCACGAATGGCATCTCTGCAATTTGCAGTATTAGGCTTACAAATGTGCAGCCATTATGTTTTGGATAACCACGAGAGTACTTCTGCAATCATAGGAAATTGTTCTCTAGACTATAACTCCAAATTTAAATGCAGTAAGCCACAGACAAAATTTGGTTGCAGGCGTTTCAAGGGCATCTATCTGACCAACACACGGCCGTCACTGTCAACAAGTTAAAACCTGCTTTCAAGTGGTGTAGATATCAATATCGAGCAATAATGCTTTTGAATGTAATTAAAAAGTAACTTTTAAATCCCCTTTTACATTTTATTTAATTTAAATTCTTACTGAAAGTTTAGAAATTCGACCTCTAGTGAAAATGTATGCTTATATTTTTACCACATTTTGTAGTTCCAGGAAAACAATGTTCTATAAAGCATCAGTGCTCCCACAACTGATGTTTTATAAATAGAGATGGCAAGTTTTTGCTTTTTCGAACAGAATGCACGTACTCTGTTGGGAAATTATAAAATAATTTTAAATAATTATTATCATTTGGTACAAAAACTGGGAGTTCCGTGTTAGGTTGATCACCTAACATGGACATTTTCTTTGCACCCCAAGACCCTCGGCCGAGAAAGTAGATATGGCATATCTACCTTGGCCCAAATGAGCTGTCGTGCGAATGAGTTTAGTTTTATTTTTGTCTGTAAATATTATTTATTTAATGACTAACAAGAATATACATATAATTTAAGATTATTACTTAGAAAATTAGAAATTTTTAACTCGAAAAAGTTTTTACGAGTCTGATAGAATTCCTCTAAGAACTAACCAAATATTCATTTTTTAAATTCTTGTAGAAACATATGTAAATTCGAACTGTGCAGAAATTTTAATTTATAAGTTAGATATTCGTGCAATTTTTTTTCATCGTAGACTTTAGGTAAGCTTCATTTCAAGAAAGACAAACGATATTTCACCAGCGTAAACAGCTAAAGAAAGAAGCTCTTTTTAAAAAAATTGGAATTTGGATTTGGAAATAGATGAAAAATTTTAAGAAAGCAAATCTACGATCTCAAATTTCAGTTATTCAGTTTTGTTTTAATTAATTTAAATCACTAAATAGTTTAAACAGGTTTAAAACAATGACTAAATTTCTTTCTCCCACTCTCTTATTTTTAAAATTTCTGAAACCATGAAACAGTTTTAATAAGGGATTAATCTTAGAACAAGGGTCAAATCCTTTGATGTTTAACACATGAGAATGAATGAAATGATATTTCCGCATTGAGTGAAAGAGAAAATACTTTTATCAAACGCAAGTGGAATTTTTTTTTAAATATTATAAAAATTAAATTTAATAAAATTACATTCCATGAAATTAAACTAAAAATGGCACTATGATGTCGTAGTTTGACGTCAATATTTCAAAAACGTATATATTTCCATAGACGCATACGTAATAATAAAGCAATGCTAGTTAAAGCAGGTAAATATATGCGATTGAAAGATGTTGATTAATGTTACCATTAATGCTTTGTCCATTGCCTACATGTTTTTGAACTTCAGTTACACATTGTCTACGTGATTTCAAGCTTTAACTATTCATTAAGTACGCGAAGCTTAAAATTCCCTACCCAAAAACAATATCATGTTCTTATACGATAATAAACTATTTTAAGCTTTTTTTAAGCAGCTTCATTTTTTTTTTTCGAAGAATGCCTTTTCTTCAAAGAATCTTATACTTTTTTACTGAAGCAACTGTTAAAGACTTCTTATAAAACTAATTAACTTGAAAGTCAATTAGCACTAACCAGTTAATTTATTTCTAAATATTTTGCATAGTTAATTAATTAAAAGAAAGTTTAAATACTATGCACAGAAGTCTTCATACTATGGTATCTTAATGTCCCGTTTTCACGAAATAATTATCTAAATAGCCATTAAAAAGCCTAATTGCTTTTGTTCTTGTTTCGAATTTTTTAATAGCAAAGAGGAAAATAATTTATTAGGATAAAAATGAAACAAAGTAAAATTCATTAATTCTTTATAAATAAAGTAAATTAAAAGAGCTATTAAAAAGAAAATAGATTTTATATGTTTTTATTATCTATATACCAAACAAGTCGTTATCTTAATACAAGAAATGATCAAACGAAAAGCTACGAATCTATATTGTGGATATAAATGAACAGTTTATTCAAAGTATATTCCATAGGCTTGAGTACAAAGATCCCATTGATTAATGAGTCGAAGAATTTATTGTTCCAGAATTCATTTTTAGATAATTGCAATTAATATAAATATGTATATGCATATGACCGAATCAAAGTATTTAGTGACATAATAGAAATACATTTTCCCTTTATATTTCTTTCTATATATAGTGTTGGACTATAAATTTTGATTGTTATTGCTGTATATTTATTGCAGTATTATTTTTTTTCGCTTCTGATTTATGAAGCTGATGGTTGTCGAGAATTTTTACATTGCAAAAACTGAACTCACATTTTTCACCTTCAAGGGAAAAATACTGAAATCTTTGCATTGTATCGAATGGGCCTGTTAATTACAATTTTCATTACAAATTGCTAAAACACTAATTAAAGTATTAAAAATTAATTTAATTTAATTATTGAATTAATATTTAAAAAAGCTGTGTTAACATCAAGTGTCATCCACTACAGGTTTTAAAAAATGTATTTGAACTTGAATTGATGAATAATATTTGATTAACGATTGAAAATTTGAACAAGATATATGACTAAATCTATATGAACTAACTAATTAAGATTAATAATTTAATTAAAAATAGGAATTGAAAATACGTTAAAATATTTTTAATGTATGGAGTATGTTAATAACCGTGGAACCAACTTTGAAAAAGACACAGTTATAATTTATTGGAGAGTTAAAAAGTCCAATGTTGAAAAGTTTACAATCAATAAATAAACCAAAAGTGAAAAACTTTATAATAACTTTTCACGCTCCAACACTTTTTCTGCAACTTTACTTCTATTGTTTATTTTTTCTTTTATCTCAAACTTAAATTGAAATTTACATTAAAAAGTGACTGAAGTTAATCACGCTTCCGTTCAGAGAAGTCATTGAACTTAAAAACTATTATCCAAAAATAAATTGAATAATAAATTTTACTTCTTAATTATTTTTGAGCAACTCCATCACAGCATAAAATTCCTTGCCACCTGGTAAAAAGAGAAGCAAGACCTGATCGAAATTCAATCAGGCGGAATCTAAAAATGTAGCTAGCATTATTCATCTTTATTCAGAATTTTTATTATCTTGAGTTAAAGAAAGTTAACGTTTCCATTGCAATAAAAATGCATCGAAATGGGCAATAAACCTTCAGGTTAAAAATCGTACCGAGCAATAAAATTCACTTATTTTTCAAAAAGATTGAACGCGTTTCGATACTGAAGCCATTCAATAACGAAGAAATCGATTATAATGAACAATTTTTTTGTTTGATCGACGAAATGTCAAGAAACTCATAATGTTTCGATCGAAAATATGCGTCCGTTTTTATTTTTAGTTATTTTGAACTTATTGTTATAACATTCCATTCCGATCAGTAGTTTTGGAAATTTTTAAAAAAGAATATATAAATTGGAACTTGTGAGATTCTTTTTACTTTTACAGATTACTTCATTTTTTGTTCGAAAATTCTGTGTTTGCGTAATTGTGCATTCTTCAGTAATGAAATATCTTTTGCGATTGAAAAGCAAACGATTTCATTTATAAGAAAAGAATTAAAGGAATTTATTTTGCTTTAGAAACAGAATCTGTGATTCGTTGTCACATTCCACTGATTTTTATTTAATTGAAGTTTGTGTAGAACGTGGATATTTGTTATCTTCCACTGGATCTTTGCAATCTTTGATATGTATTATGATTTTTTTTTAAATCTCATTTCAAAAAACATGCCACAAATATTATGAACAGGTTTTTCAAACGTTTTGCCGTCTATATATTTTAAATAGATAATGATTGAGTTAAAACATACTTTTGATGTATTGCAGAAATGTTTAAAACTATCATGTTATTTCCTATAATTTTTGTCAATCAACCTATTGGATTGGTTTCCCCAAAACACTCTCGAATGCTCTTTAATAAACATTTCATGCATATAATAGTTAAGAAATATAAACCATTGGGTGAATTTAATAATTTTAATGAATTTAACGTGTGTTCCTTGACGAATTTCTTAAAAATTAATCCCTGTCATGAGATGTAATAAACATGTAATGAGACGTTTTGTTTTACTGTTAAGCTGCGTGAGTGAATGTCTTATCTTGTCTTTGCGATTGTTCAGTGTATGAGACCCCTAGGGGGCACTTAGCAATTAGGGATGAGACGCTTACGGCATGGTGATTGGAACTCGCCAACCCGGTTTTTACAATTAAGGTGGTGTATCTGGCTCCTTTCATCGATGGCGAAACATACTTCCTGCGGGGAGGATTATACCATGGCCAGTGACGGCCCTTAGTGTGCTAGTGTTGTTGCAGCGGTGGTCAAATCATTCGATATTTATTTTTGAATGCCTTTGAGTGGGACGGAAAGTCAGTAATATGATTTGTTCAAAGCGCGGATAGGATTTAAGAAATGTTCCTGAAAGCCTACATCCTGTTGCTAACTGCATGAATCATAATACTCTACATTACAGCATAAGGGTAAAATGTAAATGTTCATGAAATGATACGCCAATTTTTACAGAGATTGATTGGAACTCAATGTTGTTTAATTATTTTCTATAATCCAGAATGGTCTTAGTACAAATATTACAATTTTTTGCAGCTTCATTTTATGATTTCGAATTACTCATTTCGTCTTTTCTTTCCAAAATGTAGCTTAATATTTTATAAAAATTACATAACCAAGAGTTAATATTTTTTGAAAACAAAAGTGTGAATTTTATTCTTTGTAAGTTAATATATTTCTATTTCAATTTCATTATTTTAAAAATCATTGATACCTTTATAAATATCAAATTATCAAGAATATCAATATTTTTATCGTCTTATATTTTGTTCACTAGGTGCATGAACTTTCCAACTGGTGACCAATGCCGTGATGTCAGAGCACTGTTGAAAGTAAAACTATACATTCCACATTTCTTTTAAACCTTACGCTATGGTGAATTGACTGTTAATTCCTTTTTGAATAGATGTTAAACAGAATCCTTTGCCTTCAACAATAAAATAAAATTCTTATTACCTTACATTTTTTTTGAAAAAAAATTGCAAAAAATCATCACAATTTTTTATTTTATTATTCAATACAAATGAACGAAACAAAACAAAACATATAGGCATAGATACTATATTACTTACAAAATGCAGAAAAATTCTAAAATCACCTTGGACATTCAACTCCATTTAATGAACCATTTTTTTGAAAAAATCCTTAACAGCTTCCCTTATACATCTTTTTCTTGAAAAAAAATTCAAAAAAAATCCTCACATTGTTTATTACCAAAAACAAGGAAATGAAACAATGAAACAAAACAATATATGTAGGTTTTAAGTTGAATTTTTTATATTTTATGGGTGTAAAATCATTTAGTTTTAGTACTTGTTTTCTATCCCGTGTTTCCTATCTCGGACGAATGAAAAAAAGTTGAATATTTGTCTTTGTGTGATACTTCTTGAATCAAGGGACAACACAAAGTGATACTTGATATTCTGTACACTGGTATCTTGTTTTTTTTTCCTTACTGGTTTACCCCTGCAATCTCTTTCACGGGAGCACAGAGTCCACTGTCTCGTTTTTTTTTTATAATAGCAGTAATCACTATCTGAAAAATCATCGTTTTCACTATTTCGTATCATCACCATTATTTTACTTCTTTTCAATGCAACTACCCTTCATTATACAATGTTAATTCACAATCAGATGCATACTAAACAATAGGGAAAACACGAGAACAGTCTTGCCAAAACAACCGCGAAACCACCAAAACTTGGCAAACTGCCATCCAAAGCTGATTAATTTCCTTTCATTTTCTTCAGACCGAGTAAAACCGTGATGAAACAAATCGTACTGACAAATTCTGCTTCGCCCAAGCTTTCTGGTAATTAAACCAATGATAATTAACAGCAATATATAAGAACGCTAAATAACTCAGGATAATCAGCCAAGCGGTTAAGCAAGGAGAATCTTTGGTCTCCAAGTCAACAATCTAGTAAAGTAATATTGGGTATATCAAGTAAAGAGTAAAAAAGTATTGAGAAGGATCAAGTATTGAGTAAAGAAATATTCTTAAAAAGAATTTTACAAATTTTTTTGAAAGCTTATAAGAGAAATACTATATTTTGTGCTATACTATTTTTGGTAGAAATCGAAGAAAAAAAAAATTAAAGTTCAGCTTAACCTTTATTATTCAAAAATTCTAATTAAACGCTTTTAAAAACTTCCATCAAGCGGCATATCCTCACTCTCTAAGATTATGTATATATTGGTGACTGTGGTGAGACGAACTGCTGTTGAAAGAAAGCCCACTAACACAGAACTGAGCATACTCACACTTTCATCATTAATCACGAATATTTCACCGAAATTTGGCCAAATATTCGTTAGTCGGGAAAAGTGAAAAAATGACAAACTGTCTCCCAAAAATGCAAAAATATATCAAATATCACGTAGTTACACTTGGCAACTTTGTTCGAGTTTTGTTCAAAATGGCAACATTTGTTTTTTCATTCGCTTCGTTTGGCGATTTAAATCGTATTTGGCTCATATACAGTTTGAGCCAGTATAACTAAAAAGTACAGACTTTTTGTGTACATTTGAAAAATCTAAAACATTTGCAGAAAATATCTTCAATTCTCATAAACAAAATTCGTGATGTCGGATACATTTGTGATGATTTTTTTTGTTGATAAAATATATCTATTTTCATGAGAGAGATTTTTATACTTTTTGAAAGATTTTTATATACACTACAGATCATTCTTGATACTTAGTCTGATTAGAAATCACAGATGAAAGTATCGCAATCTAGCTGAATAATCTGGTCTTCATTTTCTGCCCTCATCCTAAGTCACTTACGAAATTACCTTTTTCATGCAACAATTTTTATATACATGTTATACTTTATACATTCATTATATTTATTGATGCATACAAATGCCCAAATTCACAATTTTTCTTTCAATATTCTATTCTTGAAAGTGAAATCATGTATTCTCTTATCTGGAGACTTGTTTTTATGGTTATAAAAAACGAATAGAAAGCTTAAATCCTTACAGTCGTTATTATAATTTACAAATATATTCCAGATGGTAGGAAATGAATCACATGATTTTCACTTCTTTATGAAATGATTTATTAATTTATACAATTCACAAATAATAATTTTCTTATATTTTTTAAGTATAGTTCTTTGAAAAGAATAATCAGAGCAATAAATAGAGCAGTCAGACGGACATAAATATTATGAAGTGATTTTAATAGCGATACTGGTTTATTTTATCAATTTTTTATGACAAAGAAATTTATATATTACTCAGATGGAATAATAAAATAATATTTTGTAATAAATACCATTAACTGAATTCCATTTTTTTTAAATAGAAATTGTGTTCTTAAAATTATTTTTGGTTTGAGAATGAAAAGTATACTCTATCTCAAAATTTGCATCTTGAATTGATCTATGATGATATACTTATTTTTTGAGTATATTTAAGATTTTAGTAACTTTAAAAGTTTAAAAAGTTATAATTACTTATGCTTACTGATTGTTTAAATTTACACTGTTTACTTTGTAAGTCAAAGTTGGCTTAAATAATAGCTACGAAAACAAAAATGATAAGATTTTCAGGTTTCCTTACTGGTAAACTAAAAATTTCAGATAAATGTTTTGTAAATGTTTGACAGTTTCTAAGCTTGCTTAGGGCAAAGACCTCAAGATATTCAATTTATATTTCATGTATTTTTATTCCGTGAAGTTGATAAATCATTTAAACATATGCAATAGCATGCGATTTCTTCAAAAATGTTTTCCATTTGTGTATTTGAAGTGTAAAGAATTCAACTGAATGTCATTCACTTCAGCTTACAATACATAGATATTTTATCTTAACGTTCTTTGTTGTACGTTGTCAACTATAGCTATTGTCTATAATGCATAGAATTTTGAATTTATATTCTTATGTTATTTGATGCTGGAAATGTGTATTTGAAATGCATATTGCAATGCTCATGTTATCAAACATGCACTATCTTATGCCATTTTTACACTCCCTTCTTATGCTATTTTTATGTCCAAAGCAATAATAATCAGTGCAAGACTTTTAAACATATTGAGTTAGTAAAAAAGATTTTAAGCTAATTTGATCAAAATTTTTTATTTCTATTTTATTATTTATTGATTTAATTAGATTTTTTATACTCTAGATTTTAAAATATATATGATACTACATATACACCTTGAAGTAAAGTAGTAATATAAAGTCATGGTACAAAAAAGGTGAATAAAATTAAATATTGTCGAAATTTATTATCATCAAACAATTGATGCTAGCTATGATTTTATAAGAACCTCACATTTGCTCTGAAAATCCCCAAAAAATGTTTACCCTAAAATTATTGTACATTATACGTGAATACCATTGACCATGCATGTTACAAAAAAAATCTGCTATGGCAAATTTTAAATTATCAGAAACATTAATTTTTTAAGTTATCTGACATAGAAATACCATAGTTTCACATGATTCATATTTCACAACCACCAACATTTATAAAAGGATGGTTTTTGATCATTTTAAAATTAATCGAATTCTAAAATTTCTTTCTAGAAGCCAAATTTTTTTTCCGAGAAAAACTGTTTCAAACAATGGTGTAACTATCAAATTACACATGCCTTGATATTTATAAAACAGTTTTTTAAATCTAAAAATTGTTTGAAGTCTAAATACTTTTGCTATTTAGAAAAAAGTGTAAAATATATATCCATACATAATATAACTTTCGATATCTACACTCGAGCTTCGAGTTCATTCCCATTTTCAGCTCTGGGTTTCTTAGGTTGATGACTTCTTATTCTTCTTCCCTCTATTGCCCAGACAGGAGAATCGGATGCATGGCTCCAAGTCATAGTTATTTGTGGGCGATAAGTCGCCAAATGCATCATCCCTCTTTATCAGTTTTTAATAAGCCTAAATGCAAAAAATTGATATTCAAAAGCGATAAATCGTCAATTATCTATCTGTGCAATTTGAAGCTTCAAAAATTTCAAACTTAAATAACATTATGCTCTCACATGATAGAAAAACAAATATATACTACAAAAAAGTGAATATCAAGATAAAAACCATCATTAAGAAATATGCAATGCAATAACAAGTTAGAAGAAATAATCCTGAATTGAGGAAAACAGAGAGGGAATATTTTGATTAAGTGGATCAAAAGGATATTTTTGAAACAAATTTTTGTAGGGAAAGGAGTTTTTCAAATCCCATTTGAATCATTTCTTAGGAAAGAAAGAAAATCTTACTCAGAAGAAGAAATCAATAGCGTTAATCACATTCCCTGGAGTGGGAATTTCGGTAAAATCGAAAGGGATGAATACTTAATCTTAAATTCCCATTGCGTATTCTTATTAAAGTACTATCGTTTTTTAAAATATGATTTTCACATTTCTAATCATGAAAATAAACGAGTATTGTTAAACAACAAACTTTATTCTTTTATTCATTTATATTTTTGGTTGCTGTTATTTTCCTGTTCATTTCATTTCAGTTATATTAGTGTCCCAGTTTAAAATCACATTAGGGTTATTTTGGTATGAAGCTCATAATTTTGTACCACTGACAGATGACGAGGACTCCACCTGAATCAACACCCCTCTCCAAACTTTCGTACCACACTAGTGAAAGGATGTTTGGACCAGAGGATTTAACTTGCACCAGACTCGCTTACACGACGTCTCTTCAACGGAGTCGGGTTATTTTCCTGTATAGTAGGTATTAAAACAATATTGTTTTAATACCTAAGAAATAAGAACTCAAGGTTTGAGTAAATTTTATGCTTTAGAATTCCCTTAATCAGAAGAAGCCATTCTTTCTTTGTTTCTCTGTCACTGAGTTATTCAGTCTATCTGTTTGTGAACGTGATAACTTAAAAGCGTGTTGAGCTAAATGTATGAAATTTTGCACATGGACTTAAAACAGAAATTGCAGATTTCTATAAAATGTTGAATGAAAATTATTCACAGGAAGTCTATTGCCACACTTTGTAAGGGCTGCTATGGTCTGGTATTAGGACCTCGGCTTGTGAGCTGTAGGGTTTCAGGTTCAACATCCAATTTCACCGAATAATCGTCTTGTAAGGGGATCTGTTTCACGTTAAATCTGTTAGGTTCAAACGTCCAAACGCTAATGGGAGTGGGTGGTACCAGGAGTCCTCGTCATATGATAAGGTCCATCCTGAAATAACCTTGGTGTTGCTTTACAGCAGGATGTTAATATAACTAAACTATATCACATAGTGTGAGTCAGTTGAACAAGATAACTAGGAAACGCAAAAAGATAGATAATTAAAATGTGTTGCCTCATGTTTAATATCTAAAATATGGATTATCAAATTTTGAATCACATATCTAAAACAGTTGAACTTTTTTCAGTCTTCTGTTTATCATGTATGTAAAAGCAAGAATTTATGAATGCATAAAAATAGCAATTATTTGAGGAAGGAGAAGATGAATAATCTGAGTTTAAAAGCTAATTTTTAAAAACATTTTTTTTTTCCATTTCCTCTTTTAGTTACTTTTACTTCCTCATTTTGCAGGAAAAATGCTGTATTAATCAAAAAATTCTTACTCGAAATTCGATGAACTCCACGCCACAAACCTTCCTGTATTTCAAAAACACATTTCTTTGCATAATGTCTGTGAATCTGTAAACCAGACTAAAAAAAACCATAAGATGGTGGATGAAATTTTGTAGTGTGGATTTTGACCTATAAAATTTTGAATAATCAAAGAAATTGCGTCCGTCAAAATCTTCGCTCACAAATGAATCTTGAAAATATAAAGAGCTTGATAGATAAAATTTGATACAAAGTTTTAACACATACGAGGAGTTCTCCAGCTGGATTCAATCTCGCAACCTAAGGGATGCAAGTCCAACGCCCAACCAACAAGGCTATCTAGGCCCTTTAATCTGTCTTGGTCAAAAATTTATCCATGTCGAGAGTAATACTATTGGGGGTATTGGTTCAAACATGATCATTCCCTGATCCAGGTCTGAATTACGATCTGTGGATGAGTGTATGAAATGTATAAATGAAGTCCACGCACGTGTTGTGACGCGTAAGTACCTAACTCGTACTCTTGACCGTAGATGACATTACTGAAAAAACAAGAGACTCGAAATTTGGATTAAATCCCAATGGTTCATTAGTCAGCGGACTTGTTGTTTCAAATAGCAGTTGTCATTGACACAACAAAGGTTTAACATTTAAAATATGGATAGTAAATTTTATATCAAGTATGTCTAAAAATTGACATCATTTATATCTCATGCATGAAATTTCAAAGACTAAAATCAATGAAATTCTACATGTGATTTTGTGAATATAAACACAGTTCGGTCTCAAATCTTGGTAACTATCGATTGACCAAAATGCGCCCAAAATACCTATTCTCACAATGAATTCAATAAAAGTGCTAGAATAGCACTAACGATCTATATTTGATAAATATTATTTTGCCAATTCCAAGCAAAATCAATTGACACCTTACTACAATTTTATGCGGAGGTACTGGGGTTGGCATGAATAAATTTATTCGAAAATATATAAGGAAATTTTAGGTATACCTCAGTCGTTGGTTTTAATTTCATTTACAAGTTTCTTTCATTGATTTTTTCCCTATAAATCTTCCTGGCATAGGGGTAGAGAACCTCCCCAGTGATCTGGGTGTCCCGGATTCGAGTCTTGGTGCGGGCATGGTTGTTTACCCTTGTGTTCTATCTGTGAAAGAGCCTCCACCCGTTAAAAAGTGATTGTGCAAACGAATGTGTGAGTATGCTTCATCTCGATTTGAGCTAGACTTCTGCTTTCGGGTCTCAGGGGTTTTTTACCCTCAAAAGCCGTTGTATCTCCTTCTAGTGTTAACATGGACAAGACATCATCAATATTTTATTTCCTTATTCACTTACATTCTAAATTTAAGATGCCTTTTTATGAGTATATTTTTGAATTTCCTTTAGGATGGATTAATTGCCAATTATAGAATATATGTTTTTTGAATATAACTGCAAAATGTAGAATGTCACTAGTGGTTCCAACTATTATTTCAAGATGTCATTTAATCACATTATTTCTATATATTTTGTTCTACATACGACATTTTGCTTAACAGTAATAAGACTGATCAATGTATATGGAAATTATTATTTCAGTTTTTAGACAAGGAAGTAAGCGTGTTAATAAAAAGTAATATACGATAGTAAAATTAAAATACTTTTCCGAAAAGAGCTATTTTAGTTTAAACGTGAATTAATTCTTTTAAATTTCAAATGTTTAGAGAACTATGAGATTCCCTACGGTGAGATCATTCCATTAATTTAGGAAATTGAAGGAGGAAATTCAATACAGAGGAATTTAACCAGGCGGTATTGATTATCATACACGATAGATTCGTCTTTCGAACTTGTAATACTACCAGCGGGTGACCGAGCTCCGCTCGGAGAAAACAGGTATCGAAGCTAACTCGAAGATTTAAATTTTCAATTGTGATTTATCAAAACAATACATGCCATAAGAAAATTTGTGAAACCATTGGTGAAAAGATAACCGGTTAAAGTGCACCATTGTAAACTATTTTAAACAAAGTTAGAGTTTGGAAAGGGAGCTATTCTATACAAAGGTAAAGTAAAGGTAAGGATTGAAGTGTGTTGAAGTTCAATATTTTTGACAAATTTATTTAGAAAAACCAAACATATATACATACATAAGAAACATATTATAAACCTATAACAGCATAAACATAAAACTTTATTAGTTAGCCATATTGGCTATAGATGGCAACACGTTACCGCTTGAAAATTTAAGTAGCCATAATGGCGAACTAATAAAGTTTGAAAATATCCTATCTGTAACTCCGAACTGCTCGACCGTAGCACTTCAAAACCAGCACCAATCGATTCCTCGTGGCCAAAAACCCCAGACCCCCAAGTTTACCGGAGTTTATTAATTCTGGGGCGATTTTCGACTTGGCAACCATTCCTCGTATTATAGTATTAGATATTCCTGTTTGAGGTGAGAAACTATTGTTCCTCATAAAAACATGAGAAACCGATACCAGATTTCTCCATGAAATGACATATTTATCTTTTAAATATTAAAACAAAAATAAAGAATAATGAAATAGCAATTAAATAAATATAAAAATTTAAGAATAATTTAATGTTGGTAATTTTTCTCTTTTTTGTTTGTTTGTCACTATCATAAATAGTATGGTAACACGATCAGTTTTTCCCTATATTCGCGATCAGGTGGCGACAATGATATGAAACAAAAATTTAATTTAATAGATCGATTGATAGTTAAAATATTCAGCTATTAAATTTGAATAATCGATATTAAGTAATCAATTAAGAAATAATTCAAAACTTTTATGCCTCAGGCATAATTGGTTCCAGAATTCTAATATTACAAATATGAAATAAGTCAAATTCAACTTTTATTATGATCGTAGATTTATTATTAAAAGAATACATAACATTTATATAAATATGGACGTTAGAAAAATTATATAGATATATCCTTACTAAATCTCCGTAGGTACTTTTATAAAGATAAAAAAGATGCATCCCATTTCCGTAAAATTATTTACTTTGTTGAAACTATATGTGTAAAGGATAACTAAAATCCATATGACTTGCAAAATCCCACTTATTTCGAAGAAGTTTCGGTATGGATATGAAACCTTTTAAAGGAAGAGTAAAAATGGCTCTGCTTCTAATATTCTAATAATAAACAGTATCCTCTTTCAAGTTCATGTTAAAATAGTTTAAAAATCTTTTTCAGGCCTTTGAATTGCTGTTATATGTATTCTTTAGCCATTGAAAGTATTTATATTCATCTTAAAAAATTCAGACAGTCGTGTTTGGTCTGGAAGAAGAGCAAAACAATACATAAAAAGTTTTAGAAGTTGCACAACACCATAAAAATAATTTTAAGCCACAGATTTTTTTTTTCTGCATTTCGAAACATTCACTCAGAGCAGTCATTGAGAATTGATCTGAATAACCAACCACTCTAAACTTTTTATTAGTTGTAAAATCTATTTTTCTGAATATTGTAAATAAATTCTGCATTAGTTTTAAATTATTAAAAACAAAAAATAATTAATTAAATTAGTAAATTTTAAAAAAATAATTAAAAAAAATTAAACTAATAATTAAAAAAAACTATAATAGGAATAGCCACATCAAACACTTTTATTTACAATTTTCTATATTTATGTAATTGATTATTTTTATTACTAAAATTCTGCTATCAGCTGCAATTGGTATGATCGATGACACTACATTATTTCGACATTTTCAATATTTAGTTATCATTTAATTAGTTAATTCGATTAAATATTGATTATTTAAAAATAAGTGCTAAGATTATAATTCATTGAGTGTAATTTTTAAATATAATTAAGAATGTGTATGTGTTGGCATTCAAAAGGATAGCCCATTTGACACCTAGATTTACCAAACTTGAGATATATATACTTTGGAATGTAGTAATTATTCCTTTAGCCCAGATAAGCCTGAAACTAAAATTTTCTGAAAATTTTGAAAAAAGTTAAACTAACTGTTAAAATAACTGTCTTTTTATTTTTTCTAATAAAGCTGACACGTTTCTTACTGCAAATCATAAGACTAAATAATCTTAGATAAAGAGGGTATTCTGATATTTTTTTTTATTTCTACTGTCCGAAATATAGGACAGTAGGCTTATCTGAGTTAGAGCGAATGCTGTGAATTAGAAAATAAACGAAATTTTTGTATTTTTCCTTGATAATTAATTTTTACAATTTCTATGAAAGGGATATCACACCCATGTACTGAAGTCTTATCATTGGAAAATGCATGACTGCATGGCCACTTAAATTTACCCCCCCCCTTCTAGGAGTGAAATTTTTCCCAAGTAATCAGCCGGATATTTAAATCTTTTATCGGTGTTTTAAATATAAAGCATTTGATTATTTTACTTTATATACAAGTAAATCTTGCGTTTAGTTTTAGTTTGGAATCAAATCAAATTTTAGAACAAAGATACTTCGAACGATCAATAGTGAGTACAAATTCCTTAGATAAATATGAAACAAAAAAAAATTTAAGAGTGCCATTCAGTAGGTTTTTGTGAATTTCGTACTCAAATTTAATCACTAAAGTAAACGAAATGTCAAATTTGCCGAAAGTTTCAAACTGAAATGCTTGTAGGAATTGTTTATTCAAGGCCATATTTTTATATGAACTATACTAATCTATACTGTCTGGCAATTTAAAAGAAACTGTTCTAAAGTAAAGGCTTATTCTAAATTTTTGATGCATGTGTAGAAGTTATAGATTTATTTCAATGGTAGCCGCCTGAATAATTTAACAGTTTAAAGCTATCTTGACATTTTTATCGCTTGCTTTTTTTCTACTTTTTTTTCTCTTCTGAACGACTTTTATGAATTATGAAACAAAGTGAAAGAACTTTTTAAAACAAAAGCTAACTTCTTTCCCTATATGACCATTCCCTATATATCTGTATCGGATTAAATTTATTTAAATGTAAAGTAATCGAAATAAGATCTGAATAATAGTAGTCACCCTGTGTAGTGAACAAGGAATAAATTGTTTATTGGTTGTGCTGATTAAACTGGTGGTAAAAAAGTGGTCCCGTACTTAAATATGTACAAAACTTGCCGTTTATAGTGATCAGCAATTAATTTGTAATGTGTATCCAAAAATTAAACGAGATTCAACGAAACAATTGTCCACATTACTGCAGTAAAGCTTTGGCAACACTATTAAAAACCATCTGACATTTGGTAGTCTAGAATTAACAAAAATGGAGCGTTACATGATGGAACAAAATGCTAAAGCAAGATTTGAATTAAATAAAAAAAAAACTGATATTTTTCTTTAAATTGTTACCGTTTTATTGAATCGTAAAATACACATGATAGGGTTACGTATGGAATAACACATATGGATTCCATGTCTTTGCTTGCCTTTGTTGAAATTTTCCATAACCATTTTACAATAATGTGGCTGAATTTCATTGATGCAACTTCGAATTTTTCCCTGAAATGCACATATGCATGCAGCTTTATTGGTATAGAAGTTTCACTTCAAAAACCTCCATAAAAAGAAATTTGATGCTGTTAAAATCACACTATCTAGAGGACCAATTCCTAAATTTTGAATTGTGGCATCTAGATTTCTATTATCTCTTAAATATTATTCAACAATGTAAACACGTTACTTTCTGGTATAACGCTTCGTTTTTACTAATTCATAACTAACAAATATCAAATATTTTTAATAAGGCTGTCAACATTTTATTGCATGAATGGTGACACATTCAAATCTTGCGTTAATTCCGGAACACCCTTTAATATTCAATTCAGATTGCCTGATTGAAAAATTTGAGGCTGGCAGTAAAGGTCAAGACTTGTGTATGATTCACTTTTTAGACCCCTTCCCCTCCTTCCAAAAAGCGATTTCCTCTAGATTATTACCTTCATTGAATCAGCTGTCTTTTCCTGCCCTCTATAATTTTCTTACTCCTTCCATTCAATGAATTAAGTACTCAGGCAAGCGATTATCAATTTCACTATGAGCAAACATCTCACATTTATTGATGAGATATTCTGAAAGATCATGATCAGTTTTCCAAATTAAACGAGCTAAGGGCTGCGGGTAGGCTGAAAACTTAATTCGTTTCTGAAATGTCACAGGGGTACCGAATCTGTAAACCGGAAAAATGACATTTGATTCGTAAACGAAAGCAACGGGAAAATACGTTCACAGTGGGTTTTCTTTAATTGAGAGAATAGATCGAACGTTCAAGTGCAATACTTCTTCGTCAAACCAAATAACTTTAAAATATTTACTATAACGAACTGAATCATTTGATAAATTTAATCAACATGAACAGTTTATCCAATTAATGATTAATAAAAGCAATATACTAGTCTGGATAGTTTTTCCCCAAGAAATTGTTAAATATATTAAATATTTTTGTTATTAATTTAAATGAAAAACACAAATAATGTTCTATGAGACATTTTTTCTAGTTTTTGTTTTCTACTTCAACTTCTAAAGAATATTATTTTTTTAAGGTATCCGACTATGCTAAAAACGCTGGGTATTCACCACTTTGACGAATTTTTTAAAACTGTTTCGCTTTTTTTAAATTATTTCTCGTAGTTCAGACTCTTCTCTTTCCAAAACAATTTATCTGTTTTAGGAAAAGAAACGCCAAAAGAGGGGCACACATTTTTTCAGCTAAAAATTGTTTTTAATTTCAATTTTCCAGACTTTAATTTTCATTAAAAAAACCCGCTAATATGATATCTCAAAAACTAATATATTTAGATAAAAATTTCAGCTCCTGTTTTCAATGATATTGTCACTGAAATGAACCAAAAGTTTTATTGTTGGTGAAATACTTTTTCATATATAAGTGTTTTTAGAAAAATTAAGTTATCAAATAATGAAAAAAAGACATATGCGTATATTTCCCCCGTAACTTTGCATCTCAAGATTTTACTTAGATTTTAGTTCATTTCATTCATCATTGTATTCTATAACTTGTGTGTTAAGAAAATTAAAATTGAAGCATGACAGTTTTGTGTAGAGTGCTAACCGTTTTGGTTAAATTTCATTAAAATTCACTAAAAATTTTCCTATTTCTCAAAATACGTTTTAATTTCAAATTATTTTGTAATATTTATAGTATTTTGTATTATAATTGACAATGTATCTAAAAATCATAGTTTTAATTAGCTTTTAAAGAATCCAATTTTTCAAAAAATTTCCTTTGAATGTACTCGGATACCTTAAATTATTTTGGTCATACCTATTGTTCGAATTGTAGAAATTAAAAACAAAAAGATAAGTATAAGTGGTGAACAATATATCAGTAAAAATATTTGATAAATCGCTTAATAGTGTGAGTTTTTCCTACTAGCTGATAAAAAAAATTCTATCAAAAGAATTTTCCAATATAATTATTTCCAACATTATATAATGACTCTAAAAAGACATATTGTAGGAAAATGAAAAAAATTAAATGAAAATTAAATATCTATAAAAGTAAACCATAGCATGCTATAAAATGTTTGTAAATTAATTTGTGTTGAAAATTCATAAATCATTATAACATTCAAATCCATGGGTTCGAAGCGTTTTGAATAAACGAAAGTTAAATTTTGCAACAACGCAATATCAGTTTTGGGCAAAAGTGAATAAATTTTATTTATAAATAAATGATAAAAATGACACTTTCACCAACACTCACATTTTACTCTTCTGCACCACACAAACAGGGAAATGTTAGTTGAGGATATTTGCTGGTATTCTAAAGGCCTTATCACACGGTGAAATTTCGTCAGCACTTTTCAGTTTCTCCCCTCAAAAACCGGTCAAGCAAGTTTCATAATCAACAACTTTAACCAGTTCGAAAATGTCGTCGGAAATATTGTCCGCAAACGAAATTCAACCAATCATGTGAAACTTTGAAGTGACGTCACTTTCACTATCGTTTGCTGACGGAAAGTGCCGAAGATATTTCGCCGTGTGATAAGGCCTTTATGTCAACATTATGGACATGAATTTCAGTAGTGATGATCTGTTTTTAATTTTAAAAATATTTCTGTTAAGAAATATTTAATTGTAATAATCAAAACCGATTAATAGAAATACATTTCTTCGTAAAAACTTTTTCTAAATTACTTATACAGTGCGATCACTAGGTCATTTTTGTCAAATGCTATGGTGTTAAATTTTAATTTGTACAATATATCTACATTCTCATTATTATAATCATAAATGTTTTTCTCCCCTAAAACCAAGAGTAACATTTCTTAAAGATATAAAATAATTATATAAATTTAAATTTCAAATACATTTTGTTATTAAAACGACTATAAATTGAATCCCATAACATTTGTTAATAGAAAGACAACCTCACAATAAATTAATTAATTATACATGTTAAAAATGCGGTAAAAAATAATTTGAAAAAAAATTTGCAAACAATTATCCTTGATTTTTTGTTGCATTAATCTGAAGCGTAAAATTAATTTTTTTATGATCAAGAAAATTAAAATCAATTATAGTTCAAACTTTCTGGATGTTTAATCACAAAAGGATTAATTTTAAAACTGTTTTTTTTTTCTGTGCCCGATCTATTATCTATCAAAGTAGAAACTGTGTTTAAATTATTGATTAGATCTTGAAACAATTTAAATTTGTTTGTCTACACAAAAATTGAATTTTCATATTTATCTTTATTAATTAATATATATATTGAAATAATCTATATGGAATTGAATTGTTCGAATGTTATAAAATTAAATTATTCATTCATTATCATATTAATCTTCTGAACTTTAGGATTTTTCCTTATTTATTTATATGAGAAAGCTCTTTTAATTGGTTTAATACCTTAGAAACTCAAGTATTATTGTAAAATGCTTCAGATAGGCGACTTTTTAATTATTAAAGTCATTACTGCGCATTTCAGATGCCCTGGAAACTTTTTCCTTTTTATTCGGCGTTACAGTTCCAGAATCACCAAAATAAACCTTTTTTCTTGAAGCTGGGTTTTTATTTTAACCAGCGAGTCGGAATTTAAAATGAAGCATTCTAATTGCAAAAAATTTTTGAATTAGAATGTTTGTTAAATAAACAGATTTAACAAACATTCTAATTGCTTTTCTGCGTGTTTTTGATCTGTGAACATCATCAATTCTTTGGTGTGGAAAAAAGAGAAACTGGTAGCGTTGCTCATATTATTTATAAATGCGATGTGATTCTATTCTAAAAATTTTACCCTAACTATAATTTTAAAATTGATAATAATCTTGAAAAAATTATTTTTACATAAATTGAATTTTAATAAAATTTAGAACTCCTGTTCAACATTTTAATAAAAGAAATGAGAAATTAATGATTAATCAGCAAATTGATTTTAATATTATGATAATTTGTTTTAAATATGAAACCTTATCATTTTTCCCCTTTTAACGGTATATTTTTAATTCATGATATGACATTGATTCCCCAAGGCATATTATTTGATTCAGAAATGCAAATTCATTTTATAACATGCAACATCTGCGGTTCAGTTTTAAAAAGTTTTAATATTTATAACAACCTGAAATGGATATATGCTCATATCCATGAATTTAGATCCACCAGAAGATCAGTTTTGCAGGATTAAAGATACTGATAACCATAAAACTATTCTACTACATAGAAGTGGTGTTCAATTGAAAATTTATGAAACGAAACTGTGGGTAAAAATGAAAACTTTATTCAAAGTATACACCACGGGACTGAATACAACAACCCCATTGATTAACGAGGCGAAGAATAACTTGCCAGTTCCTCGTGTGTGACCCTGGAGGCATGTGGCAGAGCGTTACCATGGACTTGAACTGTACACTGCCATGATTAACCTAGGTCTTTTGTTCTTGATGGACCTGCATAGTCTTTGGAGTGTCTTACAGTACACATTGGAGTTAATGGTTCTTTTGTGCTCTTTGAATTCTTCATCATTATTAATTGATTCAATAGTTAATTGAACGGCGATTTTTATAAAAGCCTCTTCTTCCTCCTGTGCATACGGGTGCGCACGCATGCTCCGATCTACGCCGGGGACTCCAATCGCATCCCTAGATGTCTCGCTACGTTCTCCCTTAGAGGTACAGGCCAATAGTTAAACAACTAAGTTGCCACATACCTTTTCATCTGAACACCCTTGTATTTAGATATTAAATGTCATGTGATATTACGTTTAACAATCTGAAAAGAGCACTTATATCTTTCCTAATATTATAAATGTACAATAAAACCACTCCTTCCAAAATTCATACGGATGAGAGCGGCTACGGTATCGGAGAAGTTTTGGTTCAAATGCAAGATGAAATCGAAAAAGTCATGGCATATGCGTCCAGAACATTGACGAAAGCAGAAAAAAATACTCTACCAGTGAAAGAGAATGTCATGCCGTCTCTTTGAGTGCTATCAACTTCCAGTGATTTCTTGACCCATCAACAAATTTCATTCATATCTTTTTGGGAGGTACTTCACTATTGTTACCGATCATCATTCACTCTGCTGGTTTATGAATCTCAAGAATCCTTCTGGAAGACACTTCGACTTCAAGAACATGACTTTTCTATAACATACAATACTGGCAGGAAACTTACGACGCTGACACACTCTCTAGAAATCAAGTCGATGAAATATGCCAGATGAGTTTATTGCAGCAGCTACTGATATGAACTTAGCCATCGAACAGAAAAAGGATTGAAATCTCACAAAAATAATACTTTCTCACCACACCATCTACCATCAAGAACGAATTTGAAATAAAAGATGGAATTTTATACAAAAAGAATTTTGATCCGTCAGGAAAAAAATGATTACCAGTCAATCCAAAACACTTAAGTACGGACATTTCCATGACGCTTCTACAGCCGGACTTCTTGGTTTTACAAAGACATATGAAAGAATCCGAAAGAGATTTTACTGGCCCGAGGATGTACCGTAACATCGTTCAACATGTAACACATTGCCATGAGTGTCAAAGAAGAAAATCTATTCCTGAACGTCCTCTACATATCTTCCAAAGTTTGATATCCATCCTACCAGTTATGGCACCCTTTCATCGTTTTGAAATCGATCTTGGACGATTTCCGAAATCTACCAGTGGAAACAAATAGATCGTCGTCTGTACAGATTACCTGACAATTTGTGCAGTAACAAAGTCGTTGCAAACACATAAAGCCAAAGAAGTGGCTAAGTTTTTGCTTGAAGAAGTTCTATTGAAACATGGAGCTCCTCAAGGTATTATTACTTATCGGGGACGGTCTTCCAATCGAAGCTAGTTTCATCACTTATTGAACAGTGTAACTTCAACCATCGCAAGATGACAGCGTATCTCCTATAAACAAATGGATTAACAGAACGCTTTAATAAAATGCTAGATGATATGTTATCCATAAATGTTGATCCTGACATAAAAATTTGGATGAAATCTTACCAATCGTAACGTTTGCGAATAATACTACTAAGCAAGAAACCACTGGTTGTGCACTTTTCTATTTATTGCTTGAACGGGAAGTAGGGACAACGCTGGACACAATGTTATCATTCTGTCCTGATGACGTGGATGATAGTTATATTTCAAGGATGATTTTTAGACCCCAAGAATTAAGACAATTGGCCAGACTCTGCAATTGGAATTTGGAATCTGAAGACAAAAATTGCAGACGTTATGACTCTAAGCATCGAATGGCACTATGATATCTCGTGTGGGTTTATATCCCAGTTCAAAAAGTCGGTCTCTCCGAAAAGTTTTTGAGAAAGTATTTTGGCCTATATTAAGTACGTCGCCGTTTATCAGATGTGACTTATGAAGTTCAAGACTTTGATTCTTCCTCTCGAAGAAAAATGCAATACGATACAGTGCATGTTTTGAGCATGAAGCCTTATTATGATCCAGACGTACAAACTCTAAATGATGATGAACAAGAACAAGAAGATGCTATTGGGTAGAAAGAAAACTTATACACTGGACCATGACACGTACGAGAATGAAAGCTCTTTACGCAGCTTGATTTTTTTTTCAGTGTGTCGCTGTTTTTGTAAGAGGGGGTCAAGTCGCGAGAAGGAAGATCTGTACGTAGTTAGCATGGCTGAGAGGTAAAGTACGAGTTTGCGAAGCACAAAGTTGGGTGTTCGAATCCCAGCCAAGCGACATTATATCAAAAGTTAGGATTTAATTTAAATTTATAATAACTATTCATTTATTAATGTTCTAGAGGCTTCTAGAATTTTCCGTGAACTTCCTTATAATTCCTGAGTAATCTATAAAGGTATAAATTCGGAGTTCCACAAGCAGTGAGAGCAGTTCTTTTCTTGCATGTTGCGAATTACTTCAAGCTAATGAACTTGCTATAGTATTGCTTTATGACTTACTATTCTTTGTATCTTCATGATAATATACTTCCGTAATTAAATTTATAATGTATTTGATTTAAACCAATATTGCTGCTCTCATTGAAAAATCCTATCTAAAAATGCTGCAATTTTTATTCTAGAGTGATATTTAACCTATAAGATAAATTTTATGCATTTATTGCATAAATGATGCATTCCGATCCGAAGTCTTCTGAAACATAAAACTGGTGATCAGTGAAGCTATTGTAATCCATATACCCTCCCACAAACATAACAATCCCGAAATTTCGGGGTATAATGCATAAGCTCATTTATCAAGCCTATCTTTTGACAGTTTTAAAACCTGTAATAGTTACGTATTCTGCTTGTCGTTATCTGATGCTTGTATAGTGAAAGAGTATACAATGTTTACTATTATTTCATAATGATTCAGCTCAAGATTGATCTAAATTCTTTCTTTCATAATTCTTTATATCTAGAAACAGTACAGGAATCTAGAAATTTTTAATTTTTCAAATTTTATTTGAAGAGAGTATAATAGTTAGCCTATTACCTCTCGTATTATTTAATTATAGCGCAATTAACATATGGTTAAATTAGTCATGAGTTAACTGGTTATTTCTTACTTCAGACATCAAATTGCTGGTTAACAGTTTGCCAAGCAGAAGAAAAATTTAATTTCAAAAATTCTGAATATTATTTATAAATAACTACACTGATGGAAAAAAAATCCCAACACTAGGAAGGAGCTGTGCTAGATAAACGAAATTTGGTAGGCGTGTTTATACATCTGAAAGATGACGTCGATTCAAATTTCGAGCTACGCGCGTAAGTGTGACACTAGTAGCGACACTATGAACATGCAAATGAGGTTTGTTTTAAATAAGCGCTGCAAGGTTCGTGATCGTTATTTACAGTTGAGATTTGACGTAGGGGGTTAATGTTAGTCAAGGATGCCTCTGAGAAGACGAAGAAGCCATTATCAACAGATCACTGAGTTTGAACGAGGTCGTGTTGTAGGGCTACGAGAAGGTGGGTTTTCTTTCCGCGATATTGCTGAAAGACTTGGCAGGAATGTATCCACTGTGCATGAGTATTGGCGGAAGTGGTCAAGGGAAGGTACTGCCTCAAGAAGACCAGGTTCCTGGCGGCCACGTGGTAGTACTAAGAGGGAAGACCGTCGTATTCGGCGTATGGCTGTGACTAATCGTACTGCGTCTGCAGCTGAAATTCGAGCTGCAGTTAGCACCACAGTGACACAACGAACTGTTACAAATCGGTTACTTCAAGGACAGCTCCGATCCAGACGCCCTGTACAGTGCATTCCACTGACTCCAAATCACTGCCGTTTGCGATGTGAGTGGTGTCAAGCTAGAGCTCATTGGTGGACGGAGTGGAGATCTGTTGTGTTTTCTGATGAAATCTGGTTCTGCTTTGGTCGCAGTGATAAACGTTTGTTGGTTAGAAGAAGGCCAGGTGAACACCTGCTAGTGCCCTGTCTGCGGCCTAGACACACAGGGCTTACTCCTGGAGTTATGGTTTGGGGAGCAATTTCGTATGACAGCAGGAGCACTCTCGTGGTTATCCCACGCACCCTGACTGCAAATTTGTATGTCAGTCTAGTGATACAACCTGTTGTGCTGCCATTCATGAACAGCATTAAAGGATGTGTTTTCCAGCAGGATAACGCTCGCCCTCATACCGCTGGTGTAACCCAAAATACTCTACAGATTGCCGACATGTTGCCTTGGCCTGCTAGATCACCAGATCTTTCTCCAATCGAGCACGTATGGGACATCATTGGACGACAACTCCAGCGTCATCCACAACCAGCATTAACCATCCCTGCATTGACCGCCCAAGTGCAACAGGCATGGAGCACCATCCCACAAACTGATATGCGACACCTGTACGACACAATGCATGCACGTTTGCATGCTTGCATTCAAAATTCTGACGGTTACACCGGTTACTAATCTACCAACATTTCACATTTGAAATGGCACTTCTCGCCAATGGCTCTACCTGTGATCTTGAAACTTTAATCAATTAAATATGTTGCCTAGACAAATATATTCCTAAAATTTCATTACTGTACAATAATTTTTTCTTGGTGTTGGGATTTTTTTCCATCAGTGTATTTACAAAGAATTAAAGTATAACAAGTAATTCCATAGAAATTAATTTCGTTTAAACAATTAAAAAAACTAAACTAACTTAATAGTTGCTATCAGTTTGTATTAGTATTGCTGAAGTCCGATCTAAATTTTTTAATCATTCTTGTCAACTTGAAAATTATGATTTTTCAAGACGTTATTTCAATTTTTTATAAAAGTTTGACTATTATTTCTAGCATCGTGTTAATTTACTGCAACTAAGACATTGTTGGTGACACATGAGCTAACTAGTGATCTATTAATTGTGAGATTAATTTTTTGGTTAACAATACGCTGTAAAGAATTAGCATTTTATTTCAAATTCTGAATATAATTAGAAATATCAATCTGCAAAGAGTTAAAATAAATATAATTATAACGAGTAATTTCCTTTAAGTATAAAAGCGTGAATACACTCAATAACCGAAACTCTACTTTTAAATGTAAAAATATCAGAAACCACTTTTTAAGATGTTTAAACATCAGACCACTGGGACGATAAATATTTGTTATATTTGCTAGCATTTTTTTCCTTCCATTTGAGTGGTTAGTAAATGCTTGCATTTTAATATTAAAAAAACAATACTTTGAAACGAATGAAAACTTGATAAAAAATGCGTATTAAAATAAAATAGAAATTTCAAATATCTGTGGCAAATTTATTAGAAGAGGATATTAATTTTAATGAGTATAGTTTTTAAAAATAATTATTAGAGAAATAAATACTGCCCAGTCATTGTAATTGTAAAGTTTCGAATTTTAAAATGCATAAAAATATTTCTTCTGGAATATTCTACGCTGAAGCTTTAATTTTTAATTGAAGTTGGTTAATTTCTAATTGAATTTTAATAATTTTTTTCAACTTTGAAAAACCAACAATATTCTTGTTTTAAATAATAAGTATGGAAAATAAATGTGAATATTAAATATGAGGTTTTGAATTCAGTATAGTTATTTTAGCAGGAAGTGCAGAACATGCATATATAAATCTATTGCAACAATACATACTTATATGAAGATAGAATGAAAAACAGCTTCGAAATATATTAAGAAACAAGAAAAGCAATTGAAATATTAATGAAAAATGCAAATGATTTAAAATCTTCTTGGGAGTTTATACTTTTTAAATTAATTATTAATTTTAATCAAAAATATAAATTGACACAAATAAATAGCAGAAGGAATAAAAGAAGTATTAAAACACACCCCCCCCCAATTTCATGGAATATAGAAAATAGATAAATTTGACGAAAGTTTAGAAAGAAGAAAGAGTAAATGAAATAACATTTTGATTTAAAATAAATTAGAATGCTTTGTTTTTTAAAAGTTTATTAAAACTAAACAAAATTTGAATCTGATGCCGATAAAGAAGAAAAATTGGAAAAAAATCTTTTGTTATTATCATGTGAGAACAAGCTATTGTTTTGGCTTTGGATTTTTGAAACCTGAAAGAGAGATAGAAAACTGGCGCTTTTGAAGCATCAATTTTTCGCTACTAAGGTTATTAGAAAATGATGAAAAAGCTTGCTACATTTAGCCACTTATCGTCAACTAAAAGTTACAATTTGGCGTGACTGTCCAGCATGTACTCGATTCTTCCATCAGGTCAATAAAAGGCAGAACAGTAAGAAGCTATCACCAGAAAAAGCATAGAGAAGAGAATGGGAACAAACGAGAAACAGCGAAGTAAGGTGTCGAATATACAATTTTTAATTTTTCTATTTCGGAAAAAAGGTTTTTTATTTCAAACGGTTTAGAAGGAATAAAAAAGATTGTTTTCTTAAAAGTTAATGATTGCGAAATATGATATTCAAGTAATCATTCTAAACTAGCTTGAAGCCGATTTCCGTTTTAAAAAAATTTTGGTTTCTTATATATATTATATAAGATATCATTTCTTATATATATTTTCTTATAATATTTTGAGCTCGAATGATTTTGAAATGAGAGAAAAAGCATTGTTTTTTAAAAAATTGATTCATACGTAATAGTTGACTCGATATTTAAAACCAGTTAAAATCGGTTTTTCAAGAAAAAAATTCTGGCTTTGCTAAAAAATTAGAACTCGATTGCTTTTCAGTTGGACAAAAACCCCCGCTCTTCAAACAGTTGGTAAGGACCGTAATTGCCTCGTCGTATAAGTGGGTTTGGTGCACTATAAGTCGGTCGGGGTCATACTTTATTCCATTCGTGTGTTCTGAAAGTTTAGAAAGGCGTTTGCCAGATTTGATATCATCCTCGTCATCTGACATCAGGTTCGAAATCACGATGCCTGTCCCAAAATATCCGTAGTGTTGCTTTGAAACGGAGGGAATTAATATATAACTAAACAAAGAGTTTAGTTATGTAACTAATATAAAATGTAATGTGACTAGACTAAACTAAACTAAACTAAATTTTGGTGAATATGATATATGAGTGATGAGAGAACATAACATTTTTTTGTCGGTTTGATAACATGTAACTTGAAAAACAAAATTCTCTCACAGGAGAGAATCGATCAAGTAGATTTATTATTATTTTTTTATTTATTCCAGTTAATTCTTGTTTAAAAATCAATAATTTTCATTCAATTAAAAAAAGGTAAGTAATATCCATAAATTACCAATTTAATTGCATTTTTGTAAAAATTTAACGTTTTAAACGCGACTCTAATATCACACTTTTACCTTATACCACATATCCAGACATTTTTAAATCCGTATTTTCAAAGAAGTATTTCCCCTCTAGCGGTAAACGTGAGAATTATGGATTTCCATTTTTCAGCTCAGGGCAAACTGCTCACAATGTTATTCCACTTTTTTTTCGTTCAGATACGTCTTGAGAAGACCGCGTTAGCACTAAAAGTGATGAACTAGAAAGTGAAAAAGAGTAGTTTTGTCAATATCAGATCTCTGTTCCGAGAAATAGTTTTGTACCAGGGAGAAAATTTCATTTCTATCTGATTTTGGATATTTGACGGAAGTGAAATTTCATGTTGAGCAAAAATTGAGTTTCTTTTTTGTATTTACTTTAGCAAATGATACATGGTTAACTATCCAAAACTGTTAGACTGCGATATTAACTGTCTGTTATACAAAAAAAAATTAGTTTAATTCTGCACAGACGATTTATTTAAAAGTTTCAGTTTGACTTATGATGAAAAATTGAAGAGAAATCATCAAAATCTCTTCAAAAACTAATAAATCTGTCAACTTGTATGTTTTATAGTTTTCATTTGCCTTCATTTCTTGATTTTCATTCTTATACGACATGAATTCTCCGTCTATGAATTTATGCTATGCTTTGAGTTCATTTCTTCTTTTCTCAACAATAAATTATGATTCAAATATTTAGAAGAAAAAAAAAACTTTCTGATCATTCTGTTATGGATAATTGATATTCGAAAGTTCTTATAAAGACCAAAGTTTTACTGAGAAATAAGGAAAATATATTCATGCATTTACATCAGAATCCTCCAAAGATGACATATGTGAAAAAGAGATTTTCTCCATTTATCAGTTTATTTATCTTTTTAACCCTTAACTGGGGAAGCGCGGTCTGTAAGACACCTATCTATAAACTTCAGATCATTTCTATTCTATTTTTAGCTCAATGGATTTACTCTGTAGCTTCCTCTTTTGTGACCTTCAATACACGTGCACTTTTTCAACCTGTTTCAGCGGATGCTTTAAAAAAATAATTAAGTTATTTCTTTGAGCGTGGCCACTAAGACAGCCCCATCCTGCTAGTGTTTCAGTGATAAACAAGACTTAACAGAAGGCGCTAAAACTTGGACCCCGAAATATCACCCAATTTACTGATTCTTTTACTTCAAAATAACTCGAGTGTTTCCATCATTCATTTTCATAATGCCAGTGTTTTCATTCATTTTCATAATACCAATGTTTTCATCGAAGATGAAAACACTGGTATTCGGCCACATTGGCGATTTCTTTTTAAAAAGTGTTAGATCTTGTCGTTCATACTTCTCTCTTTCCAAAACAGCTTTTTTTTTCTTTGAAAAAGAAGGTCTCACCTATTATACAGAGAAAAATTCGGGAAAATATATATTTCAGCTAAAATGTGTCTTTCACTTCCATTTTAATTTTCATAAAAATTATCCACCATTAACATGATACCCGAAAAACTAATAGAGGTATTGACATAAAAATTGCAGCGTGTGTTTTAAATAATAAGGGCAATGAAATGAACCAAGAGTTTGATTGTTGGTGAAATGCTTTTTCATTTACAGGCATTTTTAGAAAAATCAAGTAGTGAATTTATGGGAAAAATGGATCTATACGTATATTTTTCCCCATAACTTCTTTGCATCCCCAAATGATTCTGAGATTTTGGTTCATTTCATTCATCATTATATTCTATAACTTGTGTACAAAGAAAAATACAATTGTTGCTTTATATTTTTGTATAGAATGTTAACTGTTTAGGTTAAATTTCACTAAAATTTACCACAAATTTACCTATTTCTCAAAATATGATATATTCTCAAATAATGTTTTTGTATTTACAGTGTTTATAATTGATAATACATCTAAAAATCAAAAGTAGTTTTTAAAAAATCAAATTTTTCAAAATTTTCCCTTCGGACGTAGGCGGTTACCTTAGTGATAAGGATAATTGTACAGGAGAGTTTTTAGATGAAAATTCGCCTTCAACTGATTCTGGTATGTTTGTTCAAACATAATTAATTTTTCTAGTGATAATGTATTAAAAAATTTATTAAATATATTAATATATCAAGATATACATACAAACATATATAGGTTGTTTATAGGTTGACTTTTATACTAATTTAAAATGTCATAGAAAACCATGCCATGAAAGTTTTACCAGCCGATAAAAAAGCTGTAGTTTTATCATTGTCATATTTTTTTTAATTTTTTCATATAGTTGAATTTTACATTATATTGTTTTAAGTATAATGTTTTTAATATTAAGTATCAAGTGATATGTTTTTTAAGAATATCATTTATTCCGACATAATTTAAGAATAAAATGTATGCTCCAATACATTTAATTTTTTCAATCATAATATGTTTTGAAGAATTTCTAAAACATATCTATGTATCATGAAAAATATCTGTAAAAGATATTGAATTTTTCATACTGATACATTCATTAGAATGTTTGAGTGTGAATGAATTGCGGTCTTGTAGACTGCACCTCCCCAGTTAAGTCACAAAATATCACCTCCCCCGTTAAGGGTTAACTTAATCTATGTTGTTCGCTGTTAAATGAATGTGTTTATATATTTGTAATCCTTAGCAGTTGGTTCCAGGTAAATAAGATAGTTTTAAAGATAATCTAATGTGTATTGAGCAATGATGTCTTGCATTGGCGATAAATGCGGCAATCTGTGGCGACTTGGCAATAAATTTGACATCAGAATTGAAAGTTTCTGAAACAGCTTTAATTTTGCTCATATATTTATAAAGAGCGAATATAGGGTAATCTTTCTCGAATGTTTAACCCTCAGCACTCTGATAACTCATCTCAGACTCCATTTAAAGTGGTGCATCATTTTATTGCTTTATTTATTTATTTTTTTAATTTTAATTGTTAAAAATCCCTATAGGATTGTAAAAAGGCGTAGATTAATTTTTCGGGGAAACTCGGGTATTATAAAATAATTGTATATTAATTTATATTTTGGAGCAATGAATGTGCCCTTGTATTAATTGAGTAAATATTCTTTGAATTACTTTTCAGTGTACAAAGGGTAATGTCCTGTAGGGGAGTTACAAAAGCGCACACACAAAACAGACAGAACCTACAGGCAAAAGTGATTGTGAAGAATTATTCAGTTGAGTTTTGCCCATACAAATAATGGAATGGTACTTTTCAAACAGTTATCTTTTATGATTTTGAACTATTGGAGTCATTTAATAATAATTCACTGCATGTGTGCTCGTGAGCTCTGAAAACGCTGATTTGTATATGTTTCATCTGTTTTGGTCGCTTGCATTATTCCGTTTTTGAGTTTATTGAACTTTTCAACCGCACAGAACGGATTATCTGTACTAATATTATAACCGAAATCACTCTAACCATACGCATATGATGAGTAAAATCAATGCGGAACCAAATAATGGGTAGATTCGTATTATCTAAGCTATTCCTAAATAATGACTAAAATTTGAAAAGATATTTCATTGATAGCAAAATGTAAAACAAAGGAATATCGCTTTATTTAAAATAAGTAGATCCACCTAATTTATTATCTCCCATTTAAACAGTTCAGACCTAATTCAATGTTTTGCTTTCGATTTTACGTTTGCTATTGGAAAGTATTAGGTTGGTGCATATGAAATGTCGGATTCTTAAGTGATTGTATAAAACTGCATATCTTTCTTCAAAAGCTGTTTATTCAATCAAAGTATGCTCCATTCGCTTCAATACACTTCTCCCAACGAGATTTTAAAGCGTAGATGCCTGTCTTAAAAAAATTTTGGTCTTTAGAATTAATAAACTCTGATATCGAGTTTTTTAGACTGTCTTCATTTTCATAGTGTTTGCCCCTTAAAAACAGCTCTAAATGCTTGAAAAAATGAAAATCGGTCGGCGAGAGATCCAGTGAATATGGTAGATGCTGCAAAACTTCATATTCCAGTTCGTTCCAGCTTATTTCGCTCTGTCAATGCGTGCGGTACCCACTTGTCCATCTTCTTAACCTTGCCAATCTCAGAAAGGTGTCTCAATATCGTTGTATGGTCAACTTTCATCCTGATAGCAAGTTCCCTCGTGAATACGGCTGGATCCGCTTCCACTAGAGCCTTCAGGTCATCATTCTTCACAGACGTTTTGGGTCTTCCGCGCGGCTCATTTTGCAGTGAAAAATCGTCGAAATTTTTCGAACCAACGCTGCACTTTCCGATCGTTAACCGTATTCTCCCCAAACGCTTGGTTTATGTTGCGTGCAGCTTTTGCAGCACTATTACCAAGTTTGTACGCATATAAGAAAATGACGCGAATGTCGGCAGAATTCATATCGGCAATAAACTCAAAAGAAATAACAAAAGAGAAGACCTTCGAGAAAACCTATTTTGCTGAAATGAGTCTCTGGCAGTGGACAATACGACTATGAATGAGGTTATGCCAACGACAAAAGTATAACGAAAACAGGGAGACAAACGTCCGCATGTAAAGAGAATCCGACATTTCATACGCACCAACCTAATAGTATTGCTTTGTTACTTGAATTAGATTTATTAGCAGAAATAAAGCTTAAATAGAAACTTTCATCGCAACATTTTACTAATATACTGAAATCTGTATAATGTGAGGAATTTAGTTGTCAATAGTGTAAGATGTTAATAAAAACATTTTTAATAAATTGGAATTTCAGCACATTTTAAAATCATTTTTATTTTTACTAAATAAATAGATAATTTATTTCGTGTGTTTTTAATATTAATTTTAGCCTTTTCTTCTGTTTGAATTTTGGTTTTGGTCCATATTTCTAATAAAATCTATTTTTTAAACACATTTTTTTAAATGTTAAATTGTTAAAGGAAAAAATAATACACGTGGAGACATTTTTATTTGGGAATTCCAATATAAACTTTTAAAATACGGATGTTTTTTTGAACTGAGAGTGTTGAGTGACTCTGTAGCTCGAACTATCAGCCACAAAACCATCAAATTTTGCAAAGGAACTATTGACAACATGCGAAAAATGAGTAATCGGGGAAAAAACCCCATTTAGTTCGAAAAGTTCCCGATTGGGGAAATGTGGCTATTTCGATCTAAATTTTAAGTGTAACAGTATGATAAAATTTTAAAAAGCTATAATAAATATATAAATGAATAACAAAGAATTATTTTTTTCCACAAATGTGCTATATTATAAAAAATAACTTCTCTAAAAAGAGGAGAAAAAAAGAGGAGATTCTATTCAACTTCCTTTTTATTCTTTGTTTTTATTTTGTACAATCGCTTTCCCGAAAAAGATATCGGCTATTTCAAATTGACACCATTTCCTTGACCTAAGCATTACATTCTGTACACCGTATTCTCTATAACTGCATACAACTTCAGGAGGTATGTTCATAACAATCCGTATTATGTTTTCCTTTAAAACTGCTAAATTTTAGACTCCCTCAATATAAAACCTCCATTTTAAATACCTCCATAGAAAAAACCCTCATGGAGTTAGATACGGAGATCGAGGTGATCATGCAACATGAAAAAAGCACCTAACGACTCTTTCTGCGCTAAAGTGATGCCGCATCAGTTCATTGTTATACGGATGTAGCAATATGTGATGGCGCTCCATCCTGCATAAAGACAATTTTATCTTTTATCAATCTTATGCTTTGCTGAAGTTGTGGGATAACAACACTACTCGGCATATCAGGATATCGTTGAGTGTGTACGAAACAGGTCTGTGGTCTTGCTTGGAAAAGTCTCAAAAGTAGTATGACCCGTTGATAAAATTCTGCTCAAAAACCTCACCAAACAACTACTTTTTGAAAATGAAGGTGAAACCACACCAAACAGTTATTCAGATACCTAAATTCTAGAATTCTGAAAGTTAACAGCCCCATTCATATAAAAAAAGACTTCATCACGCCAGAATGTCCATGGCCAAAACCTCCATTCCGGCGAGATATGTTAAAGCAAAGGTTAATTGAAGATCATAATCTGCGGGTTTTAATTCAAGCAAAAGGCTAATTTTATACGAATAAAATTGAAGGATTTTTTTTAAACTTCCAACACTGTTGAAGTATTAACATCCAATTGCCGGAAAACTCCCCTTGTGCTGCTATTGCCTGCAGTGCTCTTCTGGTTTCTTTCAACAATCGCAGTTACAACATCTGTGATCGAAATCATCCGATGTCGGTTTCCATCCTCTACCTTGCCTAGTTGTAAACGAACCTGATTTTTTTCCCTTCCAAAATATTTATCATTGCTTTAACTGCATTAATTGATAGAGGTTATCTTTTAGTAAATTGCTTCGACTTCTTAATTCCCGAAGTGTGGCCGCTGCATTGGTTTGGTGATGATGATAATGCTTCTCTGTTGACACGGAAAAGGGGATGCAGTGGCTTCTGAGGGTAAAGAGGCCTGAGCACCCGAAAGCATAAGTCTGACATCTAGCTCAAATTAAGATGACAAACATATACATTTGCCTGCTCAACCCTTTTTTAAGGGAGGAGTGCTTCATTCACACAACTCATAGATAGAACAGAAGGGAAGAACAACCATAGCAATACAAACACACTGACTTTCTCTGAGCAAATTTAGGTCAAAATTTCATATAAATCTATGAGTGTAGCATTAAGTTTATAAATCAAATTTTATTTGTTTAGCTCCTAATGTGATTTTTTCCTTTCTCTCTTTCTTTTACAATTATTGCATTCACAGACAGATAAAATTCCAAAAATGCATTTTTTGGATTTGGGGAATCAGTAATATGTATATTCGTCAAAATTATACATGGTGTAGGCAAAAAGTCGTAATCATGAAAAATGTACATCTGTCTGTGACAAAGGTAGCTCAAAAAACGGCTGACGTATTGAAATTACGTATACAAACGTAACTTCGAATTTGTAGATGTCTGTCTAATGCGGAGTAAAATCTATTTAGTGGATGTTCCCCTGTCTAGATGTCCGAATATAAGTTAGCACTATAATTATAAAACTAGATAGATAAAATTCAGTACCTATGTTTAACCACAATTGTATAGCCTTCTAGCAAAGTTCCGACGAAATCCTACATAGGTTGATTGCTCATCATTCTGTACTTTCAGAAACATGTACACACATTCAGAAACGCAATGACTTAAATTCATCAAATTATGTTTTGGATTTAATACTACAACCGCAGTTTTGTTTCAATCAGTAGAGAAGAACGTGGTTAAAACACAGTCAAATTTCTGATATTATTTAATGCATGTTGCTGAATTATCTCCAAACAGCATAGGATCACCAAGGCTGACACGATGCATTCAATAAAAATGCTAAAATTATGCCAAAAGTTAATATTTCGTAACTATTATACACCAATGCCATAAAAGGTGGTCTTTGGTATAGTAAGTGTATTAGAAAGCATGCGAGAAAGTTGGCATACTATTGGATAATCGCCAAATAGCTCACCAAGGACGACATGATACATTCAATAAAAATGTTATAATTATTCAAAAAGTTAATATTCCATTACTATAATACCCCAATGCCATATAGGGCGTTATCTGGTATGACAAGTTTATTAGAGAATATGTTAGAAACTTCTGAGGAGATCTCACCAGCTGGTTTATACTTACTATCACACTATAAAGTATAAAGCAATCATAGATAAAAAGGACTATTTTAACATGATATGGGCCATTTTGAGCTAGATTTTAGAATAGTTGAATGCTAGAAAATTGTAGTTTTCGAGAAACTCCACTCAGATACAATGTATTCCCTTTAGGTGGTTGTATACTAATATAAGTTACGAATACAATTCTAATATAAGCTTCAAATACCATTATTAAACAAGCTTCAAATACAATTCTTAAACAAGATTCGAATACAATTAATACAAGCTTTGAATACAATTAATATAAGCCGCGAGATTTGTTCTTATTAAAAATTATTCTATTAATGCTAGATTATCAAGTTTATATTTTGTAAATTTGATGAATAGAAATAAATAATAATTTGTGTGAATTTACAATTATAATTTAATTATCAGGAGAGGTTTGATTAATTAATTTTTTACAGTATTTATACATATATAAAACAAATTTAATTTGAAAATTGATTTTAATTCTGTATCTGATTTATCCGATCATGCAATTTCTTTCGAAAAAACAGGTAACTCTGGTTAAAGAATATTCTTTTTTTTTTGCTTGTTCTAAAGGTTACGTTTTAAACTCCAATAGTTTCTCGAAACTTCGAGTTGAACAAACATTTTCTATTTATCTTCACCGTGTTGCTTTCATCTTTAATATTGATCTTAGAAATGCAGAAAGGGGTGTTTCCCTTGTAATAAGAAAATGTTTTATTTTTAAAATTCGTTAACAGAATGCTGTAGATTGAAATAGGCAAAAATTTTATTTATAGCCACAGTTTTAAAAATTTGCAACCTACTTTTATTCTTTTAAATTAAGAACAAAATAGTTATATAAATTATAGTTTCAACCAAGCTTTAGTTCAAAATGCTGTGTGTTTCAATTGATGAATTAAAAGTCAGGAAATAGAAAATTTATTTTAAAACACTTGTGTTTAAATATTAAACAATTATTCATGGTTTTATGGGGTTTTCAAAATAATTTTAATGAAATAAGAACATAAAATACTGTGATAACTGCAATTAAAATCCTTAAAATCTAGTTATTAAGTGTTAACGTACTTAAAAAAAGATTTTAATTAAACTGGACTGAAGAGCAAATTTATAGAAACTTTATCGAAATCGAATCGCCTTTCAACTTATTATCAATATAATAATTCATATTAAATTCATATATATGTTACATATTGCCAAAAAAATTTATCTTCTTGAAATTAAATCTATTTTAAAAAACATTCTTGAAGAAAGGCATTATAAAAATTACAGACATAAAATTAAATCTTTCATATGCATAAATTGGATAGTTTAAAATGTCTGAAAGAAGATAGAACTTTTACTGAAATATGTAACCCTTCCTTTAGATTTTTCTAATTTAATTCAGTTTCAGTTAAATTATCCAGTTTTATTAAATTTATATTGACTTTAAAAATCCGAACCCAATACTCTATCTTTGGTTTTTCAGATAATATATTTTTTATACTATCTCAGAACTAAACAACTTTGTGAAGAAAACGTAGTACAAATTAAAGAAATAGAATTAAATCTTGTTTATGCAGAAATTAGAGAAACTCCATATGTTTGGAACTACCCTTGCACCATAAAAATTCAAACATCCATCCATCCCTGTTGGGAACTAAAGATTTGCTAATTAATTTCAAGGCAGAAGTGTTCGATTTATTGTTGATTCAACTCCCACATGAAAATTAAATCACTCGCATTAAGCGATTTAGAAGTCAAATGCAACAAGACATATCCAATTAATTCGCCTCGTCGCCAGAAAAGCTATTCTTTCATGCAAATCCACACCCCTTGGCACGAAATTAATGTCGTTTATAATTTAAGAACTTCAAGACATATTCGTTTAGTTGAGACGAAATGCTTCTACTGTTAATTGTATACGATTTCTGTTCAATTCAATTATTTTGATCATTGGTAATTGCTTTTCTGCTTCTGCATTAAGCTCAGATGTTTAACAAAATAATGTAATCCTTTATCAGATTGAAATTTCAAATGTTTTTCATTAGCGAAAGAATGCAAAAGCCAGTAACTTTTTGATAGCAATACTTACAATAACAATTTGTCATTATGCGCTAGTGACTTACAGTTTCTAGGTAAAGCATTATTCAATCGTTCTAATCTATCATTAGAATCTCATATGCAGGATTTTAACTAATAACTAGAATCTACTGATACCAGCATGATTTGAATCAGTTCGAAACGCCGCATAGTACAAAAAGGCGTAACAACATAACCGTTAACATATTTGCCCTTGTGGGTAGAGTTTGAATTCTTAGAGCACATAAGTGCCAATAGCTCAGATGTGTACTGTGAGACACTCCGAAGATTACGCCGATCCATCAAGTACAAAGGACCGAGACTACACACAAAGGATGGGATAATGCTCAATGATAGAGGGCGTCTACATGTCTCCAAGGCCGCTACACGGCAAACTGGTCATTGTTCAGTGGGAGCAACAAGACCATTCGTCAAACATCCTGGTCATGCGACGGTGCGATTTCATGTGTTTGTTCCCCTGAAAAAGTAATCAGAAAGGGAAACGCTTCAATTCGGACTGCAAACTTAAAGTCGTTGTGAAGGATTGGGTCTCGTCACGGTCACAGGAGCTCTTAGAGCAAGGAATCTTTCGGCTCGTTAATAAATGGGGTCGTTGTGCTCAGGTCTATGGTGTATTCTTTGAATATAGTCTTCATTTATACCTACAAAGTAGTTTCGTACTTCTTCATTTGAACAGCCGTTCTACATTGCAGCAGAAATAATCCTATTTTACCATCTTATTACATTCTTTTTGGCGTTTATATTCATTTGATATCCATTTTGTGCTTTTATACTGATTAAAATGATTCTTTTAGTAAAATCCGTACTATAAGTCAAATAGAAAGATGCTTTATATTTTAAAAATAGTACCTTTGGTATTACTATTAGCACGAAAAGAAAAAAAAAGCATAAAACTGAATAAAACCTTTAAAGCAACGTATAGTTTTCTTGACATTTATAACAAATGCTGAGACTTTCTAAGAAAATATAACGTAGCTCTTGCATGTTGTATATATGGACTTTCTGTTGAGAAACTGGGATAGCGTGCAAAATGGCCTTGTGCACAGTGGCATATCTTGCGCACAGTTAAACTGAAGAAGAAAATTTATATTACATTTTTATTATTAAAAGAGGACCGATTTTGAAGTATATTAATTTAATGTGAAGTGTAGTTTGAAAAATAATGAATCTTTCATTTAAAACTATTCGAGAAAAAGTATGTAACAATATTTAATTACTGTACAAAGAATAAAAATGCATTCAATTTTTATTAGATTTGTCATCCTGCCCCGAACCAGAAAAATGACATTTTTACATTAGCTTTTTAAATAGTAACATAGTATTTTTTTATTTTAAAAATTGCCCAAATAGATAATAAGAAGGCATTCCATTCCAATTCCAATAATACATGCAAATACCATTCCATAATATATGCAAAAAAACTGCCTCGAAAACTTGATTAAAAAAATTATCAACTGTTAACATCATCGTCTTGCTTTTAACTCGATTGTCATGTCATGAAAAAATTTCCACCGATAAAAATTCTGGCCTTTTAAGAAAAGTAGCGTTTTTTTTTCGATGCCACCTTTTCTGAACTCTTTAAAATAAGTTTCAGTTGAAAGACGGGTTTTGATTTTGTTTCATTAATTAAAAAAAAATATTATTCTTTTCTTCCAGTCTTATCATAGTTCAAATACTGTCATCACCAAATTTCTTTATTAATACAACGAATCTCTTTATGAATGCAGAATTACTAACTAAAATATCAAGTAACTTCTGAAGATTTCGACATCGTATGATTTGGCACAAAAGTGTCACTAACACCTAAATTACTTAGCCTAACATTTGGCAATTATTTTAGATAAATTTCTTTTAGCATTTTAGTAATGAATGTTTTATTCGTTTTTGGAGTCAGTGCAAACAGATAAACTTCATATCCATTTAACATTTAACACCACACCACACCTCCGTTTCTAGAGCTCATGTGACCCCTTTCCGGTTTGGTATAGATGTAGGTGGACTTTATTAACAAAAAAAAGTACACAACAAATAATTTGAAAGATACCGAAAAATGACTAAATACATGAAAATACAACATAGCAAGTGATGATAAATGCTAGACTGAACTTCTTGAGTACAAGAAACTGGATGAATGAGCATAATCATATACAGTATAAATGCGCAAAAGAGTTAAAAATATCGAGAGGGGGATGAAAAACAAGTTATGGATAAAATACCAGCTGTATTAAATGGTGTCCTAAGAGATTGTAGAGTTACTCTAATTGAAGCAGCTATCCCTAGTCTATTAGGAATCTAATCATGTTCATGATTCTACTTTTGGAAGAAGGAGTATTAAGGAATCTTGAAAAAACTGAATCTTTTGAAATTCGTTTTTTTATATAGTATTATTGAGTATTGCTTAGTAATTATTAATAACCAAATTAACGTTTAATAATACACCAGGCTAGCCTGGTTGGTAGGACACTGTATTCGCATCCTTTTGGTTAAGAATGCACACCTTTCCGATCGAAGACCTTCGTGTGCGGTGGTGGCTGGCGTATGTATAAATCTGTCATGGTCACAAAGTCCTCCATGTCGAGATAATACCACTGGGGTTACTGGTTTAAAGGGGATCATTCTCTGATCCAGATTTAAATTTCTATCTGTGGATGAGTGAATGAAAATATGTAAATAAAGTCCGTCCAGTAAAAGGGTTGTGACGCGAGAGTAGATAACATATACTTTTTGCCCTAGATAAGGCAACTAAAAAAACAAGAGAGGCGAAAAATTCGGATTAAATCGTAATGGCTCTTTAATCAGCGGGCTTGTCAATGACAAGTACCATTAGGAAGAACCACAACGTTTAAAAATATATATCCTACAAGAAAAGCAATACTTTTAGAAAATTTTTATTACGCTGAAAACGCTGCCATTTCGTTTCAAATTTAATATTTCGGTACAGATTCAGAGTGTCAAAAACTTCAGTAATTTCTGTCCAATAATATAAAATGCATGTTGGAGTCACAAAATCTCGACTTCCTGTATCTTTGTAGCTTTCTTTTAAATCAAAGAAACACATCAATAAATTGATTTCCCCTAATTTTAGAGAGTCACTGACCTCTATCCCAAACTTTTATTAAATTTCTCCCAAAACAAGTCATTTAAAAGTGAAACCCGGAAGTGAAAGAGAAACAGGAAATACGTTTATACATTCGAGCTGAAGTAAAGGCAGAGCTTTGTGTTTAAGGCCTGGGGATGAAATTAACCCTGGCATCTTTGGAAAGAGTTAACGAGACTGGTTCCACTTGTATCACAGAATTAAATTTGGAGTCCATTTTCTTAAGCCTTCAGAATATCAGTCTGTCATGAACAATTATTGAAAATAAATGACAGAAAGTGTAATTTTCTTAACAAACATATTAGGACATTCGAAGACTAACTTTTATTTTTGAATCATCGTGGTTATTTAATTAAAAAAATTGCAGCTAAGCATTCAGCAAGAAATATATATATATTTAATTCTACATATATTATATACCACAGCATCAATTTATTCGAAATTGGTATTGCAGAGAACATAGTTTAAAGGTGTATGATTACATTTTGGTTGAAACATTTTTGAATGATGTAAAATACCCAGTTTTTATTTTTCGTAAAAAATATATTCGAAAAAACGAGACTACTACAGAAATGAAATTAATAAGAAGGTATTGGTTTGAAAGAGAAAGATATATATAAGAGATATGCAAAACCTCTCGATATACCGTATATAGATATTGCATAATATAAAATTTTTAACAGCTATTATTGATGCATTACATATTGCTTCGCTCTAAAAAAATTCTTATAAATACAGACTTTAAAAAGTTTGTCTTATCTCTGTCTGAAAATTCCTTAGACGACAACAATTATTTCATTGTTTTGAAATCTAATAATAATAATAATGTAATATAAATCTCAAACAATTAAAAGAAAAAGAGAAATAAATAAGTCAGAAAGCAAACAAGGGTGGGAATGATTTGTAACTCTTAACTTCATTTTCTGTAAAATATTTCATTAATCTTCATCTTCTTATTACAATAAATGAACCTAAAAAATATGTTCGAAACTATATCTAAGGGGGTTAATTGGATGAATAATGTAATATGAGGCATACAGAGAATTGATTGAAGATGCAACACTTTAAAGAAATTAATAAATTTTAATTCTTGATTTCCCCTCTAAGAGGAAGAAGTTCATCAACCATAGGCAGTATTAATCCAATCAAATGCTATCCTCTCTCTGTAAAAGTGGATAAATCAAGGCATATAGGGTACTGCGTATATGCATATCTACTTAAACTTTTTAATATTTAGTCACTTGAGATAAATCAAGAGTTACCCATTTTAGTCAAAAGATAAATTTCTTCTCAAAAACAAGGCGTTGAAATTGTTTTCTGCAACAATCTGTATAAACTGTAGTATTTTGATATTAATTCCTAAATCAAACGACAGCAAGAAAAAGGAATGCAACGATATCGCTAAGCTGGTAGAAGGACATAGTTAAAACTACCGAAGAGATGAGGGAACACTGGGAGACAATAGCTATGATGCTTTTCATAAACATAAGGAACAATAAAAAGGCGGAAGGGTATTAGGTCATGAAAACAAGAAACAGTAGACT